>VXBJ01007139.1:313158-646716 GCA_013400055.1 Nycticryphes semicollaris
AAAAAAAAGAAAAATTCTTACTACAGTTCTGGAACTCATAAGCAAATTGTGTATCATCTTCATTTTCTAAACTGGTCAAGGAAAAATAGAAACTTCTGTCCACAGATTATTGTAACACTAATATTAATCCTTGCTGATATAAATGTATTCTGCCACTCCTGACCACACAGCCATTGTAAATTACGGGTTCTGTGAGCTTAAATGCACACTTCTCACTGCAGCAGTGCTTTGACAGAAATGTGTTGTGTGCTTTAAGTTATCTCTTTGGTGGTGTACACTCTAAAAAAAATAAGCAAACCCATTTTTACCACCGAAACAATTTTTTGCATGTCTGTAAAACATACTGAGAGGCTTTAAGATGCACAGTGCATTTCTTCCACAGATTAAGGAAGTCAAGAGGATACGCATACATTTTTAAAGCTGCATAAACCACAAAGCCAAACTTACACAGAACAAAGAACAAATCTAGCGTTACTCAGCAAGAAGACTAGAAACATGCACACACACATACACCCCAACAGTCCTAATAATCCTAAAGGAAAAAAAGAAATACTGCTTTGTTATGCAAATATACCATTTCAAAATTGAGAAAATTAAATGATGTCATTCAAGTTATTATCCTTACCTCAATGGAAAAAGTGGCAAGAGACAACAACAATCCTCCCTCCCCACCAACCCACTCACAGACATTTATTTCAGGGAATTTTGGCTTAAATAGGAGTCTGTGGCACTTAATCCCAAAATGAATTAGAAAAAGTTTCGGAGCTGCTTATTTAAAACGGCCTGTGTTTGTTCTGCCAACTTAATTTATCCAAATAATCAACGCAATACATGCTTTATTGCATATTCCAAGGTATTTCACAGGTTCCATTTATAGTGTTTAGAACAGCAACTTAGTATGGTTTCTGAAAATATAAAATCAACTGTATTAATTCTCCCAATAATTTAATTAATATGCATCCATGGAAGCATGCTCAGAGGCACAATAAAATTTTTAAAACAAGATATACCAAATTAATTTAATACTTAGCAACAGGGAAAAAAATGCTTCATATTATTAGTCATCTAACAAATTACATGCAATTCCTTCATTTAATAGCAGTGCTTTACCAATGTTCAAATAACAGATATTGCATATTGCCGTATAGTGACATTTTTCCTAAAATTGTGAAGATATTAAATACAAATAAAAACCCCCAAATTAAATGCATGCAGACCCACTCAATCAGCTACATGAACAGTAAATTAATCATAAAGAAAAATCTCCAGAAGTCGGAGCTATTATATTTGCACTTTCTTTAGTGTATGATGAATGACATTGAAAATTACCTACACTCCCATAGACCTGCCTAACCCTCTGATTTCAGTAAACTAGCAGCTAGCAAGAGTTGCAACACTTGAAAGTGAATTAAATACTCCCTAAACCTGTAAGAAATAAATTACGTGGTGGTTTGCCTTTCTTACTAGCCAGCTGAAGGGGGTGGATGGATCACTAAAATACTGAGTTTGAGAGAAAAAAGAAAACACTTTGAGAAACAAGTTACTACAACAGAAACCTGCCAGGTATCACCAAATTGTTGTAATAATTTTTCAGGCAATATGGTTATAAAATGTCTGTTTACAGAAAGCAAACCCCTAATTTTGGTTCATCAGAACTATAAAAAGTAAAGGTAATGCTTAGCCAGGATGGTTGCACTCAAAGCTGTAACAGAAATACAGTGTTTTGTAACTATAACATAGCACCCCATATTGACTTTTCCAGCCTTAACATAATTTCTTCACTAGTCACACTATAATAATTTCTCAACTTCTATCCTCCCACTATATCTTAAAAACACAGGGCTTGAGCACTCCTTGACATCAAAGTCAAAGTCTTCAAATCCACCTTTATTTTGGGATTGTCCTACTACAAAATTTTAGATGCAGATGAGTATACAACAAAATATGTTAATGTCTAGATGACTGCAGCTGTTTTGCAGCCACTAATTTTGTACTTAATAAATACTAAGTCAAACACTATACTACTTTCATTAATCAAACACTTCTTGAGACAGATCTGCAGCTTGACTCATTTTAATAGCAAATCTAATTTTGGGGATCGGAGCAGAACAGACTGCAGCTCTTTTTCTGAAAACGCTGACATTTGAGCAAACCTTACCAAAGAATGCTTGCCTGATTGAGGACTGACATTTCCTTTCTCTAACTTGCTTAACTAAAAAATAGGCAATCTGGCCAAATCCTACAGTACCCCAAGGCAGCTGTATATCATTTTCAGTTGCAACTTGTGAATACTTTCTTTTTCTTTCTGTCTCTTTATTTTGACATGCATATTATGTTAGCTGATTTCAATCATGTTGCATGAGTGGATGACATACCTTAAAAGATTAACTTTTGCCACCTGGGACTATTCCAGAAATTCAGTACTTTATAGCATCTCATTCCCTTCTTCATCCTCTATTCGCCTGCATTATCAATAGTAGCTTTCTTTCCTATTTTATGCCTAACGACAAGTTGTTCAAAGCTGCAGTTGATGCAAGTCAGCTTGAAGTGTTATTCCCCTTCTCGTTCCCATTACAGGACTGAGCTGTGCCATGTGTGCAACGCTCTGCTGCCATCTATTTGACACAAGAAATACAACTCCGTGAATATCACGACTGGTTTTGCCTTCCTTTTCCCCACCTTTCTCTTCCCCTGCAGCAGCTGTTTGAAGAAAACTGTCAGGGAAGTTTTTGATCACCCCTCCCCACTCATGCCCAGATACAAAAATCACTTCAATTATTTTTGCACTTAGAAGTAGCTACAATTACAGAAGAGATCTGGTTATTGAAAATAAGAATTATATAATAAACCACTCTTCCCTAAAAAGGGAATGCAATTTAACAACCTTATTCCATTTATAACCTCAAACAAGAGGCCAGTTCTAAAGTTTCTTTTAAATCCATTTTTTTAAAATTTGTAATTTAATTATGTAGTAACAAAGCTCATCAAGGGCTACAGCTATCCAGACCTAACTGTGGCCATGGAATAGAAGGAATATGCATTTGCCATCCGTCCTCCTCCATTACACCAGAGACTTAAAATTCAGAAGTCAGTTAGGAAGTCGAATTACAGAGCCTTAAAGCAGAAACCACACACAAAGCATGAGATGAAGGAGGTAGTACTTTATCCGTCATCGGGGTCGCAAAGATAAACACCACTTCATTCATCACAGCGTTCAGCCTGCTTCGTATGTGACCGCACAGCACAGGAACAGCGGCTAAGGAAAAAACAAAACAAAACAAAACAAAAAAAAAAAAAAAACCAAAAAAAACCCCCATGTCCCTAACTTGCATTTGTAAAACATCATGCAAGAGACACCCACTGAAGCTGCAAAAAAATCAAAAGGAGTCTATAATCTTCAGTTATAGCTTACATTCTGCTTTTTAATTACCAAGCCATAAAGAAAAGTCCTGTTTCAGGGCTCGGTCTGATCCTTTTCACATCCCTGACTAAATACCCAAATGCTTCATTTTTCTACATGGTTGCTTTCCCAATACACTTAAACAACTTGCTGGTAGAAACGTGCTTCAGCATTTACTATGGAAATGATCCATAAGAAACAGCAACAAAATGAAAGATTACAAAAAAGAAAAGCAAAAACGTAGCAAGTTATTCATACAAACTATAAAAAAAGGTGACTGTGATCGAAAAGTGTATGAACTCTCGTGCATTTTTCTATAAAGGGGGAAAAAATATCCCAGCTCAGAACAAGAACAGGGAGACAAGGAAGGGTTTTGTTGAGAAAGGGAGGGGGTGGCAAGGAGAAAATGAGAGGTGCAGTAGGAAGGCACAGAGGCAATACCAGCCTGCAAAAGAAGTCAAGAGATCTTCTGTGGTATTAAAGCATACCCATAAACGTAATACCTTCATTTTCTCATTGGTATTGGCATAAATAGTACTTGGTTTGAGCAGCAATTTGTTAATGCTTGTATTTGTTAATACATATTAGTACCACTGAGTGCATTATTCCATTGTTCTTTTCATGCATTCATAACATTTGCAGCCATAAAACATATTTAACTATTACAGTTAATCTGTTTAATAATATTAATAGTTCTACTAAGTTCTTTAGTAACACTTGGTTTTAAATCTATTTAGTCTGACAATACAAGTTGCAATTACATAGATTGTATGAAGTCACCATAAATATTTAGCGAACCAAGTGAAGAGGCATACTAAATGACAATTGCTAGCTATTACTGGAATTACCTTTCTAGGCCACACACAAAATCTGTTTGAACAGGTACTACAAGTACTATATTAAAAAAATTGCCTGAAATAATTCAAGTGTAAAACTACCTAAAACCTGATTGTTTAAAAGGAATTAGATTACTTAAAGAGTTTAAGCTACACACAGCCAAATAACACATATAAGCATTTGAAAGAAACACTTGAGAGTCTTATTCTGCCCTCTGGTGCACTCCATCCCACAAGGACAAAACAAAACTCAGGAAAGCATCTGAGCAACTCCAACAGCCCGAAGTTAAAGCAGTTAAAGGCTGTGCTGAGGTACATTAAGACTCTTCAGTACCTTACAGAATCATACCCTGGATGATACCAGCAGAAGCAAGAGCAGTAAAGCATTCTGCAGGGCAGAAGGTAGCCCAGCCAACTTTTATTCCTTTGTATTTATGGCAGGGAACCTAATTGCCATGGCTAAAGTCCAAGACTATCATGTAAAGCACTGTGCAAATACAAAAACTACTGGTTTGCATAATAATTTTCTAGTGAGGTTGTGCTCACAAGGATGGTGTTACGAGTTGCCAAAACCAGTAAACAGACGACAAGAGACAGACAAGTACCCAAGCACACCAGAGATCATGGTATCACAGGCCCATACAGGCATCCTACGCTAATCAGAGACACCTCAGAGCAGTAGGTACTACATTTATAGTCTTATTATAGCACAAATCAGGTTTGGAAACTCACTTTTTCGCTAATAAAAGGAACTGCCATTACATGTTAAATTAGATGAAATTTTATATTATCTTGAGACAATAAAATATTCTATAAAGCATAACTATAAAATTCTTTACCTCCATAAAATTGTTAGGCTTATTTTTGCCTATGAATACGTCTTACTACATTTCTACAACAGAGTGCTGCTAATATTCTTTACAATTAGCTAGATTAGATCTTGCTACACTGAACAGCCAAACAGCTTGTTTTACAATACACACACACACAAAACCCCACTAATTTTTTCAGAAGCTGTAAGTTTCTGTGACATTCATGATAAGTCTAAAACCTATGCAATAATATAACAGTACAACACATATTGAATGATAAAAGCCACAAGGTACGGTACGTAAAACATTTATTATGCAAGGTGTAATGCACAATTCTAAGCCTTGTTACTAATGCAACAGTGGAAAAGGTTTACAATTAATTCCTTGAATTATTTAGCCCGCAGTTTCATACAAGCAAGATTGTATCAAACTAAGAAAACAACTTTCACCATGAGGAACTGTTGCAGGATCAGAACCAAACTGAGTACATAGACAGCATGTAAGCACACAAGTAACATCATTAATGTTACTGATTGGTATTTATGTGTGGTAAAAGAAAAAAAAAAGTCCACCCTACAAACTTTCCAAAAAAGGATCCTGATAGGGAGCTGTTCTGTAGGGAGGGCACATTCCTCAGCCCAGCTACTGAATGGCACAAGGACAGACCTTGAAAGGATCCCAGAACTCAACAATCAGGAGACTCCAGTTTTCAGTTCTAGGCTAAGTTATTTTAGCTTGTACCTCGACTTTCCTCATAGCTTAATACTCAATACACGCATGGAAGTACCTTCTGCATATGAGGCTGCCTCAGAGTGACACCATCCTGTCCTACACAGACTTTCTCATAGATGAATTTCAACTATATCAGCTGCATGGATAGAAAGGGAATAAGGGAAGAGGATTGCCCGAGTTATCACTGATAAAACCTGCAGGAGAAAGTCAGCAATAGATACTTTTAATTGATTCACTTGTCCAAAACAGAAGGATGACAGCTTCCATTCCTTGTCCCAGTTAGTACCTTACTGCCTTCCTCACCATAAAGTTGCACAGCACCATCTCCCCCCAGCAATTGTTCATAACTACAGTTACCACTGAAGGAAGAATCATCCCAAAAAAGGCTATGGTGGAAAATAAAAAAGACCATTGGGTTCACTCTTCTCAGACCTGGCGGAGTCTAGGGATGCAAACAGACTTTACAGCATGATGAAACTTTCTTCAGATAACGGGAAGAAACCTCACATTCATAGATCCTGGTCCTCATGAAGTACTTTTACCATTGTGATACCTACTGTATGGACAACACAGCAGGGTGCATGCAATCAAGGAGGCTTCTGAAGTGCACTGATAACCTCCTGATATGAGTGAATGAACAGCTGACAAGATGAAATGCTGTAAGTCCAATTCTTAGAGTCAAGGAAGAATCGGTCAAGGCAGCCTTATCTGCAGTGATCATGAAATGGTGGAGTTCAGAATCCTGAGAGAAAGGAGCAAAACAAAAGGTGCAAAGCAAAGGTGGCAGGAATCCTGTATTGTGAAAATGAAGCTCCTGAGCCAAATATAGAAAGGAAATGTAGAAGAGATGGAAGCATGGACAGGCAATCCAGGAGGACTACAAAGAGACTGTTCAAGTAAGCAGGTATAGAGGTAGGAAAACCAAAGCCCCACTGGATTTACATGTGGTATGGGACATGAAGGGCAGCAAGAACAGCTTCTACAGATCTGTGAGAAGCAAAGTGACAATCAGTGAAAATGTGTGTCTGCTGCTGAACAGGGCAGGCAGCCAGGTGACCAAGGACACTGAAAAGGCTGAACTATCCCATATCCTCATCACCTCTGTCTTCACTAATAATGCTGATATGAAGAAATCGCACATCCCTGAGATCCATGCAAAAGTAGAGAGCAATAAAAACTAAATTGGTGAACTGCATAAGTGAGGGAACAAGTTGCTCAGGGAGGTTGTGGAGTCTGCATCCTACTTAAAACTTGACTCTGCAACTTGCTCCGACTCCTGCTTTGAATAGGGGGTTCAACTAGACAATCTCCAGAAGTCTCCCTTCCAACCTTCAACCATTCTGTGATTCTGTAAAATTATGTGATGTAAACTTTTGCTTGTGTACTTCAAGTTTCCCCTCCCTGCAGCAATCCCAGTTTCCCACCACCCAGCATGCAAGCCCTAACTTCAGGATGCAGAGACACAGGTAAGCACAGGTTTTTAAATAAGTTGGAATTTTCCTCCATGGGCTCTGAATACCTTTCGTTTTTTTGGGGTTTTGTGTGTGTGTATTTGTTTCCTCATCTTTCCCACTACCACTCTACCCTCCATGCAGCATGAGAACAGACATACTCACATTTACAGAGTTGAAATCAATTGGTAGTTCATAACATGTTCAGTTCACAGCAATTAGGGTTCAGTATTTAATGTAGAGAAAAAACACGGAGTGATCAGAAATGAGTAAATTCTCTAATTTTGCCAGCATGGGGAAACAGGAGACCTCCCAAGACTGAGGGGCTTCTCTGTGGAGAGCACAAAAATATAGTAGATAAAGCTGAATTCAACAAGTATAAAGAGATGCTTACTCAAATGAGGGGTTATAAGCCAGAAATCCCTTGATTTTCACGTTCCACCTTTCAGATAACATGGTACGGTTTGCTTCTTATAAATTAAATCCTGCATGACTCCAAGCACCCGTATGACTGCAAGGACTTAAAACTAAATGGAACTTTAATATCCCCTAAACTAAAGGACAAAAACGCCAACCCTGTATGCATCATGTAAGGTGGGGAAAAAACCTAACTGTGCATTTACTGACTTCTTAAAATGTAGTTACATCCCAGTAAGGTTTTACTCTTCAATAATATGTAAACATTGCCTATGTAAGGAACAGTTATCACAGAAGTCAAGCCATAGTTTTTGTATCTCATAAAACACATTCACTATAAGATTTTTGGCAACAAATGAGTAGGCAAATTAACCTAATACCCAATGCAATTTACAGGAGTAAAGTGCACAATTGTGATCATTTTCCAAATTGGACTCAGCTATTTAATACACAACTACTAGGACAGCAAGAGCCATAAAAGCAGATCTGAAGAAATGGTTTTAACTGCTCAATGCAACAAGTTTCAAGTGCTGAAAGCAAGAGATCTTTTACTAAGGGTACACTGTCCTTTTGGTTCAGAGCATTTACCAACTTCACCAGTTCAATACAAGTCAGAACAAAAATAAAGTCTTACAGCACAGTCCAATACTGATGAGATCACTTGTCCCTCAGAAAAAATAGTCATAAGTTCATATCTATGTGTGTGCACCTACTGAAACACTGTGCAAGAAGAGACATTGACATCATTTTAGCCAACCTAGTATTTGGATAATTGATTTTCAAAACATTCAACCGAGGAATATGATTATATAGTCACAGACAGCAGAACTCAGGTTAAGCCACCTTCATGCTACCTATACACAATAAATAAACATATTGTAAACAGTCACTCCCACAAAACCTAATCAAATGGAAATAAATCATGGTCCACCCACCAGGTTCCCCAAGCACAAAAAGCAAAAGCAGCAGGACACATAAAGACTGGATAGAGAAATGAGGCTGAACTGTTTACTTGGTAACTATGAAGTGAATGTACTACTGTTTTCTGAACATCCAATCAAGAAGCCACTGTGTGCAGAGCTAATCCCTGTTTCTCACCAAAACAGACAGGAATGCACGCTGGATAATTTGTTCCTACTGATGATATCATTCTGTTAAGTTTACTGTTTTTAATAAGGAGCAAGTTTCAGTATTCTCTCACTTTCTCCCATGTACAAGACCAGATCAGCCTCTCAGTGACCTACTTTATGAGTCATAGTCCTCACTATTTATGATTCAGAAAAACGCCTTCTCTGACTGTATTTCCCAGACTACTGTGGGTTCATTCCAAGAACCAATTTCATCTTCATTGGTTTCCTACAGGAAACCAGACCAACTTCCTATTATTTTATTTTCCTTCATTTCAGCATGGCTCACAAACTAACTGGAATTGAGAGTGATAGAAAACTTTATACTGCATAAACACAAGCCAATGTAAACACCACCAAAAAATACTGAAGACGTCACCAATTCAAAGTCACCAGAATTTGAAGCAAACTAAGATTAGAAGTTCTTTTCCCTCCTTCCCTAAATACGATGCACACAGGCAAAACCAGTAAATTTACATAACCAAGGTTTAATGTTAAGGGCTGTTCAGGTCTCTGGTGAAGACATTCACCCCTAACAGGTAGCCAAGTTCTACTCACTCTTCTAACAGTCTAATTTTTTTTTTTTTTTTTTTTTCAAATGGTAAGCATAGTTGAACTGCTTTTAAGTCCTTTTGATACCATAATCGAGTCCTCTGATCACCTCAGTCAACAGATTTGGGATGCCTAGGTTGCCTCCTCAACTGTGACAACATAAGTATTACTGAAGATGCTAGGAAGCATAAGCAGCACACCCTGAAGAAGTCCATCGAGACTTCCAGTAAGACTTCTAACACTGCTTAAGTATTGGCTTTCTGCATTCAGGCTAGCTTTTAAGAGGGCCATTTTGATGTGTCCTCATTGTGCTCCAAGGCACATTAGATCTCCAAAAGCCAAGACTCGGTGCCAGGTCTGCATGGGCTCAAAACTTTCATGCAGCAAGATACTCAAGAAATAAGCTTTCCCAGAGCCCATGGCAGTGCCATGCAAGAACTTACAGCAGCATCACCACCACCATCACTCCTTCATGCCCTCCCAGTGCTGTAATTTAATCTGTTAGCAGCTGTAGCAGCCACATGAAGATAGTCTGGGACTAGAATATTAGTACCACACTAACAACACCTAAGGGACACAAGTAATTACCCATGGAGGTTGACATCCAACGCACTAGTTCAAGACAAGACATGCTAGAACACCTAGCTGTGGACTGCAAATACCCACCAAGGTTTGCTGGCCCAGGTTTCACTCTGCAAAGCAGCAGTTAAATTGTCTTCTGGAGCAAAGCTGCCCTTTGATTCATGTAGCCTTGTCCTTATACTGCTATACCTGAGCTAATAAACACAGACTCATATTTAGCACAGAGAAAACTAGATAATTCAATCATGCAAGCAATTTAAAAGCAAAATTATTCTCGTTTCAAGTCTATAGTCTGCTATTTGTCTTGCCAGTAACTGCAGTTTTTCAACATGATTTCTTTTCACTGGGTTTCAAGATTTACAGTGATGGGAACAACATATTGCTTTTTGTAGGAACACTGACTTACAAAACTAAAGCCAAACTGATTGTCATGAGGTTTATACGCTCTTTCAGCTCTCAACTCGAGAGAGGCCAGGGAATATTACCACTTAAAAGTACTTTCACATTGCACACAGTGTGGACTGTCAGACAATTTATTTTAATGACAATTTGCTACCTGGCCATCAGTTTCAGTTTGTAACCACAAAGGGAATTACGAATGATGTTTTTGCAAGTACAGGTCATCTGTTAGTAAACAGAGCTCCTCCTTGATATGGCACTCTAGCTTAACATATGTAAAACATACACTAAAATTACTCTCTCTACTATTCATCCTCTCTCCTTACGATGCAGTGATACTTACCAGGGACAAGATATTCATCTTCAACAAGTCCTTTTTGTTTCAGTTTCTATAACTTGATTTTTCCAACCAAAACCCCAGAAATGTTATAATACTGCAAGTAGTAGCAAAGCCGTTTTCTCTATTTGCAGTAAATTTCTCAAAGAACACCAGCTGCATGAAAGCTGATACAGGCAAAGCCTTTCTAGAAGTGACACTCAGATACACATACTGATTTTAATGCAAATAGAACAACATGGTTTTAAGTGGTTTGGCCTAACAACACTGCATAACTTCTGTTATGATCTGTAGGACTGCTCAGCAAACTCTACAGCAAAAATTGTTTCACATGGTAGAAAAATAAGATTTTTCAACCTGTGGATTTTGCTGATAATGACAATTTAACTTCACTTATTCTGACACCACATTCAGTAGCCAGGAATTCAGCACTGCAGGAAACAACTTTCTTGGATTAAAGCAGTGTTTGCCTGTTAAAGTTAGCAGTTGTTAAAATGGCTATAAATCTCGCAGTTTAAAATAATCAAAGCAGTACCAACACACATTCACCAATGTGCTAGAAGCTACTCACCTTGACATGGCTCTGAGCTCCCAGGTTGTATATCTCAGAGGGTTTAACTTCATTAATAATCTTCACCAGGCAGGTACTGTCCGTGAGATCACCATAGTGCAGCTTCATGTCTTCAGAGTTTAAGAGCACAGAATTAATACACTTTAGTCTCAGAACAATGTGTCATTCTTGGTCAAAATCCTATCCCAGGTTTAAAATCCAAGTACAGATTTAGAGGAAAAAATTAAGAGATCATCAGCTGAACAAGGTTTTGGGTTTTTTCCCCTGCTTTAAGCACAAAATGTATTTTCCCCATAGAAATAATAAATACTACTTCATATTATCTTTTCAATAATCTGATTTACCTAACAACATCTATATAATTTGTTTAATAGCTTACACTTCATTAATCCAGGTTGTATAAACTAGGTAACTGACTCCTATACAAAAATTCATTTAGGCTTTCAGTTTTTTCCATTCACAAAGGTTTTTAATAACTTCTTAAGTATATGCTGATAGCTTTCTCCTTACCAAAATGTTGCACGTTTAAGTTCCTCACTGTGAATAATTTCACAACAAAAATGCCTAAGGTACCTACAAGATGAACATTACAATACAACCCTCTGCATTTATTACTATTGCTTTTCCATTTGAAAATGTAAATACACATTGGAAAGGCATTTCATACAATGCTGTGACTATCAAACAGTAAAATTTCACATGTGGTTAGATGACAGTCATCAAGATGTTATTTTCCTTTGACAACTGAATTACTTTAATTTGTGTGTGAAAAGGTAGATAAGAGCAGAGAACAGCTCCTGTCAAAATTAAGGGCAAGATACAATGATTCATCAACGTGTCCTTGGTTCCAGACCATGGCTTGTCAAGAAATTATCACAGAAGTGAAATTCATTCTGAAAAAAACAGGCCTTATTTTCCTCTTACTTAAAAAAACAAAACAAAAATCCCCAAAAGAACAAAAAAAACCCCCATCAAAACCCACCACACCACTACAATGCTATTCACATACCTATTCAACAAAAGAAAAACCTTGTTATAACTATCGATAAATGTACTGTTTGCATTTACCTGCCATATTTATATAGATTTTCATTTGGTATTTTTGACCTTAATAAAATTGCACTAACCCCAGGACAAAAAGAAATTTCTATTTCAGCACATTTTACAAGTCTTCCCATTTGACAATGATCACCAATTTTAGGGGGGCTGTATTACCTACAGATATAATCAACTTGATTATTTTTTTAAATCCTGAAACCAAGAAATACAAGCTTTATCACAAGAGAATATGATATGAATTCATATTACATTTCTTAAAATGCTGTAGAGATATGTGAACTTTGTTTTTATTTAAGCTGCTTTGGGAGGTTATTTATTTATTTTTGAACAGTTTAAGACTGGCAGAAGTAACAGATCATGCATTTCTCAGGTGTTCAGCTTTGCATACTTCTATTTAACAGGTACTTGAGGTTCTTCAGGTTGAACCTATTTTCACATCCACATTGCTTGAAAAGGACAGTTCTGAAGAGATTTCAAGACATAATTGAAGCTGTGCCTAACAAGTAAGGGAATGGAAATGCAATTTTTTTTTAAAGAAAAAACTGTGATTAAACATGAAGACTGGCAACCAGGTTGTGACCCTTTCTGTGCATACACATCAATTAACCATGACATGGGCTGCCTTCATTCCTGCCATCAGTTCTATAAAGGCTGTGCTGGAACATCACTATACTTCCACTTATATGAATCCAACTGTCCTGCTTCCCAAATAAAATTCAATATATGAAACCCATTTTGTCTGTGGACCACAGCATGCACAAAATCCGAAATGTTTATACAATAAAACTGTCAGTGTGCAGATCACCTTAACAACTTCTGTGTTTTTCTTGCAACACTAGCTAGAGAACAAGAGCAAGCACCACCTAACCACTTTTCTGATGGCAGGTACCACCTTTTCCAGGACAAATTTGTGGGCTGGTGGGAGCAGGGAAGAACCCAAAGGCACTAAACTTTGTCCCAGAAAATAAAGCTTCCCCTCAGCAACAAGGGGTCATCTTCTTATTCTGTTTACCTGGGCTGGGAGTTAAACAAAGTCCTCCTGCCAGCTGAGCCAGCCTTTCAGAGAGGACAGAGCAGAGGACACCGGTACAAGAGGAAGCCCAGGGAGCAAGAGCAGCTCTGCAGGAGCCCTAGGTTCTGAAAGTGCAACTGGTTCCTCTCCATCCTAAGCAGAAGTTGAGCAGGGAAGAGGTGCCACAACCAGGCTGCTTCTTTCTACACTGAAGACATACAGTTCTGCTACCATCCCCAGGCCAGAGAGCAGTCTTGGAGCTTCCCGGGGGAAGGTGGCCTGCCAGCTAGGCTGAGCCAAGCATCAGAGATACACTTCCACAATTACCTTAAATTTAAAGCTCTCAAAGGAGAATGCCCATTTTGGTCTATCTTTAAGTTTTCAAAGCTTCTTGTCAAATGGCTTTTTTGAAGAGGTGCAGGCCATGAGGCTTTGTTCATTTTTCAACTCATGAAAAAGAGGTCTTTCAAGAACAATAGCCTACATGGAAATACTTAACTAAAAATGGGGTTTATTTCACTTCAGGAAACATTTTGTTTCCCGTTTGGTTCTTCCTACTTCTTTTTTTTTTTTTTTTTTTTTTTTTTTTTTTGTTTGAAGAGGTCCACTGTCTATAAAGATCATCATCTTGCAATGTATAATCAGTTCCTCAAAGAAGAATACACAGGGCAAAGACAAAACTAGGGTTTGCTCACATCAACCACTATTCCTTCTTTGCTTCCTCCAGTACTGCCTGGAAACCTATTGTTTCCAAACAGTTTCCATAGAGCAGCCTTTCCTGAGATTCCAAGTCCAATTCCGCCTCCTTCCATTCATATGACTGCATTCCTCAGTTAAAGGAAAATGAGATAAGAAGTGGGGGAAAAACATCTAAGGTCTGCTTTCTTTTTCCTTTCTTCCGTCCCCTTCCTTAAATGTTTGCATACATATTTATCAGGATCTTTGTCTTCTCAAATCACTTTTCATATTCACAAGATAGTTCTCACAATGCACAGGTTCCTGTTCGATTTCTTTTGCTTCATTTTACCTTGTGATCCATGAAAGTAAGTCATGGGAAACAAAGTTCTTACATTGTCCTTGACAGAAGCACAGGTTTCAATACTCTTCATGAAGAAATTTTATTCAAGTCCAATCTCAATCAGATATTTTAAGAATCAATGTACAGTAAGTAACAGCTATTCACAGCAAGTACTACTGAAGTCATGCCAGAAATTAGGATGTTTGTTTGTTTTAAATTACAAACAAAGATCAAGTGAAGTCTAAAAGTTGCTTTATATATTACAACCTGATAAAATCAGACTCTTATTTAACCATGGTGGGAAGCAGACTTCCAAAGACATGAGATTCATGTAGAGCATGGAGATATTTAGTGTTAACAATAACTTATACTGGACTATCTAGGACAGTGTCAGTCTGCACGACTCTACAAAGTGTACTCTACGTAGTGTAGAGAACTATATACTTGTTAAAATGTTCAATCCTCCTGCAGAACTGGAGCCATCCAACATTTGAGCTTCTTCATGTTAAGTGATCAGTTAACCTTCTTTAAAGTAAAATACTCAAAACAATTTTTGCTAAGTGTACACTAAAGGTAATATTTTCAGCTTCTCAAATTGTCATTTGTAACAGAGAATAGAGTAAATTGTTAGGAAGGCTCCAGGAGCAATGCCTTTCTTCCAGGAAAAAACAGGTAATAGTTTCCTTGGATGTGGGAATTCAGAAGGTCCAAAGATTCACTCTTCCTGTCATCAGTAAGAAGATCATGTCTTATACTGTCATACAGGTTGTCCCCAAACCTTCACTTCCATCAGGCACTAAGAAGCTCACAAGGAAACAGAAATGCAATGCTTAAGATAACTGCCTCAAAAATACACACAATTTTACTATTTTATCTCAGCATTTTCAACTTCACATAGTTTTTTGCAGGCCCAGCTATGTGTGAACTTCGTCAGCATTTCTGCATAACAGAAAGAGCCTTCCTTGGCTCCTCTCATAATTTGCCATCTTGATAACTCACACAAGAGTATCTGCACTTGGTGTCAAGTTTTCGTCAGAAAAAAAAAATCATCACTTCTCTTTCTGAGATAGAGCAGCTAGCTAACAGAGAAAAGGGAAACAGCTATCAGTGCGGGTTGGGTTTTGGTTTGGTTTTTTTTTGTTGTTTTTTTGTTTTTTTGTTTTACATAAACAATCATAAGCCAAACACAGCTTAAAAATAGCTACTCATTAATAAACATATAGGTAGAGGAAATTGGGATTCCCTTCCTACTCCCACAGACCTTTTTCCACCAAATACACACCACAGACTAAAAATATATAAAAAAACCACCTTAAATATAAAAACAAAGTCTTACTTCCTTCAATGTGAGCCTGTGGGTTCTTATAGAGGTGTTCAATACGGCCTGTATTAAAAGAACTAGACCGACGAACGATGCCATGCACCTGGAGATTGAACAAGAAAAAATACAAAAGGAAAGCGGTAAACATTAAGAGAAAAATGTTCATCATCCTCATCATTCTTTTCATATACATGGGCCTAGCCCTTATATCAGGTAATCAGATGCTGTCTCTATTCCTAAAGGCAGACAGTTATCCAAATCATAATAAAATATTTGGAGATGAGCTCTGATGCTGTACTATTTATTTCAGTAGCCTTCAGTGCTTTCACCTTCTCCCTTGTTGACACCGCTAGCAGCCCAAGCATCAGACACACAACAGAAAACTCACTGAATTTCCCTAGGGCACTATATCCTAGTGAGTGAGACTTGCCAACATTACTGGAGTTGAAGCAGCAATATGTGAAACCCATGATAACCACTTTGCCCTGGCTGCAGAGTCTTTCTGCAATCAGAGATGATGGACATGGAAAAAGGAGCAGTAGGGGACAGGGCTAGAGAAATGAGAAAGAGGGCAGAGAAGGGAAGAAAAATATAATGGAAAAGAAGGGGCAGCAGCTACAAGGCCCAAATATATTTTAGAAAACAGCTGTTATTCACTGTCTCACGTTATTCACGTGTTGGAAGAACAGCCAGAACAGTTAGTGCTATTTTGTGGACCTCATGACTCAGTGTTGTCCAGTGGGTTACAAGACACACAGACAAGCCTAAAACTGAAACGCAGGTTAAGAACTTCCTTTAACCAGCCATGATAAATAAGTCAGTAAAAAAAAATAATAAAATAAATCAACCACCACTGGTTCTGACTAACATTAAAGACATGTTTTGTGTCTATTACATTAGAGAAATTATTCAAATGCTGATCCTGTTTTATCTTCATGTAAGAAAGCCCCATGCCTGCTGCCAAAATTCATGTTAGCTTAGGTTACCAGCTGCAGAAGTTGTGCTTGCACAGGTGAAAGCAAACTTCAGTGTCTGACTGTCCTCCAGATCTTCCTGCCCTTTATTCTTTCTCAAAGTGATTCCTTACACCTTGGTGCATCCTACATCATGTAGGTTGGTTGGGATGGGCCATCGCTTTACTCTCTTCACTTGATAGAAACTTGTACCTGCGAGACTATACCAGCAGGAACAGGCAGCACTTTAGGGTTTGGTTTGGTTTTGTTTGGGGATTTTTGTTTTACACACACCTCAAGTTATGGTTACTGACAGTTTTTATACTGTCTTAAGTCTGAAACTTAACTGAATAAAAAGAGATGTACACCAGTAGACTGAAACCGATTTACTGCCTTACAAATGACATTTTGGTGACAAGATCTCTAATAAAAGGTGAGTAGCTTCATCTTTATAATTCATAAGTCAAATTTATGATACCAGTTTCCTTGCATAAAATCTAGTATGCCCAGACACCCAACAGGACCACAACATACCTTGTTCTACAATTCAGATGTTAACATTTTCCACAACTAAAACACTTGCATTTTGAGAATCAATGTGCAACTTCAAAACATTGTCCAAAAAGAAATTTCCATCAAATAACAAATTTATGAAGATAATTAGTTTGATAAGGCTTTTAACCACATAACTTTGAAAATTTATTTACAGAAAGTGTGGGTATTTTATAGGGCCATAGGGTTTGAATATGTTTCTTTGTTAAAAAAAAGACACTTCCACAATAACTTCACTTCTGTAAAATATGCTGGAAATAAGTACTCAAAAGAATATCCATTTTGCTGAGTAAAAATAAATAAGTCAGATTTTGCAGCTTTAAAGCATCAAATTATTATAAAGGAAGCTAACTGAAGTATTCTGCAACTCTTCTAGCAAAATTAAATATTTTGGCCTAAAATCCTGATGAGAGACTTCTTGAGCTCTCAATTATCTATCTCTGAATGAAGTCGTGCTGAAATTCAAGTTCATACAAACCATTGACCAATAAGTTACATCTTGCCAGCAAGCCTCAAAACTTGATGAAAGACTGTGCTCGCAAGAGCTTTGTGTCAGCTGAATGACTGTGATACCAACATTTGACCAATGAGATGTACTAAATGCAATCACCCCAGAACTTCAAAAAGTTTCAGCAAACACATCCAGAGAGCCTGTTGCATCCAGTGATAACAAGAAAACACGCAAACCCAGCCTTTTTTTTCTCCCACTCCTTTTTCTGGTATGCACGTACAAGAGAAAGAAAATCTGCCAAATGCTTACTCCATGACAGCAATAGTACCGTAAAAAAAAAACTGATGAAAGGTACCTTTGTCTACATAGGACAGGTGAAATGCAAACCTTGTGACAAGCCAAAATGTATGCAAACTGGTTAATCTAGTTAAGAAAGAAAGATCAGTGGATTTTTCTCAATAGGACTTGGTCGTTAAAGAGATAGATTTTTTTTTTTTTAAAGAAAAGGTCAAACAGACCACCCTAGGGATAGAACCAGTTATCACCTGTACTCTTGTGATCAGTTATTCAGGAACTAACTGGGAACATAGGAAAGAATTCCAACTAATAAATGTTCCTGTTCAGAAACAGGAAAAAAACTATACCAAATTATTGTAACCTTTCTATCGTGGAAAAGGTTGTATTTCATTTTAGTTGCAGTTAGCAGTTCCCAATTTCATTGTGGATGAGGAGAGAGCATGTGATCGCATTGTGGCAAAAGCACAATGATATCTCTCTTCCCCAACAGAATGGAGAAATAGTAAAAATAATCAATTTACAACACTGAAAAACCAGCACCAATAAGCAGATTAATCAACAAAGCAGGAGAAAGGATGGAATAAGCAAGGCAAGATTAGCCATGTGTAAAAGCATGGAAAGCGCAGGCTGGCTGAAAAGACACACCTCACTAAGATCTGTTACAATACTGCTTCATAAGTAATAAAATCCAATATTAGAACAAGCATTACCTTTTAACTAAAACCCAAGAAAACTATATTGTGGGGAGATTATAATTTGACTAAGCATTTCTTTCCATCATCATACATTTTGGAAGCATCTTTAATGACTGAGAAGGCAAACATTCTCACATATGAGTTCACAGATCAAAACCATCAAATCATACTATAATACTGTGATTGTTGCTTTGCCGGGCCACAAAAAAGGACAATTTTGCCAGGAAGAAATCATGCAGCAAGAAGGAATGAGACTCCCTTTATTTTAAGAAAAAGGTAAATAAAAATCACGTGCTAAACAGGAACATAATTAATCCAATAGAACGGGTGGAAAGTAACACTAACCAAATACAATTTTGAGTTTGGGTGTGTGGTTTTTTCCTTTTTAAACACAGAAAGCAAAATGCACGATTTTCATTGCTGAAACTACCAAAATAAAAGGGCCTTTAGCGAGGGGTGGGGGGTCGGGAGAGAACAAACAAGAGATTCTTATTCCTATACGTGGTACATTGCATCATAAATTATTCCCTAATTCCTTACAGTTTTGGCTCACACAGGTCACTGCTTATCTGAGTTGGCGGGAAACATGCAAAGCAGCTATACCCTGAGGAGAAGAGGGAATCCACCAGTGGACATGAGATGATAAATAGTACAATAAGCTGGCATGATTATAGGCCATGCTGCACATTCCTCTCTGGAGTTTTGATTTGTTATCTAGGGCTGGAGTGGAAAACATACACAGAGAAGGACAGAAGCAGAGGAAGCCAGAGCTGCAGCATCCAAACGGCTCCATCAGCCCACAGCCGGTCACCGAGTCACTCACCTCATAACCTTTTTCCAGCAGGAACTCAGCCAAGTACGATCCATCCTGGGAAGAGTAAGATATAAGAAAGTGTTAGAAACACAGTGAATTGGCCTGGGAGATTTGGGGTGGTTAAGGTCTCAAAAAAGGGACGAGAAAAAAAAAATTTCAATGAGTTAACTGGGTAACAAGCATATACTTTGATTTCTCCAGATTTATACACTGACTTAAAAATATTAAAGATGTTTTTTGGTTAATTTTAGATTAAGAAGTAGTATATTTTAAGACAAGTTGCTTACAAATGCTGGTTGAGAACTGCCGTCTCTTGAATCCCTGCCCAAGTTCCATTATAAAGTGCCTGGTGACATCTTTCCAAAATATCCTAACTACGGTTATTGAGTTTGAACTACTTCAGAGATAAGGAAGGAAAAACAGTCTAGAAAAATTGGTGCAAACATGGCATATTCCGTAGACTGACGTGCCTCTGTAGCACTGTGTCATACTCGCATCTTCCTTGCACACACTCTCCTTCAGGCAGCAATAATTCTGCCTGCCTGATCAACTGAGTTTTCAAAAACATCCCTAACACACCCTATATTTATACTACAGAACAGAAGCCATTTTCACATTTTATATATCGTTGAGGGTTGAGAGTTTGGCTTGGTTTGGGGTTTTTCTTTTCCCCCCCTTCCTTTTAAATCCTTGTCAAACGTAAATTATTAAACTCCCCAAATGCAAGTACTCCAAAAAACATGCTAGTGCATGTTTTCCTGAAATAAGATTATTTTTCTGGCATTGCTATTGCCAGGATTACCAAATACAATAAGTCACGTTATCCTTATAAATGTGTATGCACCATCACAAACCCAGCAGTTTACCACACCAGAAGAGTGCTCATTAAACAATTTAGTGAACACTACCCATGGCCAAAGAGTCTGCATCTTTTCACTGCCTTTTTGAACTGGTTGTTCCTTTAGTGTGCGAGAGTATACTATATCAAGTATAGTCAATTGACTTGCTACTGAAAGGCCACAAAAATGAGATGCCCCTTATGCTTACATTCTCAAACTCTGTTATGTGGATCAGCTCTGACATGATCAGAGCCAGAGACATTCAAGTACAAAACTAAACAGACAACTCCTTGGTTCTCTTTTTAAAAGCATGTTTCTCCAGAGAAAGAAATCTCTCACACCTGAGATTAAATTAAGTTTTCTTCTCTTGTAGATATTTTAAGGAGAATAACATACTGAATTAAGAAATCTGAGGTGCACTAGGAAGCCCTATTGCAGCAGGGCTGCCAGAGGTGGCTACTTACTGCACTGATGGCAAAATCATGCATAAGTCTATGCAAAATGGCACAGTGCAGTATACAAGGGGCATGTTGCTGTATGTTGAACACTGCAACATTAGAAAAAATGAGTGGCTTTATCATATAAATGTTTCAGTCTTACACAGTCTAGAAGAGCTTGAAACCAAGAAAGAAATTCTCAGCTTACATACTTCTCCCAAACATGCGTGTTCACATAACCCATATAGTGTCATAAGCCAACAGCCATGGGTCTATGACACTGATTGATCTGGAACATGAGAAACCACATATGCCATGGCATCACTGGAATAGTAAGTATTTCTGTACAAATGAAAAGAAAAAGACCCTACAGAAAGGAGAAATTCAAGAAACATACATTGGAAACTCTGGAGAAACATGGGGGCAAAGTGGGGTTGGGCAATGACAACTATCTTTCATATAGTTGTCATTTATTTATTAGTAATTGCTCTAGGATTTAGGAGAGGTGGATCAGAAGGAAGAAGCCTTCCCAATTCTCCGTGGTTGCTCAGTTCTCTAAAATAAATAAATATGTAAAATAAGTAGGAAGTGAAAGTGGGAGACCCACAGAGTGCAAAGGAGATGAAATAAAGAAAGGCTATGATAACTTAGGAAGCTGATGGGAAACAGACTTGACTAGGATTGAACCCTGTCAATAAGGTCTTATTCTTCTCACCCAGGCCATTGCTCAAACTTTCCAGTCACCCTGGAACATTTTGAACCAGCAGTGGCACTTGCTTCCTCTGCGCTTCCTTTCCAGGTCTATCAAGTGATAGGGCAGGGCTTTACAATGAGTGGGAAACAGGCAGCAAGTGTGAAAGCTACTGGTTTCTGGCTCTAGCACAGCACAGCTGATTTACTGTCTGGTAATCACATACAGTGCAGATTCATGCTGTCCTGCACTGTGATACCATATCACACATGGCCCCCGGGTTTCACATTTCCTTTCCTTTTCTCTTCAATACAGCAGCTGCCAATGCAAACGGCAATCAGAACACTGATCAAAGTGTCAAAGAGTTGCAGCTTATAAGGATAGAACAGCCTCCATCTTTCCCTAATGAGGTCAAGGAGTAAATACTATTAAGTAAGCTCTATAAAGTGATTTAAACCTTTATCCATAGGAGACTGCATTATGCATATAAATTTTATTACCAAAGCTATTGATGTCCATTTATGTTACAAGTGGAGCCTTCAAGATTCAGGAATCACTAAACCAGGAAAGGTATATTAGAAGAACTAGGTATTCAGCAAACAAATCTCACTTTTTGTTAGGGTTAGCAGATCTTCCTTTAATTGACCCATATGCCGCCAACCATACCCATTCCTGTTTGGCATCTGAGTAGGAACAGACCATTCATGAAGAGCATGACTTAATCTGATCCATGAGGTTAGTGACTGGCAGGGCAGGGTCTCCCCTTTTGTAAGAAATGCTTATATTCAGCTTGATTGTATTTCATCAAGTGTTTTACTCCAAGACTACCAGTCTAAATCAATTCCTCCTTAAAACTGAAAAAAAAAAAAGTCAATATCAGCTTAGGTGGTGGTGCAGCACATGCAGCCAGCAAGACATTAGCATGCACAGAGATTAATCCGATCATTCAGGTGGCTATAGGTACCCTAGTCCTCAAAGACAATCACAAAAGCAAGGTAAAAAAAAAAAAAGCCACACAAAAAAACCCACACACCATACACCAAAAACAGTCTATACAGATTAAAGCACTTAGTTACTGCGTTCTCTCTGCTGGGCAATATACTATTTATTTTAGAAGCACTGTCACATTTAAGACCTTACTTTTGCTACCCAGCTTTTGCTATCCAGTTTACAACAAATTCACAAAACCTCAGAAGACAGAAGTAGGTCACTTGTGTGCGGCCAAAACATCAGTCTTAAAAGATGATAGCCTAAAAACTGCATTTAAATAGGATTGCAATGAGACCTGGCTCTGCACAGATATGTCAGACCAGTTTGAATAGTCAAAAACATTTAACAATACTGATTAAATAAACCACCTTGGTTAAAACAGTTCCTCATCAGCACAATCTGATGTAACAGACTTGAAAAATCACTACTCTGTCTTTAGCCAAATAGTAGTTTGAAAGCACATACAATGAATGGCTTCCAAAACACAGTAGCACGTTTTCCAACTGCAGCTGCCTTACAACACATCTATAAAGTTCCCAGACAAAAGAAAACAGTCACATAAACTAGAGTGAGACAACTTTAGGATGCAATATTTTCTACTTAATAGAGCAGTTTATGTCAAGAACTTCAATAAGTTTTGACACATTATCAAAGAAAACCTCTTCCAACAGAGTGAAGCAATTGAGACATAAACGAGCTAGTGCTTTGCCACAAACATCTATAATTAAAAAATTATCAAGTTTGACTTGCTTCATGGGCGATCATTCATTTATACAGAAAACTGAAAACAAGAGGAATTAAATAGCCTGTTTAATAATCCAAATCTCCTTTATTTTGCGATGACCTACACAGGGAAATTCCATTTGCAGTGGAAATGTTTTGAATTTATACTAACAAATTCAGAGAAGGCTATAAAAACAACTCCAAATGCAAGACATCTTTGTCCTCTTCCTTTGATATGGACAGTTCCAACATCCTTCCCCACAGCTCCTTGATTCAAGAACTAGATTACGCCTTACCTGACAATGTGTAATTTAGAGGGGACTCCTTCTTCCCCACAGCTCCCCTCTGCTAATAAAAGGGAGTAGAAGAAAGTACTAGATGAATGAAGAAACAAGATAAAAGAGTCCAAGAGAAGGAGGAATAGGGCTCTTTTTACTACTGTTCCTAGAAGTCCAGAAGTACATGGAGTGCTTTTTTCAGGATGGAAAAGGAATTAAAAACCGAACACAAGTGCATTATGACCATAATAGAGGAAAAAAGGGCTCCCATTGCAGGGGGATAGTAAGCATTTGAGAAGAAACATCCCCACAGCATGGTGGTAAAAATGACATTCCCTACAAACATGCAACATCAGGAAATCCCAAAGCCACGCAAAGGATTGTGAGAAGTCCTGCTGGCAAGATACCTACAGAAACTATCCACCAACAGCCCATCTCTCCATTTTCTGAAACAAGGGATTTGCTAATATCAAACAGATTCCCTAATCCCTGACTCCCAGCCACAACCGACTTGGTTGCTTGAAAAGCAACACTTCACAGGATAATGCAGCAGGTAAGAGCCAGGTTACTGTGCCATCTCCCTCGCTCCACAAGTCTGCCCATTGGCACATAGATTAGCAATAAAGCCCAAGAAAATAAAAATGCAACATGCCCACCATCAGGTGCACTGTTTGGGGGAAGTATTGGGTTTTTTATATTTCTAAGGTGGTGTGTATGATAAAATATCTGTCCATTTGTTATATGCTTTTAGTTTTGCTCTGTACTTCCATTTGTTACAAATATCAACTTTTCAGACTTTATTATTCCTTTTTTAGGCGAAACAAAAGTGCCGTAATTTTCCACGTATCACATGAAATACTGAAGTTGGTTATACTTATAAAACTGAAAATTGAGCAAGGGCAGTGCCGTGCCTTTAGGAATAACACTCCAAAGGTGATTTCTTAGCAATTCAACTGTAGATGGTACCCATTATCAAGGCCATTCATCGCAGTTCTAAATTCCTTTCGAACTACAAACTATAGCTGTGTATTGCTGAAGTTAAATTTTGATAGACCCAAACTATAGCTGTGTATTGCTGAAGTTAAATTTTGATAGACCCAATTAATCAGTTTGGGGGACAGTGCATGGAGAGGAGAGGCCCACATTAAGCCATAGGATGTGGGGTTTATTTCTTAAAGGGATCTTTTTGCAGTAATGTCACCAACAGTGCACTGTCAACATTTTTGCTTAGCCTTCTTTGAAGGGGTAATCTCTACTGCCATTAAAATACACAGAACCAGTGCCACTAGTAGCCTTGCACAATAAATTGTTGCTTCAAGTTTAAAACTTTTGCATAGCTATAAGATAATGCTATTTCAGTGGCTTATTAAGTTGGAGTATGGTGGCAGGGAACACACACCACTAAAGTAATTTAAATGTTGCTTTAATAAAATCCATAACAACAACTATTCATTTGTTTGTAGCACCCCAAAATAGCCTTCCTTAGAAAAAAAAAAGCCAAGAGAGTAATACAGTGTAATGCTATTTTTGCAGAAAAATGCATACTTCTAATAATTTCCAATTATTTATGGAGGAAATCAGTAATTTTTTGCAGCCATTTTAAACAGAACAGTGCTGCACTTTGTCTCAAGTATTCAGGGCAATGCTTGAGGTAAAACATTAAAGTGTTCATAAAAAAACTCTCCATACTGAAAAAAAGGAAGAATTATGAACTCTGAAGTACTTAAGTGATTTATTAAAGCTGCCACCCTCTAAATGCAGTAGTTCGCTATTTTGATTTGTATTCTGGCCAAGTAAGAATAGGAAAACAAGTGTCCTTTTGTTTCTGTGGTCAAAAAAAAGTCAGAAGGCAATAAATATTAAAAAAAAAATATAATCTTTGTTTTAAAACATTCCCCACTTCATTGAAGGGGTTTTGTAATGCATTAACTGCAGTGAAACCAAGAAATTAAGCAGGAGAAAAGTTATCATTAGCAACAACAACAAAAATGTTCTAATTATATTACTCTGTTCTTTTTCAATTAAGAGTTGTTTGAAAAATAGAAGAAAAGCTAAGTTGCTTTGGAAAGTGAATCACCCTGTTATTTCCTAGTCTGAGCTCCATCTGACCTCACACACTATTCCACTGGTAAGCTATTAAGTTAAGAGATGCAACTGCAAGTTACAGACAACAGCAACAGGGGGTTTTTTTTTTGGTTTTTTTTTTGCTGCTTCCTCCCTCCAGTTATCTTTATCCAAAACAACATTGTTCACATCATCAATATTTATAGCTATTCTACTGTGAACCTCAGCAACAACACTGGTTAAACAAACCTCTGCACCACTCTAAAGCCAACACGAACAGAATAAGCTTGTGTAATTCAAATTTGCTCTCCATTAGGAAGCACAACTAATTCCGAGTTTGGGCTTTACTTAAGCCAATAACAGTAAGGTATGTCAGTACAACACTGCTGATTTCTGATTTTTTTTTTTTTAACTGTTGATATTTAAAAATATAAATTTCCAGTTTAAAACACATAAGATATTCTACAATAATCAAACAGCTTGCATCCATCACACAACCCCCCTCAACGTTCAGTTCAAGGAAAACAAGTTACACCATAAACTGAGCATACTAAGGATTTTTTTTCCCCGATCACATGAACCTGAAGGACCTGATGTGTTATTTCCAAACATGCTTACCACAAGTTTCCCCAGGGACAACAATCAGGTGCTTGACAGCTTCTTAGAAAAAATTCAGAATCATGCCCCTAAATTCACAGGCTGTTTGCTCAAACTTTCAGATACTCAAAATACCTATTAGTTTTCAGATGTGTCTAAAGAACTATTTTTATGAAGAGGAAGTGTATCAGTAGAGAGTCTGTTGAAGATTTTAAAGATCAAGCTTTTCCTGAACACATGTTATAAGCCACAATACATTAATTTTTTTCTCCAAATATCAATGTCAGCAGTATTCTAATTTAAAATTAATCAGTTACAAACTCTGAAATTGAGAGCAACCTAGCTATATTTTTTCTGTCTCACTGGTGAAACCACAGGGATCAAAGGAATGTGTCTATAAACATGGAAATGCAAATCATATGGACAACAGTCCACAAGAAAATTAAAACCTCTACTTATAGTGTTTGCAATGGGAAATCCATAACAGTTTTAAAACCCACAAGATGATTGTTTTGCCCATCCCTATTTCCTCCTACTTTCAAAAAGTTACGGTATCAGATGATATTTCACCTTTCTGAAATAGTAACAGCAGCTCCAGTCAGCAGCAGCTACCAGCATCTGGACATGCCCATCCTCAGTACTCGGACTAACCCATCAGTCCCATTAGGTGACTAACACTGCTGCAGCACACTCAGGGAGGGAGAAAGCCCCTCAGCCTACAACAAATGTAAACTCACCCCAAACCCAGTGAAAACCCAAGAAGGAGAACCTAGTTGGACAGACCACAGAAACCAGGAAACCCAGGACTAAGCTGCAGGACACACTCTCAAGAGTGATTTTGACCTCAAAATTTGAAGCTTCAGATTTGTCACAGGAATGAAAAAAAAAAACAAATCATAAAGCCCAAAAATGGTTTTGGAAGAAATAGTGTCTGTTTTGTTTAAGACAGATGGGTAATTTTGTAAACTGACAGGAGGAAAGGATGAAATCTCAACATGCCATCTTTACATCCTACAGAGGGAAACCACAACAAAAGCAGTAACATGGCTATTGCTGTAACTGGGGAGATTACCTGAACTTATGACTATCTGAACACATGCCCTACCACAAATAATGGACTCATCTCACACTCAGATTTGTGTGTATCTTTTTTGCTGCAGCAGCCTACCACAGCTGCTGAAGTTAAAGCTGCTTTCACCATGGTAGCACCAGCGTCTTACCCTGCTGCTCACTGACTGGGTTTGTTACTTTAAGTTTAGCCCAAGACATTGTTTTCTAACAGAATGTAAGGTCAGTTACTCCAGAGAAACCAAAATGAACATCGCACTTGCTATCTTCTCTCCATTAAGCCTAAGCATAATGAAGGAGAGGTAAATGAGCATTGACAGGGAAGGAGGTTTTTAATTAGTTCTTCTGTACTGAGTTTTACATATGGGCATAGCAATGTAGTCTGATATATGATTTATTTATAAAGAAATGCAAAACCAGAAAGCAAGTATGTTCCAATTGGAGTAGAGAAGCAATGCACAGTAAGACAACCTGTATTTTCTTAAATCTTTGCACAGTTAGAAATTGGAAAACGCAGTCAGGAGTGCTTGATTGGTATTTCAGAACTTTAAAAGCTCTCAGTCTTGCAGTATTTACTTGGGAGGAAGAAAAGTACTGATTCTGCAATAATACAGCCTGCAAGTCATGGGAGCAACCACTGTTTCCCAGACATTTGAAGTTCTATGACAAGATAACAGTGTTGCAACCGACCATTACTCTCTTAGATACTGCCTCTCCCAGTCACCATGGCAGGAGCCCATTTTTTACTGGTCTGGCATCTGCTGGGGCACAAGTAGATTTTTCAGAAGCTCTGCTTGCTTATGCAATTCACACCTTTTGATTTCAAGGTTCTCACACTTGGCAGTTTTCAGTAACAGAGGTCTTTAAAAGGTGGCCCCTGATACTATGCACATAGTTGTAAATATTCAGAATGGCCAAGAGACAGGCAAGCCAAAATGTGATCATCATCGGAGTTCCAGGCAGCTCAGATTTCTCCTTACTCCAAGAAGGGATACAATAAAAATAAATAAATAAAAAAGGAGAAAAAAAACCAAACCATGACACCACCAAACCAAAACCCTAGCACAGCAATAAACTTCCTGCAGCTTTTCCAGTGGAATAGAAAAGGAAATATCTTATTGAATTTTCAAAACAAACAAGAAAAACCCCACTGAAATCCCAAAGCTAAACTCTTCTGAAAGAATATAAACATTTGGACCAAAATATTACATTAAGTGACTCTTTACTTAGTATTTGCATCGTCTTTTCTTCAGGAGAAACTGAAGAAACAGTAACAGAAAGAAATGTAACAGAAGAGCTCTTTGGAATTGTACCCTAATGCTCAAACTACACACATGCTCCTCTTCCTCATAACAAGGGAATCATTTTGAGGCCTAAGTACATAAAGCTACACTTCATTGAAAGAAAAATAAATGAAATTTATAGGAATCTTAAATCAGTAAGTTCTTCCTATGCTTTCCAAAACATTGACCTTACAAAAAAACCAAAAAACCTAGAGAAATAATTGGTAGTCAAAGGCACATAGTCTACAAAGATTTGAATGCAAGTCTTTTAACCACTTTTTCTAAAGCTAGCATTCACCATAAAAGTGTAAAATTGTGTGTGCAAAAGATGGTATTACTATGCCCAGAAGCTGCTTCACATTTTTTCAGATATTTTGGGGCAAGGTAATGCTACAAAAAATTTTTTGGGGGGTTTTTTGTTGTTGTTTTGTTTTTTATAGACTAGAAGTTATTATTTTTTTAAAATATACAGTATTTTCTATAGTACAATTGTAACTCAATGAAATACATGGGCTCTGTGGTAGAACCTGCTCGAATGAACAGAACTACTAATTCACACAGTGCACATATTCAATGCAATGACAACTGCTAATGAAGATGCTTAACGATACAATAAATGCTCTCGCATTCAAAACATTTATTAAGTAAAGAATGAATTAAATTGGACATTAGACCTGACACCTCTGTTCCATGTGGCCACTCTTGCTAATCAAGTGCTCTGATGCCACATGGACTGAGCTTCCTGGTGGTGAGAAGCCAAGCAGGATAAGAATTATCTAGGCGATAGACTGCAAACGGATGCAATGTTTTTCCAGAGAAGGTTGCAGAAGGTCATCCTTATATTTACAGATACCAGACAATGCCTTGTGTACCCAACTTCATAGCCTTCCCTTGTCAGCTTCAAAAGGGGGGGAAGAAAAACCACCCAGTTGCATTAATTGCCAAGGTTCCTGTCTAAGGGGAACTAGAAAGGAAAAGCGAGCAATCACATTCGCTTATCCTATCTGTCAGGAACAGGATTTGGAATACAAAACTATGACAAAGCTGCCAGCAAAAGACCTATTTCTTCGATTCAGATGGCACTAAAATTCACCTGCAGTTTGAGTTAACAATAACCCCTTGTATCATCTTCAAGCGCAGTTATCAAAAAGCATTCTTTCAGTTACCTAGCTTTCATAAACAGCTTCCTAATTAAGATTAGGATAGACCTATACCAAGGTAAAGCAACTGTATAGTTTAAATAATTCTACATCAGTTTTGTTCCAATGAATTATGCAGTTTTGCATAGATCTCTGAGAACAGAAGAATTATTTATAACTTGCACAAAGAAGCCTTTAAGCAGCATCAAAACAAATTACTTCAAAGAGCTTGTCTCAAAGATTTCTTACTTTAACTTCTTTCATTTGCTGTTCCACAAAACCTGAAACTAGTTAAATTTAACTCACTTTACAAGCTGTGGAGAGACTTAGTACACAGGACACATTTTAGTCATTTTTGTCTGTATTCATAATAATTTCCTCTAATCTCAAGGTTTCTTAGCAGTTCGTTTGAATCGCTTTGCACCATAGGAACTACAGGAAATACTACGGAAACCTCCCTGTCTCACTTTGCAAACTGTACCGTTACATTTATTCCATGGTTGTGTTAATAACAGCCTACCAAAGCCAAACAACACAGTATCACAATCTAACTCCAAATTTGTAAAAATTCATTAATTTAATTGCCAACAGTCATGAGGGTACACTTTAACTGAACAAACACAGTAGTTTTTGCAAAAAGGCAAACATGAAGAAAATACTATCTAGTTTTCGTTACAAACATCACTGGCAGTTAAGAATGACAACATCCTAACTTCAAGAACACTTAAAACTTCCATAGCAGGCACAGGAATAGAACTCTTGGATAACAGTAAGCCCCCTAGCAGAAAATCATCTGACGTGTACACATAAGCAGTTCCTAAGATGAAGTGCATGGGTCCTTGTTTTTGTACTGTTAAGAATTACAGACTACCCCTGCCATGCATCTGACTATTGGGAGTAGTCTTCATGCTTCGTATTTGCGGGTTCACCTGCAACCTGGCTTTTGCCTGGGCTAAACCACAGATGCACAGACACAGGCGGTCCTCCAGCCACACGCATGCTGCTCCCATGGCAGAATTCCAAACAAAAAAACTGTAGCTTCATGTTTGCACATCTTGTTTATCAATATTGGTTTTGTTTCCCCACAAACAACTCGGCAAACAGCCAGGCTAGAAGGGTTTTAGACCAGAGCTCCTTCTTTCAGCTGGCTGCATATGCAGCAGTTGGCCCTGTGTTGCAAGTCAAGCACACTGTGCTTATCTGAATGACCCATGATGGGAATACAACTTTTCTAGATCTTTTAGAACATTTGCTTGTTTCTAAAGATGACAACAGTTCTACATCCACAGGGAGAATATTCTGTGGTTTTTTTCCCCCCAGATATTGTCCTCCAGACAGTGTTTTACTTGAAGGGATGTTCAAACTTGAAAGAAAGCATTTCCAGGTATTCTTACATACTTTTAAGGCAAGCTCAACCTGGCAAACTAATTTAGCCAGCAAGTGACTAAAGTCTGTATCAGAAGGTAAAAAGCGGGGGTCCCACAGAGGAGGCAAAGAGCAATAAGGAGAGGCAGGCAAAGAGGAGTGCTCATGCTCCTGAAGTGTAATTTTTAAAATTCCATGAAATTACTGGGATAGGACCAGTAAAGGTTGAGCTTGATACTCTCTTGGTGACACGCAGGGAAGATAACATTACCAGTTGCAGTGAAAGTTGCTGTGCAGATCTACTGAAACCGTGAATGCCATGTTTTCCCACAACTATTGTCACTTTTTAATTCTCTTCTGCCACTTTCCTTTAAAGGGAAGTTTTACCCAAGGACAGGTGCCAGGTATCTATTTACCCATTCTTAATGCATTTCATGCTTTGAGGATGGTAAGTTATATTTTCCTCCATGTACCCATGCTTGTGTACAGGCGGTACATGCAAGAAGCTCCTATCTAGTAAAAAGCATTTCACATTATCTTGCAAAGGAACAGTTTTCTTAGTAATTTACATAGAAGCAGTAGCTAGACACAGCACTATCTCTTGAAGAGCATCAGCAATCATTCATGCACAAACACTTCATGCACAGGGTCAAATGTATTTCTGATCTACAACAATTCAGTTTTCATTCAAGGAGACACAGAAACAATCAGATATATTCCTCAGTGGATCACCCCATACCCTTGACAGTTTAGATGTTTTATGTTCCACTGATGCAGAATCCTGCTGACTGCAGAGCATCATGCTGCTTCCTTCACCCTTTCAAGAAGCTAGTAATTTGTAAACACTCTCTTCATTTATATTTAACTCTTCACATCAAATGAGAAATGAAACTCAGTGGTGGAAGGTGGTCAGGAACCAAGAAGCAGCACAGGGACTGGCAGTCCCAGATCTCCACAGGAACGTTCTCCATCTCAAAGTATTTATGATTAGAAGTTAGTAACAGCATTGATCTTTGTAAGATAGGTCTTCATTTTGTTTATTTACAGCTCGAGAAAAATCCTAATAAAAATGCATCCTACAATGCAACTGGCTAGACTAGTAGTGCAACATACTAAAAGAAATTCTCTTTTGTCCTGTTTTAATGCATAGCAAGACTGAGTAAAACAAATTACTCTTGCTGATGCCATGCAGTTAAAGTGCAAATTGAAAAGTCATTTCCACAATTTTTGTGTCATTCTCCTGACAAAAACTAAAGCTCTAAAGATTATGTCATAACAAGAGGTAGAGATTTAGTTTCACTGTCCCTCCTAGCTTAAAACATGCAAAGAACAGTCCTACAGGGCCTCAACTTTTGCCTCTGGCATGATTTGTGTTTGATATCACCCAAGCAACTTAAATTTGGTTTTATGCTTATGGCAAAAAAAGGCTTAAAATTAATTATTATGTGTAATGTTGCTTATAAAACACCCTCAAATAATATAGCAATGGATTGCAAACAGTCCTGAAAACAGGTAGCAGGAATGAAAACTGATTAAAACACATACAAACCCATGTCCCAGCAGAAATTCTTAGGCAAGCATACTCTGTTGTTAGGAGGGGGAAAGAAAGGAAGGTGTTTTGGTTTTCTTTTTTAATTGCAGAAATATTTTTAAGTGGCACATTCAAGTGTGTTTTTACTGAACAGGAATGAACAAACTGATGTTAGGAATGCATGATGTTATGGTGTCTGCACCAACGCATTTTGAATTGAACAGAACTGAAATCCAGAAGAAAAGTTTGACTGAAAAATGAAGAGGATATTAAGGTAGCATAAGCCTTACCAGCCTCTATTGTCCATGGCTCATTCGAGGATTATTCAGCTAACTGACCCTTGACAGTGTTTCATGGGACCGTTTTTAATTAACTCCTACTTTTAATGGATGAGTTTACTGACACTAATAATATTTTATAGATGGAGCATGGAAACAAAAGACAGACCTATGGGGTAACTGAGTCAGGGAGCGGTATTAAATCAATTGAAAGGCTCAGAAAGAAACCTTCAGCTTCCCTGTCAGCAATCATTGAGTACATTGTAGAACAGCTGGCAAGACCTTCTATTGCATCTCATCACTTCTTTCTCTGGCCTTCTCCTTTATAAAATTATTTCCTCTTGATATCAACAGACACACAATAACAACTGGGCTAAAACATTAAGCTTGCTGTCTAAAGCAATCCTCCCACCTCTTTTCTCCATCTGGAGTTCAAGCCTATACAGGAATATTGCAACATTTTGGGAGGGTTTTCATCATTATTTCTTAAGAGAAGGTGGTTCTTTTTAACTCTCTTGTGAGCAAACTGATAATACCTATGAATTAGGAATACTTTATAAAATAAACCAGCTAGAATTTATATGGCTCTACTGCTGCACATGCCATTGATGCTACATTTCTTACGCCAGTAAAAATAAACTTAAGGGCCTAGTTTATCTCACACAAAAATGCCACAAGTTACTACCAAAAAGGAAGGGGGAATTGAAGAAGTTTCAATATGCTAGATACTGAACAGGAATGCCTTGGTTTTAGAATTATTCTTATCTCCAAGCTTCCGAGTGTCATATTTTGTGTTCACAGAAAGTTGTGTAATACTTCATAATGAATTATGGGGGGAAAAAATGTTATGGTATGACCTATTCAGTTTCATTTTATTTTCCACACATTGCATAATTTACAAGAAAAAGAAAACAAAGTAGTAAGGAGAAAGCTTAGAATGTATTTAAAATGAATTTTTCTCTTTCACATAACTATCCTGGAACTGTCCTTAAAATTTCAGGCCCACGGAAATAATTTGGGGAGCTTGAGTAAGAGAAAGGCTATATAAGCCGAACCACACATTTCCTGTTTTGGGAAAGAAAATGATTCAAGGTCTTTGAGTTATCCCCCCAAAGATGGGATCTGTCAAATGTCAGAAAATAGCTCAATTACCAAATTCTAGAACCACAACCAAATTTTTATTGAACTACAAAGTGTAGATATACAAACAATCTCTACTACAGAAAGTTCCATACATGAGATAATGACGTTAAACAAATTTTCAATGATTACTGCAACTCTCAATCAAAAATACTCACAGTTGATCAAAGCAGGGGGCTTTCATGTTGCTACTAGTCTTTGAATGACTATTTCACCAAACTGCACATAACTGCAAGAAAGGTATTTTAACATTCCCAGCTGCTATTAAACAAACGAGAACAATTTTAAGCTTTACAGTATACTAAAAACGGTACAAATTGGTGGGTCTCTGAAGGATACTAACCTTCATACTCATTAAAAGCCCAACCTGAAAAGGGACAGTGGAAGGAAAAAAGGGAGACCTTCACTTTGCTTTTTAATAGCGTACAAGAAGTCTTTTATCCCCAAACCCCATGAACTGGTTAAGAACCACACAGTGTAGCACAAATACAGTCCTTCAGATAGAGGACCAGTAATTTTTCAGTGCTCACCAGCAGTATTAGCTAATACAAAGACATTACTTTGTACTTCCCCAGAAACATTTCAGTCCAAGATAATTAAAATTTGTCTATCCACTTCTAGCTCAGAGGAAAAGTTCCCTAAAGTTAGGGGCAGTCTTAAGCAGGCAGATCAAACACTAAAATCAAAACTTACAGCAGGTTAATACTCCAAGCAGAACAAGTTACTTTCAGATAAAGTAACTAAATCTTTCCTTTGTATTTCGAAGTATAACGCAATGCTAGCCTAACACTGGATCCTTCAGTACCATGGTAAACTGAATTATTTATACAGACGTAGGGTTCCACCTCTGAAATAATCTAGAAATAAAACATCAACATCACTTCTTGCAACTTGCAGTTGAAGATGAGAGAGCACAGCCTTGGATATCACAGACATCACCAGGATCCAGGGATGGAGACATGGAGCACAGCACACTTTACAGGTCTGTAGCAGAGGCTGCAAGTACCTTCCTCAAAGTGTTTCATCAGATACCTGAAGTCATTAGTCTATTTTAAAACTTGACTAGACTTGACAAAAGATTATCTCACATACCATGGAGAGCAAGACAGACTTCATAATCTATGACAGATCACAGCCCCCTAAAATGCTTCCATGATAATCCACTGCTTTAAAAAACAGGTGTTCTCATTCCAAGGATAGATATGAGCACCACATCCATTTCAAAAAGAGAGAGAGACTTTTCTTCAAGCTCTCAATTTAACCAGTTACCTTCATACTGTTCTATAGTTAGTTCCTAAACTTTAAATGGGTTAATGAAATAATGCACCAACGTGATGATTTATCTGCAGATAATCAACCAGCTGTATCTTCCATCTTCTCATGCGAATACTGTTTTGTGGTTTGATTTTTAAAGTCATTTTGGGGGTTGTTTTCTTCATTTTAAGCTTCTTTCCTTGAACAGTGGTACAGAGCCCAGGCTGGAAAAGGTGTCACTAGATTATGAGAAACAGCAATTCTTCACTGATGTGTCCCCAGAGCAGAAAGAGTTTGGCTACAACCTGATGTGACATCTTAAGTTTTAGCACAACATAACCATCTTTCAGTCACTGTTTAAAATTACAGCAGAACAATGTGCAAGTCAAAGTTCAGCTGTAAATTAACACTCACTTTAATAAAAATTAATTTTAAAATAATGTCATCAGCTAAGCTCCTCTTTTGTAAGCATCTTCTCACACCTGCAAATATGAAACACACAACAGATGTTGGAGAAAGAGGACTAAATCCATCCTCCACTACCCCAGCTGAAATACGGAAAGCCTACCCATTGTCTCTGCTACAAGCTGATTACACTCATAACTTTTTAAATGTTTGGTTGTGATGGCATATATATATATTCATGTAACGAAATCAAACTTGCACAATAAAACTGGCCTGAAAGCCTTGATAAAGATTTGCTCCGATTACAGTAAGAGACAGGAAAACTGGAGGAGCTAAGGAACTCTAACCTGGTGCAAAACTTTTTCACTAATTTGGCACTCAATCAAGAAAATCAAAATACTGGATCAGTTCCAAAGACCTGAAATTCCACAGCTTGTAGCTGACAGTAATTAAAAGTTGGGTGGATGGTTTGCATTAGCAACCAGTGAGAAGTAGCCCACAGCTTCTTCTGAATGTTCCTGGTAAACAAGTCATCAGCATTTAAAAGGAAGCCTCTTGTTTCCTCAGTTCCTACAGAAGATTGACTGACATTTCAACCTCCCTGAAACCAGACTGACAGCGGACACTGGTCTCTCACAGTAAAAGGGTTTGAGGATTTTGTGGTGCAGCTTTTGTTTGCTTTTTTTGGGTTTGGTTTTTTTTTTAATTAAGAAAACACCATGCAATACCACTGTTTTTTCAATTAACATGCACCTCAGGGACAATACATCCTTAAGAAAAATTAGGTGTTAATGGAGTACATATCATACCAAATGCTCCCTTTCAACCTTAATAGAGCAAAATTATTTTCAGCTCTGGTCAATAAGCAGTTTGACTCAGCTATCATTTTTACAATGTATAAAAGAATTGCATTGTGGTCATTGTAACCACATTTTCATTGCATTGGGGACTTCTGTATTTTTGGGGAGCCCTGCCCCTAATTGAAGTCAACGAGCTTCAGTAGGATTTAAAATAACCATTTCCACGAAGAGAAAGGTGGGACCAAAAATTGGTCAGGTTACTGTCAGTAGTATTTGCTAGAAGAATGTGTTTGCAAAAGCTTCTTCAACTCTTAAAATCATTGGATCTAGGATTTAAGGAAAACACATTCTAAAGGGAACAAGTAATTTTTTAGAAGACAGACAAAGGTTCACAGGCTCTAAGTCACTGCAATCTTCCTTTTCTTTCCAAGCCTGTATATTATTTTACATGTCATGGTTCTCTGGTTCCAAACACTGACCTCTTAAAATAAAGACTAAACCACAAGAAACTCTGACATTTTCAACTTCCATTCTCCAATATATAGTTCAAAGCAAGTCTGCATAGTGGAGAAGAACAGGGTATTTGTTTGAAATCAGTAATTCCATAATAACCATCTAATAGGGAAAAAAAAGCATCAAACATTAAACCCAGTTCTAGCTACTTCTTTTTAATTCCAAGGGAATCATAGATATATCCTAGACTTCAGCTGGCATCATTATAACCTTCCTTATTTGGGGATTTCATTTCCAAGAAAAAGCAAAAATTATAATTGCAATTAATCTCAGTGTAAATGAGATTAAAAGGTTAACACACAGAAGCTGCCAAACATACAACGTCTTGGCAACAGCTGGTTGGAAACCTGCAAACTAGGGAAACCAGGTAATTCTTTTCTTTAAGCATTCAATTTAAATTACTGAATATGCTTATCTAAGTATAATATCCTCTTATGCTTTCCTGTATGAAAACGTACAGTTCTATCAACCATCTGCATTATTATCTTCAGAATATGGTCTACATCCATAGTATTTAGTATATAGCAAAGGCATCTGTATTTTCAAGTAAATCTCTATTTTTTTGTCAGAAGATAGGCCATCTAGTTCTCTCAGCATACTTGAGCCCTGTGAATTTTAGAGATTACTAAAGCAGGAAAATTCTTAGAACTGATATCCAGTTGCACTGCAGAATTAAAAGGCAGAAGCAAAAGGAAAGATGGGGAGACAGCAGAAAAATATAGTCCAAGCAAAGCCTAATGGAAGCATTCCAGCAAACATGCCAACAACAAAGTAATCCTCTTTAGTGTTTGCTATCTTTTTAGAAACAAAAGGATTCTTACAAGGGTCTATGAAAGCAACTGCTTTGTTGCAAGCAAATAAGCTAATGGTTTTATTAGAAACATACGCTAAAATGTTTATCTGTTAGGCAAGAGTTGCTTTATTCCTGCAGTGCTTTAATGAATGATTTAATCGTTTGCTCTACTATTTAGCCACATGCCAGCATATACTCTGGTGCATAATACTCTGGTGTAGCAATTACTCCTACAGTAATAAATAAGTCCTTCTGAAAGGAAGCTAGTATCATTTACAAATCTGCCCTTGGCCATCATTAATGGAGAACACGATTTAGTAAAGAACCAAAGAACAATACTGAGCTCTGAAAGCAGTTCACTTCAGAATGAAAGTTTGAAGAGTTAAGGAGGAACATTATAGAAGTTGCCAGTCTGCTTGTTCAACCTGGAAATTATTAAAATAATTAAAAACACAAATACCTGGCTCTACCTGAGGTTAAGCCATCACTTATTTCTCCCTACCTCTTCTCAAAACAAGTTTTTCCAATACCTCTCTGAGTGCACGTGTAAGTAAGGCAAGTCAAAACATACTATCAAGATTCTCCTGTCCCAAATTAGTTGCTGGAAGGTGCTTATTTAACTTGGTGAACAAGGTTCAGACACAGGATGCCTTAGTTACTACTTCACTTTAATAACTTCGTAAAAATAAAAGCACATTTTGATATCAAAAACCTGCACCAGATTTGGTCCTGTTTCATAAATAGCAAAGTTAACAGATTAAGATTCCAGACAAAGCTGATAACATGAAACTGTGCTTGCCCTTATATATATTATTCAGAACCTACATTTTACAACATTTTTTCCCCAGTATGCTGCAAGTAAAAATCAAATTCACAGTAGCAACTATCTTCTTAAAACATCTTCAAATTTATTGACAATGTATTGCTCAAAGCACTCAAGTTCCAATATAATAATATACTCTTTGGTTTTTCTGCTTATTAACTACTATGATATTGGGTCCTATAATTGTATGTGCTTGATAGCCTCCAAGATTAAAATGAACCTACCCTCTCCCATAAAGACAGAATAAGAATCAAAGAGGCACAGGAACTCAATGCTGAGAAGCAAATATTATTGCACAAATTGCAATTTTGGTGTCCTAAATGAAGAGTGTTAATCTGTCCCCAAAGATTTCAATAAAGATACTGAAATAAGAAATGAGAATTAAACGTATACAGAGATACATGTTTTGCATATTGTATGTTGCTAAAGCAAGCCAAGAGGACAGAGAAAAAGAGATGTATAAGATTTATGTTGCACAACATACTAAGTTTAGCTTCCTTCTTTCATGTCCTCTGTAAAGCCAAACAAAACCACCAGGAGTTCTCTCATCCTCCTCTGTGCTTGAAGGTCACAAAAAGGAGAAGGCAATGCCAAGTCTGATTCTTATTAAGATGAACAAGAGAAGCAGAGGGTAAGAATAAGAAAAAGTTAGCCACAGTTGGGAGGAGGCCAAAGTCTTCCCCAAATCCCAGGCTTAGTTCCTTCAAAGGCAGCTAGAGATTCCCAAGAATAAGCTAAACAGCTATACATGCTAGATTTCAGCTTTCATACTGGACTAGGTGGGAAGGATACCGTTATATTTAAATGCAAAGCCACCACAGCAGAAATGAATGCTAGAAGGAAATGCTTTTTCACCGAAGAGGTGCTTGAATAATTCCCTTTGGAGAAGAAAATTAAGAAAGGCACTTGCTAATTGCTAAAAAAGTAGATATTGTGAACTAGTCAAACAACTGTAGTTATTACATTAAAAATGCAACAACTTCTATTCTCCAATTTCAACTTCTGGGGCTTTGGGGGTGAGGGAGTTGCCATCTTCTCTTTAGTTTTTGACAATATATGGGGCCTACCATAAGTTAACTCAGAAGTTAATGTAGCAGCCTGATATTGATCTAAAATGCACACACCAAGAGATGTGACACAGAAGCTTCAGCTTTCACCACAAAAGAAGTCAACTCCATCATTTTCTTCTTCTTCCTAGGACTCTCTAAGACACCACCATTCACACCATCCAGCATTCTTCCCTTCAGACAAAGCTTGGTATGTCTTGAACTCTAATGTTCAGAAAAGCTAATTAGTTTATTAGCATAGTTATTCATAATTATTCATTAAGAGTTTATTAGCAATTAACAGTGCCTGATTACTTCCTGGAAAGAAGCGGCTCTGCATAATTTTATGTCTGCTCCCACGTAAAAGGTTTCACAAAACTGGTAACTGATTNAAAAACTGTCAGGACTTAAAAGTTAGTGGAGGCACATTAAATATTAAAACATTTCATAGCTGAAATATACTAGGCTATCCTGTGAAGAAGTTGAAATGAGAACAGTTTTCTTCCAATGAATTTACTGTTAAACCATTTAAGAACACACATTTGCAAATTACTTCCATGTTGCTAATCCTACGCCAGTATTCTAACTATTTTATGAATGGTATAAAGCATATCTCCCCACCAGAATTAGAATAAAGAGAGGAAAAAAAACCCACAGCTCATACAGTAGCCATTGTTTGAAAATCAGAAGAGGAAGCCAGCACTGGCATAACTCTTAATCTGCTGAGCTACTAGTTTATCTTGATGAATTTTCACTGAACTATCAGGCTGCTTTGAAGGTGTATGCTAAGAATATTAAAAAAAAAAAAAAAAAAAAGACAGCAAGCAGCAGCTTTGAGAAAATAGCTTCCAGAAGACTAAATGCAGATGTAGACACAGCTTTAGATGGAAATTTAAATGTACCTACGCCTTACAAGGCCAAAAAAATATGTAATACAGAAACTGAAGTCTCACTAAAAAAACCTATATACCAAATTAATTTTTTTATCCCTACATAAAAATAACATGATTTACATAGAAAGAGATTGTTTCTAACACTGCTGATCCTACATCTTGATAAAAGACTAATTTAAATATTACTAGTTACATTTTTGCCAAAGTGGAGATGCTAGAAAGAAGGAAGCATGCCCATCTAATCAAGGAAATTAAAATTCATATTCAATAGCCTAAGTCTTCACAGAGCAGTACTATTCAGTACTGCAGCAGACGTATTCAGTTCTTTACAGAACTCCTATCCTCAAACATATCAGCAGATGAATAACTTCTTTTAAAGGCATGTTTGTAGAAGTCTATTATACTCAATACAAACAAAAGCAGAAACACTTCACTTTTTTTTTTTTTCAAGTGACCAGAGTTTAAGTTACATTGTAATACCAAGAACCTACACATACACTCCAAAACAAAAACAATCAAGTCTTCAGTGGCTCATAGTCATTAGTATCAGATTTTGTAGTTCAGTACAGACTGAGAATGAAAGAGCAAACCCTCAGAAAATCATCAGGTAAAGATGATTTATAAAAGAATCTGTATTATTCTCAACCCTAATTATTAGGTTTACAGCAATTACTGTTGAAAAAAAAACATGACTAGCCCTGCTATTTGGCAGCATTTAACTCCACTGTAGCTTACACTTCCCCTTTCACCTTCTCAGGAGGCAGTTTCCAATGTGGCACACTGCAAGATGATGAGACTTGGGAATGAGTCAGCTCAGGAGGAAGGGAGGAGAGAACCACTGCCCAAACCCACCAGAGGGGAGAGAGACAAAGCAGGGTTGTTTGGCTTTGTGACAACAGGCAAATATTTTGCCTTTCCTTCCCTCCCACCTCACCTCAGACAGCTTTTCGAACTCAAATTAGGAAACAAGAAACTTCCTTCCCCCCACCAGGAATAGGTCTACTCAAGGTATTAGAAGTTGCTAATTCTCATCCAGCAGCAATGGGCAGAAACAGCTATCACAGTAAGCATGGTCACCTTAAAGTTAGAATGAGTGTTTGGGATGAATGGAAGCAGGTAAGTTTATCCTATGCTGTTGATCCTTTTCTGCAAGTCATAATGCATGTGGAGCTTCTCTCCCAAGCTGAAGAAGAGTTACAACACACACACAGAGCTCAAGAATCAGCCTTTTAAAACATAATGGGCTGAGGTCCAGCAGCACAGAACTGAAGTCAGCTCTTTAGTATCCAAACCAACCTTGTTCAGGACTGCTATTTCCAGTCTACAGTCTTCACCTTCATAATTCTTTTGGGTTTAAAATGAATTTGTATTCTGCACTCTCTCCAGCTCTTTCTTGAATTACGGTCAATCAACCCACTTTCACCCATTGTTCCTCCTGAGGATTGCTGCCCTTTTCATACTGACCACTTCCAAAGGATCCTTTGTGTTCCTAGCACTGCAACCTGCTACCAGGGTCAAGACCTGATCTTGAAATCTTCAGGTTTACCAAGTACATGCATCTGCTAGTTTTACAATGCTGTCCCCACTGCTCTATTCCATCACCTTTACCATCATCACAGACCCTGCCTGAATATCACTATTTTCAGAAACGTTTCCAAGCTTGAGGTCTTAATTTTCTTCGAGTTCTTCAGAAACATACAGCTACATCAGGACACTGTGCTAGGAGAAAGTGCATTCACTTATTTGCAGGATCAGCTATTTCATCTCCTCCCTTGTCATTACAATGGCCTTTTTCCTTACTGTTCTTCCTTAACCTCTCAAATCTGAAATCCAAGCCCTCTTCCTACAAACACCCACCTTACAGATCACTCTGCTCAGCAGCCCAGATGTCCCTCATGTTGGCTTCCTCGGGTACTGCTATTGCAGCTCAGGAGCTGCTTCATGCTGCAGCTTCCTGCATTGTGCTGAACTGTGCATAGGCATCAGAGGCAGCAACAAGTCCCAAGCCCCGGTTTCTGCCCTAGGACAAGGATGGCAGCAGCCAGCTCCCTTCCTCATCAGCCACATGTGAGACCAGACCTCCTTTGGTTTCCCTCACGTATAGCTACATACATCACACAGTATGCATAGGAAACATGCAAAGTGCTAACAGCATGTGCTACTGCTCAACAACCACAGATGCCAAAGTGACACCAGAATTGTACTAAAATTGCATGTACTAGGAATCATTCTCCCAATAAGCAGGCTCGTCTCCACAAGTCAGGACAGCATATTTCTGACTTATAAATGTAACAAATAAATCATTAGCCTGCTTAACTAAAGTGTTACAGGGATCAAGTGTAAGCCACAACCATTATTTAGCATCATTACTCTTATTAACTGACTTGATTTTTGACAGATAAATCCGAGATTGCCTTTTTTGTTAAAATGATATTAAGGTATCAGTCTTTCACCAAAAATAAAATAAATCACTGTTAAAAAGGTTTGCAGGCATCGCTTTCTTAGTGATGCAAATACCACCCATCAAGCTTACCTTTTCATCTTACTTTTATCTGTACTCATGAGGATTTGTGATTTTTTTTTCAAGTAAGCAAAACACTCAGAATCTATGTTCTTCCTTTTTCTTTCCTATTATCCACAGTTTTATTGTCAATATAACTTGCATGTGACATCTTCACCGACTACTGCATTAGAGGAAACAAGACAAAAAGTCTCTCAACAGAAACAATTCATTACAATATCTTCTATAGAAGCCTTCTATCAAAGCCCTGATAGAAGTTAATACTGTACAAAACAACACCACCACACGTGAGTGAACTATGTTTTCCTACCAGGACACCACTGTCAGCCTCCTTAGTCAAAGAAACTTTTACTATTAAATAAATAGCAAACATTTCCTTATAGGAGGAAGAGGGGAAGGGGAATATCCATTCCCTCCCTCACTCCAGCTTTTCCTACAGCATCCTTTCAAGTCTCATCATTTTAATTCTGGCTCTTTTCAATGCCAGTTTTTCCTTTCTCTTTTTGCCAAAAGATTTGTTCTTCTTTAGCAGACAGTAGAGGCCAGAAAATATTCCTTCCTACATACTTGCAACAGAATATACTCACCATACTTACATGATTTTTGAATCTATCAAAACTGTTTAGGAGCTACAAAACACACTCAAATTTAACACAGTAAACTAAAATCCAAACAGGAAAGTTTCTGTTTTAGAAGAAAGCAGATGTCAACCATTCGGGCCACTTTTCTCAGTCGTCAATCTAAGAGAAAAAAGTGATTTCACCAGAAGTGAAAGATTTCAAGTTTCTGTAAGAAAATGATCAAGCAGTTGCCTCTGCGTACAATGCATTTTTACTGTGTTGTTTGGGCCCCTCAAAACAAGAAAGACATTGAGGTGCTGGAGTATGTCCAAACAAGACCAATGAAGCTAGTGAGGGGTCTAAAGCTCAAGTTTGATGCCGAGCACCTGAAGGAACTGGGGTTGTTAAGTCTGGAGAAAAGGAGGCTGAGGAGAGATCTTATTGCTCTCTATACCTACCCAAAGGGGGTTGTGGTGAGGTGGGGTTCAATCTCTTCTCCCAAGTAATGAGCAACAGGACAAGAAGAAATGGCACCAAGTTGCACCAGGGAGGTTTAACCTGGATATTAGGAAAAATTTCTTCACCAGAAGGGTTGTGAGGCATTAGAACGGGCTGTCCAGGGAAGTAGTTGAGTCACCACCCCTGGATGTATTTAAAAGAGATGTAGAACTTAAGGACAGTTTAATGGTGGACTTGGCAGTATTAGGTTAATAATTAGACTAGATCTTAAAGGTCTTTACCACTCTAAAGGATTCTATGATTTTCTATTTTTTCTTAAAATAAAAACAAAAGAGAAAGAGGGAATTCTGTTATAACAGAGAATACAAGAAAAGGCTCTGTGGTTAAGAAGAAAACTGAATCAATTTTGAAATAGCTTTTCCAGAAGACTTCAAGCATTTCCTTTCTCATTGCAGCAGCTGGCATACAAGTGAGGCACACCTTATAAACCCCACCACCATCCTGGCCCAAATACATTCAAGTTCTCGCTTCATGAAAGAAAAGCAGCTAAACAGTGTATATGTATATATATCTATAGCTATGCCCAAACTTTTACACGTATACATATCTCATTGAAAAAAGAAACTGATAGTACTACTAGAAATAGATGGACATCTTGCTTAAATGTGAGAATAAAAGCATGTTTTCACTTGTAATTAAAGTACAATGAATGGGGACACCAAAGGAGAAAGGCCCTGGATCAGTGAGTACAAAATGTCCTTCAAGTGGCATGAAAGTTTTCAGTCATAATTTATTGGAGTATTATTTTCCATCTACTCCAGTTACAAGTTAATAAAAGGCTGTTTCTGCCTCCAATTCTGCACCATTCTATCTGCAACACTGAAGATGTTTGTATATCATCCAATAAGGGGACGAGTACAGGGACAATATAAAACAACACTATAACAATATGCCTTTTGCCTGGGGATACCAGTGACCATCAGTAGAATATTCTGGTGTGTTTACAAGTTAGGTATCTTGAAACTATTTGTTGTTTGAAGTCTGTGATGAATTTCAAATAGCCCAACTAGCAGGAGTCTGTTCAAGGATAGTACAGAGGTCATAGTGGCTACTAACCAGGAGAGGGAAAAATGGAGGGGAGGGAGTAGAAGAGAATGATGACTTAATTTTAAATCACGTGGAGTAAAGCCACATTAGAATTTGCTGTTATGCACTGTAATGGGAAGAAACACCAATTTGTGATGTGTAACTGTTAATATTGCCAAACAAATTTCAGCTAAAGAGACCTTCACATTGAAGGGGTAGGGAAGGAAAAACTTTGTACCATATCAGACTCAAATATAAAGCCAATTGTCTTTCATGTGTTGCAGCTGAAGCTTCTTGCTGAGTTTGTAAACTTACATTGAGAGACCACTTCCCTTTACCCCCATTAGTCTCTATTTTACTCTTGCCTAGGCAAGTAACACAAGACCTACTCATGAGTTGAATAAACGTGGTTATATGGGGGCACATTTAAGACTTGACTTTCCTTGCCTGCATCCTGAGTGAGCATCTAAAATAGCCTAAAGCCTTTAACCATCTCATCAGTCTCTCCATTACACACTTCAGCTGGGTAGAATTGGCCACATCAGAGGAGAAAGAGCTGTGGTTTAGTCTAGACACAGTATTTTTCCTTTCCTTTACCATGGTCCTGCTTGCAGCAAAGATCCTTTAGTCAGTATGCTACAGGCAGGATTCAAGAGCACAGGGCTGTGAAAGAAAAAAAAAAAAACAAACAAAAAAACAACATAACCAACAAACAACCTGTTGATTCAAAAAGGAAGATCTCAGAACAAAACTATGAGCAAAGCAGCTGTGGTAGTTTGCTATTCACCAAATTGCCCTTCTTGACATTTTGTCTATGCTTGGACAGGTAGCGTTAAACACCCTGGATCCTCCCCTAGTTCATTACAAACTGTAGACATACATGCATGTTTAACCAAACAAATTCCACTTCAAGGGCTCCAGTTCTACAGAACAGCTTTTATCTTCCAGTTTCTTTAAGGCCCACTCCGGTTTCTTGGCCACTCAATCATGATGGGTACCAGAGTGACTTGTACAGCCTGCATTAGGCTGAGGCACCACAACCATTCTATAAATGCTCTCCTGGACAAAACCTTACTGATGAGAAGGTTTTTTTACCATAACACACTCCGCAAGGGAATGCTGTCCTTAACCTCCCAGTGCTGCCAGGCTGCACACACTGCAGCTATATGCCAGCTATCTGGGCTAATGTGGGTTCTACCACCTTCTGTGCAGTCCTTCCAGATTTTTTAAATCTTTTCATAGCTCAAAACCTTTATTATTTATTTCCAGATGCAGAATTAAACTAGAAGAATTGGGTGAACATCATCTTGAGTTTTGACTGCAGCAGGAAGACTATTTAAAAATATTTCTCTTATTTTTAATCACATGGGGCTTAACCTCTAATACAGCAGTCAGTATAAGACAAATCACTTCATCACAGTGGTCATTTTCCATAGCTACAGGAAAAAAAACATTTGTTTTATTTTCTACCAGCTCTGAAGCTACATATCAGAATAGTTTAAGATTTCGGGGCAACTGTATCATACCCATCGCTTTCAGCCAGACTTATTCTGGCCTGCATTCCCAGTCCCAAAGAAATAAGCAGTTGGTGACAGTCACAGACTCACTACTTGCGTGCTAACAAGGTGTGGTCAAAAGATGGAGTGATAATGGAACCCAAGACTCCCCAGATTAAGCCTGTATTTTTACAAGATCCGTAAGATCTGCTTCTTCATACTGGAAACATTCAGCCTTTCCTGGATATTCAGCGTCCTCTGTTCCCTACCTCCGTGACAAACCTCCTTGTCCTGCTCCACACTAGCAGCATTAGGAAGCATAAGTTGCTATCAACAGGAGAGGAACCTGCATCCTTTCTATCTCAGGCACCACTGCCATTTCTGGTTTAGAATTCCTATTCATGCCCAAGCCAGAAGTTTTACTTGGCCAAACTGGAAGCTGTGTGGGCTGAAAGATCATCTTGTTCTCAGACAACTTCCAATTTTTATTTCAAAACAAGGTGACACTTTTCCAGTTACTTTCTGGTCCTGGGCATACTAAGAAGATTAGGAACTCAAGTATCTTGTTTCTTTCTGGAGCTGCATGGTCATTTGTATTTTAACTTTTTTTGAAAGAGTTCACATTTCAGTGTCTTAAAGATATTATTTCCATTTTCTCTCCCTGTAAACAGTAATCCAGCCCCTATGTTGAAACGCTTAAGAACAAAGTTTCTATTAAAGCTTCAGAAGTGAACAACAAATTACCTTCAACTGAATTGATTCCAAGAAGTCTGAAGTACAAATCTGCTTTAAGATCACACTGTAAAAGCATATAGAGGACATTGCTGTCTCTACACTTATAACTCTACACTACAGACCACGCAGTGACGTACTGAAGTAACTATGCATTCCTCAAGACTTCATAGCAGGTCACAGCACAATGCAGAACGCGTGTTTTTACATTACTGCTAAACTTATGTGAAATACAGTGAAGCGAACGAAAAAACTTGACAGAAATGCTCACGGTGCTATATTGCTGAGCCATCTTGTGGCCTATTTGTTTCATTACACAGTACTACACACCAGAGGACATCAGGGCCGTGATTTGCTGGGTGTGTTCAAATTCATTTAAGAAAACAGAAAGTACATAAAAGGTTCAGCTATAGCATGCTCAAGAAGCAGCACTCCCTTAGGAAGGAAAACATGAATTCTGGAAGTTAAGTTACCTAAGATCAGCCAATTGCTAGTATAAAGTTTATTTTTAGCTCTTGGTTATTCCAACAACAGTTCCTCACAAAGCAACCTGCTATGCAAGTACTTAAAAAGACTTATTCAGGCTGTGCATATAGAACTCCTTATGGACAAGACAGTTGTGGTCTATGGTATCAGCTGGAAAAATACTCAGCAAGATTAATAAGTTCTTCCCCAAAAGAGGTTTAAGAGGCATTCTTACATTTTCTGAAATCTGGAAAATATTGTCACATGTATTAATTTACATACACTTTCACACATTATCTTTAAAACAAAGTTCTACAATCCAAGGTTTGCTGTGAAATTATTGGGTTAATATAATTTAACAAAAAAAAGTGTAAAAGCAAGAATATAATATATGTGGGTCTTCTGAGGCCTCAGAAAAAAGGAAATCATTGCAACTGCAGAGGATTCCTAGGCATTACTGAATACACACATATGAACTCTCCAAACTCTTTGCACACATGGAATAACTAACTAGGTTGCTGCCAGGGCAGGCACAGCATTGGTTACTGCAGGTCAGCCCTCATGTAACAATCTGTTTTATTCCACAGTGATTTATTTCCACTTCTAAACCTTAAGTCAGTACCAAAACACTAGGCTGGTTTCTGTACAAAGTGAGCATTGTGTGACCAGTGGCAATGTAATCTTCCCACCACTCCACTGTAACCATTACTTCAAGAAATCCTTTTTGAAATAGTTTTCTATTGTTGCTCCTTCTGACACCATGGAAATCCAGCAGCTTTTAAGAGATAAAAAAAAGCCACAACCCAACACCTCACCCACTTAAAGACATTTTAGATCATCGTTTAGCACTATATACTACCCATACTGTTCATAATTTTTTTCTGTACATATATTACACAAGGTACAAAGAAATAAGCAAACTACAAACATTTTTAAATTAGTTCCAAGCCTTAAAATACAGGAAAAACCATCAGACAAGATCCTGGCAGGACACAACACATACACACCCCACTTCCGGACAAACAAATGATATAGACAATGTCAACCCAGTACCAACAAGCCATATTCTTTCCATCAGCCCCAAAAATTTCAAAGTAAAGAGAAGATTTACAATTTTTAACCAGTTTTATAGTCTTTTCGCAAACATTAGGAAAGTACTAATAAGTAGCATTGCTGGGATAAGGCACATCAGATACTTCACTGGAACACCCATACTGTGGTTGACAGAACAGTAAACCCAAGATTTACTAACTGCCCTAATTGTTTCCCACTCTATCCCTTATTGAAGTCACAAAGCCACAGGTCCTAATCTTGACTTTAGTTCCTTAACAGTCTTGAGAAAGAGGGAATGTAGATAACAGAATCTTGTCCGTTTCCTACCACCATCTCCATTTGCCCACTTCCTTCCCTCCCTTATCAGAAAGCTTCCTACAACATTTAATGTTTCGGGCTTCCAATTTTGTAGAAAAAGACAAGTAGCATTGGTACAGGCAAGAACCTACATAATTGGAAGCTGCACTACACATTAGCTTAAAGCACACAACTGAAGATAACAAAAACAGCTTTTATCTCAAGTGAACAACAGCTAGAAAATAAAAAGTCAGGTGCTTGAATGGGCACAAGGGCAGTCCCAGATACACCCCGGTCTCTTATGCTGCCCCATCCCCATAGCTTCCAAAATCTTTTCACATAAACTTGATCTACAGCACTAGAATTCTTCAAAATGTCAGTATTTGCATCATATCCTCACTTAAGGTAACAAATCTGGAAAATTCGTGACATCCCATGATACACATATATCTAAATTGTGATGAAAACACTCTGAACAAACCCCACCAAGCCATTTAATCACTATACACCATGTTTCAGTAGGTGGAATGCATATGTAGTACATTTGTGAATTAGGGCTTAACTACAGTATTATCCAAGAATCACTTTTTCCTAAGGCTACAGAACACTCACTTTACATTTTCAATCTGCACCACGCCAATTACCATCCACATCCTGAATCAATGTGGTTTTTAAGACATGCCCTGAGCATTGCCATTCACTAACTGATGCACCATTTCCTTATGCCAAGTATCCACAGCAATATCCACACAATTACAACTTTAAAAACACATATGGTTTTCTTAAGATCAACATTGCACTTTATCTTCCCTTAAAAGTTCTGAAGTGGGGAAGCTGTGTGGAAATGATGGAAGTTTTACATCTCCACAACTACTTGGCTTGGAAGACAGAATGCCCTGTGGCAAAACACAAACTAGTTAAAGGGCGAAAAAAAATAACAGCTCACCTTTCCTTGGCTTTTGATTTGCATACCATGATAGACAAAGTAATAAAGCAAAAGAATTTCAGTAGTGATGAGGCACTGTGTAAGTTAAAGATGCAAAAAAGGAGACTTAATCACAACAATAACAATAAATCTTAAGGGAGGGTAGCTGTCTGTTGCACTTCATGAAACAGCTCTACCTGCTTACAAGATTTCGGGGTACAGACTACAGTCAATGCTAACGCATTTCATAAAAGATTAATAGCCTTGGTGCCAACGACCCAAGACTTGTACAAACAGGACCACATACACTTTGAGCAGTGAACAAGTTGAGATGTCTCTAAAGATCCAAGTTTGGCAAAGCTGCAAATGGCATTACAACAGTTAGTCAACTTTGATTTTAATGTTTAAGTTAACCCTGAATCTGCTAACGTTTCTCATGTGAGCAGAAAGCTTTAAGAGCTTTATGCTGATATTTAAGATGAAATCTAAATAACCCAAGAATATTTCAAAAAAGGCAATGCATGTTAATTTAAGTAAACTCTGTATAATATATCAGCATGGGATTCTGCGCTGGCCCTACTCCTAAAATAATAAAAATCCATGAAGAGTGATAGAAGGCATGCTCAGAAAAAGCAAGGTTTGAAGTGTTAGAATGTTAGAATCTTAACTAGTTTCAAAACCCCCCTCTATCCTTCAGTTAACTATTGAAATAATGGTATGAAATGCATTGAAAAAAGTCTGAGTCAAAAAGAATAACTAATATTCAATAACAATACAGAAAAGAAAATCTTAGAGTGTTGTTTGACTTCCAAGTTTAAACCCTTCAGCAGCCAGATTTTTTAATCCCAAAGCACGTTTTAATCAACATAAAATATACTCATGCATCTGCATAACCATCACTGAAAAACAGTATTAGGTTTAATCAGCTTCTTGCAAAAGATATCTGCTCTTCCCCTAAGCAAACTGCAGGCAGACATAGTGAAGGCTGCTTTCAGGCAAAGCAAGACATTTTCAAATTTGTAACTCAGATAGTACTATTGCTCAGGAAAGAAAGGGCTTACGCACACAGGGCCCTCTGCATACAAGTAATTATGCAACACAAAAACACCGGTTAACTTTTCTAAAACAGCTGATTCGCATCTCCCTGCCCGTAAAACCTCTAATCTAGATTTAGAGAATATTTAACTCTCTTCAGTAAAAGGAAATACATCTCCTCTGTCTAGACATCCAATTTAGAAGAGAACAACGCTTTTTCAGTTTCAATTAAAGAACACATATGCCAGAAACTTCATTTATCTAAGATTTTTTGAAACTCATACAGTACTTTCATTCATTAAGCCAAACCTGTAAATACAAACCAACTATTTATTTCCCCCTTAACTGCAATGGCATACTAAGTTTAATGACCTGCTTCGTGTAAAAATGACACAATCCTATATTGTAGACTTCTGCTGTTCATTGTTACCTAAGTATATTTATCCTGATTAATTTACTGTGTGTTGTTAACTTTTTTGTGCACATTACTTAAAATTATTACTTTTGTTCCAGAACTCAGATTTTTGCGTAGAAGCCGTTTGATGAGAAGTCATAATTTTACATAGAACATTTCAACCCAGCCAATTCTTTGCAACACTACTTGCATACAGCACTTCTGTGACTTTAAACCTCTGCCGGCAGTGGTATGGCGTTCCTCAAGGCTGAAGTGTTAATACCAGCATGCATTTGCACTTGGGTCAAGAAATAAGAGCATTCAGCTCTGAAGGGTTAAAAACTGAAAAGAATAGACATTGTGAAGGGACTACCTGAAAACCAGCAATTTGCATGGTAATTCCTGTGGCTGTACTTTTAATCATGACTTCACTGTAGCCGTGGAGAAAGACAAGCAACATCAGGTTAACAAATAAAAGCTATTGACCTTATCAAAATAATTCAGATTTTTTTTCCCCCAGAAAGGAACAAAACAGGAAACAGTCTGCAACTATCCTGAACCATACATTCCTCTGGCAATGACAATCTAGTTGACAATGGCAATTCACCAAATTAAGCAATCTGATCAAGATTGTGATCAATCAAATCACTAAATTTGGGATCAGGGAGAAGCTATACATGTGTTTGTGCATTTAGTGTTTGGGTTGTTTTTAAAGCACAGAAGTGAGAAAGTGACACACCAGCACTGTTTCCTCACATGTATGCTCCAGACAAGTAATGTTAATTGCACCAAAGGAATATATCTTCCATTTGATGGAGAAATGTGTAGAATCTAACAGTGCTAGATTGTGACATGACCACAGATCAACTTTCAGAGACAATTTTCCTTATTGTGGCTTTGAGTAGCACCTTTAATATTGCACTGTTATTTTTTATTTTAACGTATCTATTGAACTGATTTGAATTTCAAAGAAAAAAGAAAATAGATATTTTTAATTTCTACTTTCCAAGTGTAATCTGAGAGAAGCCAGCCAAGATGGCACACATATATACTTTCAACTGAAGTGTATTAACCCTGAAAAGTACTTTTATTCTACAGTATGGAATACAGTAATATAGACAATATTTTCCTTTTAGCAGATTATCTAAATACAATTGATATATAAGTGCTCAGCAAGGGAGCTGTGGTAGTCCCAAGTCAGCGCATTGAAGAGTAATTCATTGAACACACATTACAACGGTTTTGTCTTGATAAAAATGTTATCCCAATAAATCTGATAAAACAAAGCTCAACCTAGAGACAAGCTGTTTTATAAAATATGACTAATAGGATACATTTTAGCAAAGTGAAATCCACCCACAAGGGACCAGTCAAACACGTAATTACTCATAAAGCACCTTAACGGTTTCTAAAATTATATATGGCATTTAAACTAGCCATTTTATTATTAAGACCATGCTTGGGTTCAACATTATGTAGTATCTGTTACACTGCTGGTGTACTGAAACAGTACCTTTATCAGATTAGTAGATTCAAGAAGCCGCCCAACTAACATCTTAAGAGCTCACAGGCTGTTAAAACTGGCAGTTCAGAAGGGTTTTTGTGGTAAGAATGAAAACTACAGCTCAAAGACTAATGTAATTCTGACCACAGATACAGATCTGATTGGCAAAATTGCATAAGGTCTAAGGTGTACTTTGCTGCTAGAAATACAGGCAACAGATCAGTTAAAAGTGAGCAGAGAAAAAAAAAAAACCTCACACCAAGACACCTCACAATCATCACCCCTCTCAATACAAAATGCACTTTAGTGTTATTCATCTCCGTACTTACTGGAGTTTATATTCTCACTCATGTATTATTTAAAAATGCTTGTAATATGACCATTTTTAGAGTCTAACTTCAGATGTGTTTAACTAAACACCAACAAATCTAAAAAACCGAATGGTTTAGGAGGTCTGGTTAAAAGGGCTGTCCAGTTCTTCTATTATTCTATTTAATAGAAGCCATATAAGGTAAGAATACTGAGCACTTATGTTTATTGGCAGAGATAACTGCATAGGAAAAGAACTTCCTCTTAACTCAATTTCTCTGTAGTGTCCAGCAATGAAAGAGTCATTTAAGTGATTATTGTACTGAGGCAGAAAAACTTCTGAGATTTTACAAATGGTAAAAATGATCTCCAGCTTCCATGAAAACGTACTATTTATTATGGTGTTTCTCCAATGTTTCTGGGATTATTACTTGGCTTAGAAACAGCTGTCCTCTTGAGCTAGTTAGGAGTTTTCTGACAAAGCAGGGGGGTTTTACACGGAAGACTCCAGTTAAATCAAGCTTTTCATTGGAACATAACTAGGGAGACCTTTCACCAGGAAAAAATACTGTCCCCTTTTGTTGATCACGTGGATTTTTGTTTTGGGGGTCCACCTCTCCCAAATCTTTGGGGTAGCATTTCTTAAAGAGTAACATCCCCAATCTGACAGATAACAGTGTGTACCTAATCAAAGCAGACCTCAGTCTAGATCTGAGCCTTACCATGCTTTAACCGAAGCCACAGGTAACCTGCTATTCTGGAGCATGCATCACAGCTTCTGTACAAGAGGTGGAACTAATGAAGTGTACATATATGATCTGAGCTAAGAATACAAACTAGCACCGATAACAGCCCAGGTGGGCACCAAAATTACTTTTCTCCGCCTCAGAATATACAGATAAACTCCTAAAGAAGCTAAATAATTAGTAACTCTCTCCAAGAAATTTTCCCCTGAAACACTATGTTTCAAAGTTATACAACCCACTATGGCTATATCAACTCATTTGTGTATGTGACCATTACAGACAACCACCAAACACAGTATTTACTTGTTTAATCACAGCAACTAGTACAAGAAAAGTAACTTTGAAGATTATGGGAAAACTTGCTTCAGAAATGCTTTGGTCAGAGAGACAAGGATCCAATTGTAAGTTTCACTGAGCAGGTAAGAAGTAAATGGCTAGATATATCTTGCAATTTTAGATGCCTGTCAAGAAAAAAATTAGAAAAAAAAAAAAGAGAACTAATTGTTACTAAGTTGATTACCTGACCTTAAAATTGGGTTGCCCTCACTTTAGCTGCCAGGAGCTGCCACATTCCAGTTTGCAAACTCCATAGATGTTGTATCGCAACGCAAGCAAAAACACTTCAGCATAAAAAATAGAGCTGATGCTACCACCCACATCATTCTTCAGTTTAATCAAGCTTGATTTATGGTTACTCTCCAGTTTTAACCTGAGTCCTAGTGTGTATGTAATCAGACTAATGAGACACTAACTGATGTTTCTGTGATTTCAAGTGGGCATTTCTTAGACAAACTTTCTCAGATTAACACTGTGATAGCATTTAAAGGCTAAATGGAGCCAGTGGCCATAAGCACATCTAGGAGCTTGTCTTTTTAGATTTCAGTTACCACAAAAAGTTATTCTTATTGCAGTGCTGTCTCGCTAATATGTAATTATACTTCCCTGTAAATCCTTTCTGTATAGATCAGTGAAAAAAATGACCTTCCAGGCTGTGTAGGCTGCAAAGGTCCCATCCTTCCTAGTGACACTTGGCCAACTCATGCTGTTTGAAGCCTCAACATTCTCCGTCTTAGCAAGCTCTACATTTCCATAGTTCACAGGAATTTCTCAGGCACATAGGAAGAGGCATACCAAAATGGATGTGCTGCCAAGTCAAGTAACGGGTGCTCAGTATACATTTTGAACATAACAGGAACAATATGGACAGCAATCTTAAAGGTCTTTACTACTAAGCTTAAATTTAGAAGTTGAGGTTTTTATTTATCAGCCCCTGTAAATGTAAGCATATGGAAGGTGACTGTAACAGTGCTGAAGATCAAGGTCTATTAAAAAAAAACATAGTGAGATTTAAAACAAATTTTTTTATGGAGCTATCTTTGCCTTCTCAGCACAGAGAATATTTGACTATGATAATTTATCTTAAGTGCTTTCATTCAAAGACCACAAATCTCCCCAAACTTTTGAAAGAGAAAACACCACTTTTGCTGCTTTAACTTCAGACTACCTGTTACCTCAGAAACTGCTAAATGCTCAGTTACCAAGACAAAATAGCTCCTAACAAGTCAGTAACTGTTTAGAGGCAAAGAGGCCTCCCATCTTTGTGGATTTTTAGGACAGGGGGAGAACAAACTAATGACTTCAGCAGGATGAACATGAGGATGTTCACAACGCCTAATTTTTCCTGGAATAAATGAGTACAAGAGAAAGGTGAAACTGTTCTGTGACACATCTTTACTAATAATTGTTTCTCATTACCTGTAGTTTAGTTGTGACAAAATTCCAGATTCCAATGTATTACACATATATGAATTAACCAAAGTGATGATGCAGTGGTACAATACCCAAAGTCACACACAAGGAAGAGATGAGACAAAAACACAAAGCGAAAAAATAATTAACTTCTGATTTCTGAAGGTGGCCTCCATCCCCCATCAATTTTTCTCCCTAACTGGAGTCTTTCAACATCTGTGAAACTGAAAAAAGTGCCTTCACTATGTCTTCAGTTCAGTATGAAGTGTTTCCAAGTTGAAAATGGACCTCTGGGATAAAGTAAAATGAAAAAAGATGTGGGAATCCGAATAATGCCACATCACTCAATTTCTCATCTCATTAGAGTGAAAAATATGCAACTTTTTAAAAACCTTAAGGGACATACACAAAAGGAATTGTGCTTACAAAAAATTGTAAGAAAACATAAGACTGTACAAGCCGCTCTCATATTTCGTTCTACAAGTTTGCTTTCCTTTTAACGCATGCAACCTTGAAACTACCAGCTGCTTTTCAAAACTCTTTATCCTCCAAAACTGCATTTTATAAAATGCTGTCAATAACTCCGTTCAAGAATTGATTTCAACACAAATTTGATATTCTTTGAATAAAACCAACACATCAATTTATGCAATGAGATTCATGTTTTTATATTGTACGATTAGTCAAAGCAGTAATCAAGGTATCAGCTGAATTCCTGAATTATAGGATGCAATTAAAATCTTTTTTAAATTTAAAAGTTACATGATTTGAGTCAGTTTTTAAGTACTACATATACTAGTTCATTAGGATCCTATCTCATGCTTTGCCTAATTAAGAGCTTGCAATTTATAGTTCTGCAAAACTTCTAGATCAAGTAAGTTTATCAGCTAAACAGTAATAGTGTTTGACTGTACTTTAAAGGTCCCTCCACATTATATTCCTCAGCAATTATAAGATACAGTTTGCACCTAGAAGTTAACTAAAAGTTCTTCCGAGAACACCTGCTTGTATCTTCCTGTCTTTTCTGTTTCCATACAGAGGTTTTGATTGAAATCATACTCTTTGTGCCATACTGGCATCTGCTTCAGTAGTTCATGGTTCTGCCAGCAATTCATAAAAGGAAGTAAGTCCACACAGCTAGCAATTCCAGGGAACACCAGGCTAAGTCTCTTTTTAAATTTGGAGCCATCTAGCTATAACGTGCAAGTCTTTGTAACACACCCAAGAAATCACACATACATTCTGCTATTTATTACCATTTTGTTTTATCTTACCAAAACTATTCAGAAGTCCTACTGTCAAAGCAAGTAATGACAGCAAAGAGGACAATGTCCTCAAGTCCCCCCTTCCAATCCTCATTCTAAATTAAAGGTTATGAGATGGTTTGATGAATGACTGAACCAGTCACAGTTTAGTATTCCTTTCAGACAACAGAACAGTTTTCAAAGCACGTTTTTAAACTAATAGTTATTTACATAGAAATTACACCTTTGGAAGTCTCAAAACTCCAGCTTCTTATTGAGACTATAAAAGCCAAACCTGAAATTAGTTTCTATGAACTCTTTAAAAATACTTCCTAGTACTGATGACATTTTTTTGGATATTTAAGAAATTTTCCATAGCAGGTTTCTCTGCTTTTATAAAAATGGAAAGATTAAGAAAACTGTTACTATTTTCAGTTCATTTGATTAAATGATAGTTTGGAATTCAGGTGGGTTTTTTTTTTTCCCCAGGGAGTGAAATTATTAAGTAGCCAAGCTATTGTATTTCTGATGATTCCATAGCTTTAGTAAACTGACCTGTGAGCTTTGGGGTTTATATATCTAGTACATACACATTGTACACAGTAATGTAACTTCAACAGTTTAGTCAGTGTCTGAAATACTTCCTTAAATCAAAGTATTTTCATTTAATGAGATGTTACTAAAAAAGCAAAAAGAAGCTGTATATACTTTTTTGTAAAGATTGAGCCAGTCAAACTAAAACTTTTACCCTAGAATATCTACTATCATTATAACTACTTAATTATAATAAAGTAACATCTCTCCTTTTTGAGGCAAGTGTAACTCAACCCTCAGACCTACAGCCTTCCTCTCTTAAGACTGAACAGGTGGTTGAACCCCTAATTTCATTTCCCTTTGCTGTATATTTGGAAACTATTATGGTAAATGGTAAGACTATCATTAATAGTACCAGACACCTGCCATTAAAAAAAAAAGAAAAAAAGAAAAGAAAAAGAGACTTATGTTGAGCTACCGATAAGCTAGCTCAGCTTGAAGAGGCTATGGCGACATTTTCAACACTAAGGTTTTTTTGCCTCAATAGAGGGAAGGGGTGGGAATTGACTATTTCCAAGGGGGAAAAAAAAAAGATGGAGAGATGTTTTACATCACAAATCTGCAGCAATGTACTTTGATTTTCTACTGTTTTTTTTTTTTAATTGTACGGCAGACCACATTTTTAAAACTGCACCAGTATACCTAAAACCAAGGCAAAAAACCTAATAACCCACTCATTTGACACACTTCTTCAGTACATTAAAAAAAAAGATGAAAAAAGAAAAAGGATGAGAGTTCACATATCTCAATATAATTACAAAAAGACTTGCAAATGCTTTTCTTGTTCTATATTACCCAGGCCATTTAAGACAATGTTAAGGATAGTAATTTTCTTAATTGTTGCAAAACTTGCTTAAAAGCCTGGAAAACACTGTTAAAATAATAACCCTGGAAATAGAAAAAATAAAAATCCCAGTCTAAAAACATCAAAACAGCATTTGCACAAGACTCCCACAGTGGACCTACTGTATTATGTCTGGTTGGAATTTGGCATTTTTCTCTAGAGCCAGTCAATAACAGGAACTTGATCATAAATGCCCTGCTTTCCGGCAAGCACAGCAGCCTCAGCTGCACAGCCTAATGAGCTGGGGGCACACCAGTTTCAATAACAGCTGGAAGAAAAGTCCACCAGAGAAGGTTAAAAGTTTTTTTTGTTTTCTTTTAATAAAGCCATGGGTTTGGGTTTTTGTTTTGTTGTTGTTAAAGGAAAAGTAAAATACTCCAGTTTCTCAATGTTAACTTATTGAAGATGCAACTCTTCTTTACAGTCCCTGTACTTAGAGCACTACATATCTGGTGAAGTTTGGCATGCTCACATAAACATATTTTACTGATTTTGACAATTACAAGCTTCTCAAATGAGAAAGAAACTGAAAACAGCCTGCTTTCCATTAGCATAAAGACATTACTACTGTTAAAAATAAAAGGTAACCTCTTAACTTTTTACTTCTAATATTTTTATTACTTTTTAACTTTGAACTGTATTTTCATGTTTCATAAAGGAGATTTGTCAGTTTATTAGCTTTTGAGAGTAATTCTGTAACATTCATGGGGGAAAATGTATTGTTGAGGGAGCACTAACACATAGCTCAGTGTTTGGATCTCATATATCTAAGAATCACTTAAGACCTGAACTAAAAAAAGCCTTTATATGAAGGTCCTACTCCACAAAAAAAAAAAAACCCGCACTTGTTATAAATTTAGATATCTGGAATTTAGATTCCTACTAAAAGTGAAAAACAATCAGTAATTTTAATATGTACATAAGTTTTGGTATTAAAGATGTCATCTTAATTACAATTAGAGCACTGAGATCATTTCCTATGAAAAGGCTGTTCAGGTTTATTACTTTAGTGGGGAGTTTTCAACCTCAATCTTAAACTGAGAGTCAAGATTTAGAGGAAAGGCATTTGCTGTGCTTAAACAAAGTCTTACTCACATTCAACATACTGCAGTCACTTGATTCAACATTATAAATCTCCAAGAAGTTCCTGAGCAGTATCAAAAATGATTAGACACCTGTACACACACCTCATTTCATTTAGGTTAGAAACGCCTATAGCAGTCTAGAGCCCTCAAATATTCGTGTGGCTAAAATCTGTGCTCATTTAAAACAAGATAGTTTTTGACCGATGCCTTTTTGATTAGCGCACGAATTCCTTAAGTTCACATTTGTCAGCTTGCAGCAATTGCTGAGAGGGCTTCAAATGCCAGTCTCCATCTGCACACAGCTACAGTGAAATAACCAATGGTCACTACATATGCCAAATTTAACCTAGAAAAGTGAGATTTTATTTTGTTACTAAGCTGACAGCTCAATGCTTCAACTGGAAGTCGGGCATCACCCACAAGTACGCCCAAGTCCATAACTCATGCTCAGTGGAGGCTGATCCCTATGGGCTCCCTCCAACCTCCCACTTTGCCTTGGCCTAGCAGCCAAAATAGAGCAACACAGCTCCAACCACTCCTGTCAGGGAAAGTTTCAGACAAACTTTTGCAGTGGGTATTTGTCCTATCAGAGTGCTCTGGAGCAGAGCACTGCATTCAAAACCCCCAAAACACCATAGGCTACAACCTCACAGGAAACAGATACCAGAAGATAACATGGAAGGAAAGACTCTGCAGATCACTCCCCCAACCCAGGGCTGTCTCCCCTAACCAAGGCTCTCCAGGTATCTTAAAGTTTGACAGAGGCTATGAATTATTTTCCCAGAAAATGAGTAAGAGAAGAAAGCACATGCACCAAGATGCCTCCCTCACTGCTGTGGAGACCAGAAGAATAATGGAACAGGCAAGCTGAGGGAAAGAGCCTCAGCTGGATTCAACATCTACCTTAGAGGAAGTCCTTTCTTCTCTCCCCCTTTCTTTCCTTCCCCCCCCTTAGTTAGGAGCTGCCAGAAAAGAGGGCTCTCAGCTTTTGAAGACAGATAAAGGGAACTGCAGTGTCTTTCTATTCTTCTCACCATTCCTCTCAAAGGGCCCCTGCTCAGCTGCTCATACACCGTTAGCACCAAGTGCAGTGGCCCAGCACCATTTACAGTCAAAGCACTCCTGCTGCTTCAGTCCCTGCTTCTCACCTGCTTCTCCCACACCTTTTCTTCTCTCTCATTAATGAATATGGTAGATAGTGATTAGAGGACTGAATCTAGCCAACACAACACATAAACAGCAGCTTAGTCAGCATAATGTAACTTATAATTATCTCATTTTGCACAGAATATTTTTTTGTTTTGATAGTTACATACAAGTGGCTTTAAAATATTTATCAAACAGGCACTCACTGTTAATATTTATCAAGCATTTTAAGAATAACTTCCAGATTTAGCTACATCAAAACTTAAAGCTTTTGCTATGCTCCATGCTTATTATGATTTTACATTCTCAAAGTTCAAAGATATCAGGAGAAGATACTCAGGAACAGTAGAACATATTTATTACGCTTGGGAGAAGTCCAACATTTGCAACACATTTATGTTCAAAACTGAAAAAGGTCACTACTAACAGCCCCAACGCATGAGATGACAGTCATTGTACTACAGCACAAAGATTGTATTTAGCATAATACACCAACACAGAAGGAAGGTTATCACTGTAACACACATGGTACTTACAGAGCTTCTATACTTGAGCTGTGACAAACAACGTCTGTTTCATTTTTTAACTAGTTCAGAAATAGAAGTTATTGTTTTTTAGCAATAAAAGAATTGTCACAAGCTGTTATTCAGAAATGAACAAGTCATATGTACAGCCTACAGCAGGCAGCCTTCTGATGTAAAGATTGCTGCCCTGTTTTAAACGTCAATCAAAACAGAGTATTAGATAGCTTCAGTCAGTCGTGGCATACCAAAAAGTTTTTTAAAGGATTAAGTTAAATATATAGTGTCAACTGATTGAGACATCTGTGTCTTCACAGTGATAAATCATATAGAATTTGAGGGGTTTGTTTTTGAAATTAACAATGAAGAAGGTGTCTTTATACTAACAAATTCAACTGACACTAACTCACTTCAGGTATAAAATTCCACTCTTTCAATATTGGAATTAGCATTCTGTACTGTGAAACACAATTATATTTGTGCCTCTACCAGTGTCCAGAACAGTAAGGGTGTCAGCATTTCCCTACAGTCAAGAATTTGACTCCAATTCCACAAAGAAAGTTGCCTGCAATAAAGTTACATTTATGAAAGAGACTGCTGATGACTTTGAGCATTGCTGCACGTCAGTAGGAACCACACAGGTCTTAGAATTGAATGCATTTGTCCATGAGGAATCTGGACTATAGGATGAACGGCAATTAAAACCTAGGAAACCTTGGCAGAGCAGTGTGGGAAAACATGCTTGGAATCCTTCTCTATTCCATATAGTCCATATAACCCGATACTTGAAGTTACTGTTGATGTTAAGCATTACCCCAATCCCCCAAAACAAGGTGCTGCCCCACTTGCCTTACCAACAGTCACAACTGAAATGACACCTCATGCTGCAATGCCTCAGGTCGTAAGCAGCAGTAAACCAGACTTCTAAATTGAGTAAAAGGATCGTCTCTGGCACTATTCTGCACAGGGCAACAAATTTGTCTAGCATACTGTAATACCACTCAGAAAGGATCAATAAAAACCCAACCATGAACGCATCCTGAGTAGAGCCATGAAGACAGGCCGAGAGCGGTGTTCAGCTTTGAGAAGAGAAAGCTCTGGGGAGAGCCTGGGGTGGCCTTCCAACCACCCTAAAGAGAGCCTACAGGAGAGATGGTGAGGGACTCTTTATCAAGGAGTGTAGTGATAGGATAAGGTGTAACAGTTTTAAACTGAAAGAGGATAAATTTAGACATTAGGAAGAAATTCTTTACCGAGGGTGGTGAGACACTGGAACAGGTTTCCCAGAGCACCTGTGGATGTCCCATCCCTGGAAGCATTCAAAGCCAGGTTGGATGGAGTTTTGAGCAACCTGGCCAGTGGGAGGTTTCCCTGGCCCACAGCAAGGGAATTGGAGCTAGATGATTTTAGGGTCCCTTCAAACTCCAAACATTCTGATTTTACAATTGTTCCTACAGAAGTTTTGTAGAAAGAAAGCTTGTACTTAAGGACAAGTTGCTTTAAAAGAAATTAGTGTTGGAATAAAAAAAAAAATGGCTAGAATTTTGCTTAACTATGTTCTTCCTTACAGAAAAGGCCTGAGCATGAAATACAAAAAGGTACCCTTCTCCAACAAAGAGTTTTCATATCTGCTACCAAATCCTTATCCTGTGAAAATCACATGTGAGACAGATACGGTCATTAATGATGCATTCTTCATTTTCCAACAGCATTAAGTTGAGCTCTTTGGGGCCATTAACTAGGAGATATTCTGAAATGCCAAAGCAACAGCTAAAGGAACTTTGCTCCTTGTGTACCAAATATCTTTGAAAAGCCCATGAGGAAGCAGTAAACTTCTGATGTGTGAAGTTCAAACACCTCAGTGTGGAGCCACATCTTCAACACAGAGAAGGGATGCCCTCCACTGTCCCTCTTCATCTCATACAAGAGGGCACATGGCTACAAGGCAAGTCAGATCAGCTCAACAATCCAGTGGAAACCTTCTACTCCCTTGCCTTGGGTCAGTTTGTTGATCTGACTTTTCTCTATAGGAGAAGTTTCTCCTCTCATACCATGCCAGCAGCAGAAGCCAAATGTCTGGACTAGGGCTGCCTTTTGCTCCCACACTTACTTTAACATTTTCACTAGCACCACAAAAAGGGGCCTGAATTCTTGCTTCACTTTCACTGCTCAGACAAAATCTGCTGTACTGCCCCTCACTGCAGCTATCCTCTGCCCTCTTTCCCTGACTACCACCTCCACTTTAACCAACGACCAACACCCACCTTCTTGCCCAGCCTCTTGTTCAACTAGGTCCTCAGAAGGGCTTTAATCATCCACTTCAGCAGGTGACCCCTGCCTCAGTTTTATTTCAAAGCTTCCAGCCCCCATTCCTCTCCTCCTACACAATGCTGACTGATTCACTTCTAACAGCCCCCTCATCTAGATTATAGTACAGTTGTTCTGCCTTCTGATCCAAACTACCTAGAGGACCAAAACCAGGAGAGAGACTTTCTCAGATTTCACTCCTGTTCTCCAGTCTCATACTAGCTGCCTGAAGAAGAGAAGTTCTGTCAAGCCTCCGCTACGATAATCTGCAAAAGACTTCACAGGCCCACAGGGATGCAGAGTCTGGCAGAAGACAAGGCTATAAAGGACTGCAAGATGGTCAGCACAGAGAAAGCCTTCTCAGAAGTCAGACAGGCAACACCACAAAGTCCCTATTTGACTCCAAGAACAGACTTTTTCCAGGAGTTTATGAATATAGCCCAATTTGAGACAAAATCCCTTGTCCTAAAAAAAGACCTTAAAGCCATGCTCTAAGCCACTCACCCCACCCTGAAGCAGCACAAAGATGACACAACACTAAAACATTCTCTCCCTTCCTCACAGTGTTTTCTCTTATAGTTGGTACATTTGGATTTAAATGTTCTGGAAACAGACAGCCAATGTAGGAGAATTTAGGACCAATTCTAAAAGCCTGGAAAAAGACACAAACGGGACTGACTTTCTTGCAGAAGTTTCTGCAAGTCAAGGAACCAGCACTACCAAACTCACCCATAAGGCGCAGTAGCAGAACCCTAGAGAATGTTCCTGATGCTCTCAATGTATCAACACTACATTGTGTCATCAAATATAACCTACATTAACTCACTTGTAGCTTTCTTCACTGAAGGATTAATTCAGACACCAGCAATTCAAGCTGATATAGTGAAAACCTGTAAGAAACAAATACCATACATCATAGCAATAGTTAACTAAGCAGTAACTCCTGTTAACAGATATCATGTACACTCCAGCAGTTCCCTCTAGATCTGACATAATATGAAGTACTACATTTCATCTTCCCTATCCTCAATTGTCACGCCATTTATCTGTAAGCAAACTCTTCTCACTGAGGCTGGAACAGAAAAATAGCTCAGTTCATATGAGGAATCTGAGAGCCCGCATGCCAGTGCTCTAAAACTTGGAAGAAACTGAACACATAGGAAAACTGTAAATACTCCAGGCACACGTAAGAACACAAGGGTTTCATCCTACTTGCATTAGTTACTTTCCTTCTTTAAAAACCAGAAAATAGGAATGAAACTAAACTTTCTCTCTTTGTCAATACAACATGGCTAGAATCTTTAACACGTGCATTTTCCACAAGAACCAAAGCAAATAGAGTTGTTGCCAAAAACCAGAAACACACTTTTATTTTATCAGGGTCCAAGACTTCTAAAAAAAGTTTGCCACTATGCTAATACATATCTTCTGCAACAACCTATTTTGTATTCAGATGAACAAGACATACAAAATTTTCAAAAGCTAACATTCAGCAAATGACTTTAAATATTCTTTCAAGATGATAAAAACAATTTTCTGCTTGAACAGAAACCTTATCACCTCCTGAAACTACCCTTGGATGCAACAGTTCCACAGCTCCTCATGCATGGAAGAAGTATGTAAAGCTCTGCACATCTGGACAACACTAAATCATTAACAGAAAAGCACAAAATTGTTGTTGGCTAACTTATGTGGCTTTTTTCAAGCATGCAAAAAACTCAAGTCTGGGAATAAACTGGCAAATTCTCAAGTCCCAGAATAGGACAAATAGAAGTATCATGAATTACTTTGCTCATTACTCAGCGCTACATCACCGCATAGTGTGCCAGCTGTGACAGTGAAACTCTTTAGAAAGAGAGTAATACTTCATAACCCCATATCTGGAGAGAAGACTGCTCATTGAGGAGTTTTTCCTCCCTTCCCACTCACATTGGGAAGCTGAAGGGCTGACATCAGCTCTAAAGCTAGCCATCAGTTTCCCTGAAGCTCAGTGGGAAATGGTGGAAGCTACAGCTGTTTGATGACAGTGATTCTGGCAGCAGTTTTCCTACTAACCAACACCCAACAGCACAGGAGTTGTGCAGCTAGTTGTCATACACGAAGTGAAGACCAAAGGAGCAAAGACCCAGTGGGAGAAGAGATCCAAGAACAAGGTGGAGAAAGGTAATATACTTGGAGGCACACGGTTTCTTGCTGCTTACTAAGACACCCTTTCACTTGTGATAAAAAGTTCTGGTTTTGGCGTGGACAAGTCTATTCTGCCAGCACAGCTTGCTGGGAAGCACACTTACCCAAGTACCTTCTTCAGCCAGAGTACAGTGTGCAGCTGCTCTTGAAAAGCCTGCTTTCAAATCAAGGAACGGACAAAGCAAAGACAGTAGCTCTAAGCAAGTTTTTCTGGCCCCTGTATGCCTTGAAAGAAATCACATAAGGACTGTTATAATCAAGTTTCTATATACGTGTCCTCTCTTATTGACTAGGAGAGTCTAGGGCTTTTACTGGAAATAAAATACGAAGTTATCAGTTACTTGATTTTCCCCCTTATTAAAAAAAAAAACAAAACCCCCTCACTGTCTCCCTTCACGTAAAGTGCTGATGTTCCAAGCCAAGGCAGCCCAGCCAGCCTTCCTCCGGTGGCTGCCGACAGCCTTTCTGTCTCCTCCCTCTAGGTGGAGAGCTTTACTGTGCCACCACTGTACAGCCCCTTGTGCAACCACACCATCCCTCTGTCAGAGAGCCAGAGTATCATCTCCCATTAATTATCTGTGCTGGTCCATGCTGGAAAGAACAAACAAAAAAAAAGAATAAAATCAAGATAGAGTAATGGAGGGTACTCCCTGCTAAACTTCACACCAGCATGAAATAAGTTCTACAAAACAGAACAGTCCATTTCTGCAGGACTTGTGAGACACAAGCCTCCTGACCCTGGCAGGGATAAGACAAAAAATAAAAAAAAAAAAGGGACACAGTGCTGCTCCAAACAGTGCTCTGCTTTCAGAATTGGGACTTTCTTCTTCTCTACAAACCATTTTGCCCTCCCCGCCCTCAGCAACGGTTTCTCCCCTTACTCATATCACCACAGACAAAGTTTCTTCTCCCATCATAAATGGGACAGAAACTTGACAGAAGTTTCTATACCCATCTCAAGATTCACAGTGTTAACATCAGTTTCAAATAATGAAGAAGTATAGAGCCAACTTACTCCTCCTCAAAGTCCACTCCCAAGAAGCCTGGAGACCCAACGAGGTCCTCTTGCAGGTGTTCAGAACAGCAGCACTCCTTGAAAGTGTTTCAGGAAGGTACCTTCTCTCTATATAATAAAGTCTCATCACTTACTAAAACAGTAAGTATTACTCATTACAAAGTTCAACCACCAATGTTCATACCCTGTCATGAGGAATTGTCTCCAGAATGTCATGTCACCAGAAACAGTTTCAAATGGGGAGCCTAAGAATAGGCAGGTACAGCTGAGGCAGTGAGAATGATGACCAAATCATAACAAAGAAATTGAGTCAGAATTTGATTCAATAACCACTGATACAGAACTGATGATGCATACTAACAGTATCTACCTTCATGCAGCTTGTGGTCTCTCACCTTTAAGAATTATCCAGGAGTATCAAGTTTATCCAGAACATACCACGATGCCTACACAAAGCAATTCATTTATTTAAAGCCATAAGCAAACTTTTTTGAAAAATACTTATTCTGTTCACAAATAGCATGCAGTTTCACTCTTGCATGCTTCCATTGAAAGGGGACATCCTACTTTCATCCTTCATTTCAACTGCCAGATATCTATTCCTGCACTACCTCCTTTGTGGCCAACCAAGGTCAATCACAGCTGAAGACCAACCAAAACACCCTGAAAGAAGGTTTTCAGCTGGAGCAGATTTTGGGAGTCCTCATCTTTTCTTAGCTCTTAGTTTAATAGCAGCATCCAGTATTAAACACAAATCATCTTCCATTCCCTGCCCTAGACACACTATTGCATCCTCTGTCTCTCATCAGCTGAGGATTTTGATTTGTCTGGGCTTGACAGCAGCAATGCTGACAGAGCCACTGAAACAACCTGAACCAGGGACTAAATGAGAAATTTTATGATTTCTCCTCACTCTCTAGTTCCCCCCACATGCCCAGCATTTTCACTGCATCAGTCAGCCTTTTTCCATGTAATTAATGAACTAAGTGTGGCTAAATGTATTAACAAAGATTGCAGTATGCGAGGAGTGCTAGATCTGCAAGGCTGGTCTCCACGCTAATTAAGCCATTCTTTTTAAAAGCTTAACAACAACTTTCAACTAAACCCAGATTAAATACTTCATTACTTAACTGTTTAAGGGTGCAACTATATACACATGCATGCAACAGTACCTGTTACATCTTTGAAATCCATATTAAAGCATTATCATATGCAAGTAAGCCTCACATGCGTTTTTTCCAATGTCAATATACTCAGGTACAGACAAGAGGGAAAGAGAAGTGCATCAGTACCACACCATGTCTGCTAGCCATGCAGTCCCAGAGAGATTATAACTGGAGCTGAACAAAGACTTGTTTGCTTTAGAGATGCCAGGAGCCACACACAGAAAACTGCTCACTTCTGAAACAAGTTACTCTCAGTTTAGTTTCTCCAGAGGTTCAGATAATTATATCCTGGTGTATTATTGCATTAACCGGCACTACCTGGTAGAGGCAACGTGCCAGTCCTACACTGCTATAAAACGGAGCTCAATGATAACTGTATGAGAACACAACAGGTTTTACAGTTCACTCCATTAGAGGCTGTTTCTCCAAGATGTCTGAGGAGTGACTATAGCCACCCTAAGCTGTTCCAGATTCAGATTCTGTATACAGTCACTTCTTTGTCCTACTAACCCCACCATGTGCAGCAGACCCAAGGGAGAGCAACAGAAAGCCCTGCAAGGGGAACTCTGCCTTCTGTCATCCACTCTGCTCAGAGCGCGAGACATCCATATAGATATATATATATATATTTATCCAGCAACAGCTGAGGAAAGCCTTTACTACTATATTCAGCTTTTCCTTGCTGGTGTCCGAAACAGAGCATAGAGGCTTTTCTTCATAGTTTCACTACACCTGGTGTTCCCTCAAAGCGTTGCAGCTACAGCTCCTACACCATCTTGCCAGTCCAGCAGCAATGGCAGACCAGAAAAACACCGATATTGATATTTCACAGCCCCCTGCCATGAGGAGACTGACAACAGAAACACCAGAGCAAGTGAGGCTGCCAGCTGTCACAGGCAAGCCAGTTTCTCTTTCTGCTTTCCCTCCCCCCCAAACACAAAGCTGCACTTCAGGAATTAAAAGTAATGAACGTTTTCAACATACGGATTTTTTATGACCAAAAACCTCAAAAGGAAAAAGAGTCAAGAGGTCTCTCTGCAAAAATTAATCCTGGAATTAACATGATTCATTGGAAAACTTACTAAGTGCTGTCTTACAAGTTATTATACATGAACACCTGTAAGGAGCCAACTATTACTAGTACCAATGGAACTGTCAGAAAAACAAAGAAGTGCTACTTGTGGCACTGTGATTAAGGCTGTGTCAGCAGTTTGATTTTCATGACTTTAACACCCAGCTGTAAAAACGGCCTTCAGTAGAAGCAAGAATATTGTGCCTGTATCCATGGGGAGCACAGTTTCTGTTTTCACTGGGTAAAACACAAGAGTCAACTCTATTTAAATACATAAACTCCAAATAGTAAAGATCCAGAATTTTCACGGTGGTTTTGGATATAATCATTGCCAAATAGGACTACACCTTATGAGACTGTTTGGTAAATACTGCAAGACAGAAACTTGGTAGAGAACAAGAAACTGAGAAATAAGAGCATGTAACTTTTCTATTTTGGCATACGTTCTTCAAGAATTAGAGGTATACCAAAGAAACTGCGTGCTAATACCCAGCTCACAGCTCTTTGTAACTTGGCCATCATTTGCTTAGACACAGAACAGCATTTATGTTTATGTTTGAAAAGGCACCTCCTGAGATTCTTCAAGCAAGGAAATTTGTAACCAAATAATAAGCAGTCAGTGATTAGCCCTGTACTTGCACAAAATTAAAAGCCCCACTTACACTGACACAGGATCCACATCTGCCCCAAAGAAGCATATATTGAAAAAAAACAGCATTTCAATGAAACGTGTGTTAGTGATATACTACTAAAGAGGTCCTGCAATAAAAAAAAACCCACCTTTTTTTAAATAAGGAGCTGAGTCAAACCACAGAATGCAACTAGAATCCAAAAGAACTTATTCTAGTTTTGTTTTGACGCATTAAGCATACTGCTGGGGTTCTGGGTCTTACTCTATTTACCTATTAAGTTTGATTTGATAAACATTACACACTAGCTTAGCAAGCTAGTACCCTTGACTGACTCAGTGTGGAAGAGCTGCAGTGTCTCTTATTTGTAATATTAGTAAGATAATTTAATTAAACATTGAATTTTAATAATCTGATTCCTTCTCCTCCCATTAATACATAAACAGAGCTATACAGAATGCTAAAGGCAATATACTCCTAGAGATAGAAACAAAAGTAGTTTCCTCCAGGCCTTTTCTACATCTTTTCCCTTTATCCCACATTCAAATGAAACCTCATTAAGATAATCAAAGAACTAAATGCAACACCTGACAAATTCTGTAGATTTATAAATCCTCTCCCTTCTCCATCTTTCCCTTAGTCCCAAACATAGTAGAGGGAAAGTTAAACACATACACAAAATGTTAAACTACAGGGAAAAACCTTATCTGAATTGTTAAGAGTGATCTTTTAAAGCCTGACTGAGAGGTTGGGCTTTGGGGATTTTGTTTTGTTCTGTTGGTTTTTTTCTTTTTAAAAAGATACTTGAGTTAATAGCTAGCCAATGCCATTCCCATAAATTCAAATTATTGCTTAGTGAAAGCAATTTTTAAAAATAATCATCAAAACCACCCCCACTGAAAGTCAAGAACTGGTCAGGATCAAGCTGGTGACATTTCACTCAGCGTATTGAATTGCTCACAAGATTTCAGACCTTCATTAGGAATGTGGGCTTGTACTATCTTCAAAAGAAGGTCTCTCAATTTTTGGCCACCCTTTCCCTACCATCCAGGGCTATAAACTGGCCTCATCCTGTCCTTCAACACACAGAGGCCATAAATTAGGTGCCAACATTTGTAAGTAATTATAAGGAGGTTTTCCAAGAGGAACATGGGCAGTCATTAGCTTACACCAAAATGCCACAGTCTTGGTCAACCAATAGACAAAAATACCCAAACTCTAGGGAGTTTTGGAAAGAAAACCATTACATTCTTGGCTGGAAGCATAGATGAACATCAGAGCGACAGCACACGTGACAGACAGCAACATAACGCGCATCACTAAGGCCAAGCAAGGTGGAAATCAAACACACCAGTTGGTCCTTCAAAGAGAAGAACTAGAGCTTTGAGGATGGAGAGGACAGCAGTGACAACGTAGCTCCAGTGGCATGCAGAGGGTGCTCAGGAGACAGGTAGTGATTTGGTACTGGTCTTCTTTAGATCAGCTTCAAGGGGTAGCAGTCTCACAGGAGCAATACCTGTAAAAGCCCCCAGTTCCCATTTTTTTAATTGCACATACACATTTACTGCACAATATGTTCTTCTTACTAGAAGACACACCACAAGTAATCAAATTCTGCCACTTTTGCTTAGCCTGTAAAGTGCTTCAGATGAAATAAATGCTTCCTCATTGCAAGATGAGGTGCTACTCAGGACAACACAAGTATAGGCCCCATCAGGCAGCCGCTCTAAGCGCGTTTCACAGTCAGTGGAGCAGATATACCCATAGCTAATGCAATTCACAGCACCAGTCCTCTCATGCCAAGGTAGGCACCTGCTCAAACAAGCCTGGGCTCTCATTCAGCCAAAGGATTCTCACTCACCACAACAGTTGCCTAGACAGCTTGCTCAGGTGTAACAACACTTAAGCAAGAAGGTTCCTGCCCATGATGACAGAATCCATCACCAGGAACACAGGCTTGTATAAAAGAAACGAAATGGCTTCAATTAATGATTGAAAACTCACCATCACATTTTGAAGTTCCAAGAGAAGCTCAACCTACTTAACCAGTGTCAAGATTAAGCTGTATGTACCCCACTGCACGTACTAGTTAAAACATTAACTGATAGGGAAGTTGTGTATTTCAAATGCACACGCACACTTATTTCCTGCTTTATGCACCTTCATACTAACTAAAAAAAAAAAAAACAAACCCAGCTAAAGCCACCTCTTAACAGTTCATTCAATTTATCAAAATCAAAACCACAGCATTATTGCTTAGGGAATTTGAGTAGGCTTAAGTATCTGTTTGTTTTAAATTTGACAAGTCTGTGTTACGCTTCCCTTTAATTGGTCAAGGCAACAGATAGATGGAGATCCTCAGATATGATTAAAACTGACAGTTTATGTGTGACAGAGCTGAATTGCACTATAAAAAGAATCAGAAGTCAGTATTTCCCCAGGTTACTTTCCAGTTTTAAGAAAGTCCAGTCTCTTATACTGATTAAACAAGAACAGCAACAAACAACATAATTATTTGAAGTTCTATCTACACTTCACAAACAAAAACAAAATTGTGGCATCATAATACACAAAAGTTTTTATGTAACATGACTAAATAGTGATCCAGCATAACTGCATAAGTATGAAAGTACATTACCAACAAAAATGCAGCAAGTGTCATTTTGGAGACACAGTCTGTATTAAAACTCCTACCTCATTCTTGAATAATTAAGAACTCAAACTAGCAAAAAAAAAAAGTCCTTTCTCATTTTGAAATGCAGAAAAAGGACTGAAACAGTTACACTACATATTCAACTATAAAGGGCTCCCATAAGAATATAGGAACTTTTAATGCATATCAGGGAACCTTCAGAATTTTAAGAAATCAAATACATGAAGCAAAACCAGTTACAAGTTTTTCAGTCTCACATCAGCCACAAATATGACTATTTCCCTAAGATGGGTTGGTAGTTAAACTGAATTTTAACTCATAGTCTTTATTAATTCCTTGCCTGCACATCCGCAGGAATTATTCTCCAAATTTATTTCACCTTCAAAAATAAAATGGTGCATGCTACTGAGCCTGCAGACCTACTACCACAGAGCCACCACTGCTGTTCAAAGACCAGTCAGATTCTGAAAAAAGCTTCCGGGATCACTGCAAACGTTGAGGGGGAAAACCCAAGAACCTGTAGGCAAAGAGGCTGTGAAGTTCTGCTGGTACAGACCGGACTTGGGCTTCACCAGAGCAGTGCTTGACCAGCAACAGCCAAATAAGCCTTCTGGGCTGTGTCTTAAGCGTTCTCATGGAACACAGAAGCTTCACAAAGCCAAAGATGGAAAAATATTATACCTTGCATGCAGATCTGAAGAGCTCTGTAGCCCTTTTATACTTGTAGGATTTTAATAGTATTTTTACTTCAGGAGGCAAACAGCATGGGGATTTTGGCAAGAATATGATGACAGACTACTACTGTGTAGTCATGGGAAAAGTTACACTGACATCAAACCCACAATTTAGTTGTATGAAATCGAGAAAGCATAGCCAGAAATTTCAGCATTTCAAAACCAAATCAGCTCCAGAGCAATGTTTCTACTTTTAGAGAGCGGTATCAGAAGGCAAAGACACCAACCAGCAGTCAAAGACGGGGTGGCTGTTCTTTGCTTTTCTAAAGGAGGAACTGCAATCAAGAGGAAGTACAGGTCACCACCAGTATCACCATGAAGAGATCCCATGAAGCATGCATGGAACAAGGGTTAAGGAAAAAAAGCAAACAAAATGACACCCCGTGACAGCATGCCTGCAATTTGGCAAGTAGCAGCCTAAACACTCAGATGTTGCTTCCCTGTTCCCGAATAGCACCTTCAGCAGTGGAAAAGTAGGGACTACAGTAGGAGACAGGAGGGACTGCAGCATATCAAACCAGAAGCACAAAAAAAAAACCAAAAAAACAGAAAAGGGGAATGTAAGGAGCACTCAGGTGTGTTCCCTGCCTGACTTCAGGTTTTCTTTCCTTCTACACATACATACCATTCCACACAGCTTGGGAAAAAGGCTGTATTTCCATTCATAAAATGGTAAATATGTTTAACCTACTTCCAGCATGGGTTCAGACATTACAGCATACCAATAAGAGAATTGTCTGTGCTTTTCAAGATGCTGTGCATTTTCTGATTTTCAGGTGGGGAGGAGGGTTGGGTGGTTTAAGGCTTCCATTGCAGTATGGTGACATGCTACCTCCAAGTGCCTCTGGATACACAAGAGCAGCTACAGTAGTCCTGACAGTTTATCTATTACCACACATTTCAGCACTGTCCCGGTACGTAAAGCTTTAAAGATTTATGTGTGATATACAGAACACATGCAAATAACATCATCTCCTCAGGAATCTGGAAGAGGAAAAAATACCAGGAGGCACATACTATAATATCTGACACTCATAGCTATACAAAGACTAGGTATCTTCTCGTTACACTCAACTAGACATTCAACATGGCAATTTTTTCCTTCAGCATTAGATTTTACCACATGCTGTAGGAATTATCCTTTGAGAAGAATTTCCAAGCAGCAATGTACAAATCAAATGACAGCTAAAGCAAAGCTCTGCAGAAACATTTCATAAAATGACTGTATCTTACTGTATTCAATAGTTAGATTTTTCTAGAGCCATCATATTTTCTTTCTGTTATTTCAAAGGTGTTCAAGCACAGCAAATGCAGCTGAAGCTAGTTTATCTACTTGGGAACTCATTGCAAAAAGCCAAGATCCGTGGCATCCCACGCCCAAGGCAAGTATGTTTTTGTGGCTGACATACCTGTTGGATCACTATACTTAGATTAGCACAAAGGTGCTGTGATATGGTGAATTCCTAACTGATCAGTTTAAACTGCACAATGCAAGCTGTACCAGTATTCAATGCAATAGAGTTGTCACAAGGCACAGCATTGAATGCTCTTCAATGGTATTAACCACTGAACTAACTGCAACCAGATCATAAAGTCAACAGACACGTCCTTGACATCGCCTGCCTACTGTCAGATTTTTGAGTTACAGACCACAATTCTTGTTTCCCATTAAAAAAAAAAAAAAACCAAAAGAAAACAAGAAAAAAACCAACCTCCTGAAGGAAGCATACACACAAAGTAATATACTTATGGTATTTGTGAATAAGTGGAAAAAAACATCATTGCAACATTTATGTGGTGTATGAGGAAGTTCAATTGCTTAATGACATGTGTAAAAAGCACAGGTGACAACAGATAAGCTAGTTTATATCAACTTGCTTGGCAGGCTTTACAAAAAGCTTCATTATGTATTTAGATTGTGAAGTCTGTGCACACCCTAGAAACGGAACAAGCTGTAATGACCTTCCAGTAACAGTTAGAGGAGACTGTAGAGAATTGCACTCTTTCACCTCACCTCCTATAGCTTTGCTTAATTGAAAATTTTGGACACGACTGCATCCCCCAGTTCACATACACATGACCCAAAGGGATTCCTTAGCTGAGGTCCTGAAAAAACAGTGATTTCATATGAAAGAAGCAGAAGGTGACAAAAATATTGTGAAAAAGAATCTTTTATTTCGTTCATATGGCTAAAAAGCAACCAAAATAACATGAAGATATTTAGAGCTAGAGAGAGCACACACCTGTGAGAGAGGAAATTAGACATCTACCACGCTGCTGACTTGCTCTGTTGTCACTGTTCACCTAGTGCTTCAAGGAAAACACACTTCCCAAAAATAAGCCCAAGCTGTGCTGCAACAGTGTGGGAGAAACAGAGCTGGCAAGTTTGCAGCAACAGATACTTAATCAGGACTCTACTCCAGACCCAAAATTCTGAAGCTGGGATAAAGTTGCTAGAAATTGTCAAGAGAAAGTATTTCCTGCCTCCAGGACTACATGACAGTGTAGTTCAGTGCAAAGAAACTCCTTATACTCCTCAGAAACTCTCCATACTCCTCAGAAGTAAGGAGTGGGCAACAGGAAGCACCACCGGGGAAGCACCACCGGTATGAACAACAGTATTGTAATTGCACTGAGAAAAGTTTTATTCAGCTTCCTTGGATTACAGGGATCAGTGGTAACCTTTGAAATATTCTCCACACAGGTCATCAGCAGATTTAAGCACTCCATTTTCCTTGTCCTTCTGCATAGATAGCTATTTTCTAAAAAACTGACTCCCTTGTGCAGAAAGCTCAACAGCCAAAAGGATCTGAAAGAGACAATCAGAGGAGGGAAAAAAGCAGACCAAAACTTAGTTGCAGAGGATGAAGTCATAGGAGTTCTTTCTTCAGTCTGGATTGGCTGTAGGTACATAAAGAGGATGCTTCAACTCTTTAAAAACTTCAGAAATTGAGAAATACAGGTTCTGTTTACACTAACAGTTAGTCCTCATTAAAATGAAAAAACCACAACACCAAAAACCCAAAAAAACCCCAAAACCTAAACTAAGCAGGTGGCATGCTGCTGGCCATGAGATATTCTGCTCTCCTTCCCAGTCTGTGCAGCAGTGGCAATAGCCCCCTAAGACTACCCACAGCATCAGAAACTTTTCATTAAAGTATTGCTTGGAGGAAGTCAGCTTCCCAAACTCAAACTGGGTATCATGCTTCTATATGTTTCATAAACTGTTAACACGAACTTTCCCATTTTATTTTTCCTGGAGCATTTTCAGTATTTTATCTATCTACTTGACAGCAGATACACATCAGAGTATACAGTACCTTATAATTCACTTGCTGTTCACAATGTTTTTCAATCCACGTCCTGCGGTCAAACACAAGGAATCAGATTGCCTGCACTGGTCCTTGAGTTAATACCTGCTAGCTGAGCCAGGCTACCAGAACTTCCCTCTCCAGTAAGCAACTAGAGAACAGACTTCACTGGCAGTCACAAACAATGAGCAAAGCACTGCAGAGATGGAAAGAAAAGAAGGGAAGTTAATACATCAACACACACGTGAACTAATCCTGTATCAGCTATACTTTTAACCATGGATATCTTCTAGCTCACTTATGTTCCAACAGCACTACTAACTCACTAGTCTGAAAGGCAATGGAATACAACTGAGCTCTGGGCAGGCAAAGAGAGCAGCCTATGTCCCAGAATCCCACTTCTTGGAGAAGACAAAAGCCCCACTCTGCACGTGTTGTTGTAGTTTAGATTCCTTTGGTAAGGGGTCAATGCATCAGCTGAATTAAGACTGTCTGGTAACCCTCCTCTCTTCAAAGGGGGAGCCAAGACAGTAAAAATTCAAGCATCTTTCTAAAAGTAGGACCTCTGTTTTCAGGTAATATTCTAGCCTCCCATTTCAGTACTTGTTATAGTACCTTTCAATAAAACATTATTTAATCAAGAGTTTTGGATGAAACTCAATAGCAGCACTTCGTATGTCCTGGGAAATACCTGGAATTGTATTTTAGGCAAGCTTGGGCTTCATGACTATTCAAGCCACTGTTCATCTGGTGAAGAGTTTTCAACAAGCCACTTATGCCACCTTGTCAGAAACTGCAGGTGTTCAACTTCTGATATTGTGGAGGACCCACAGAATCACCCAAGTTTACATTAGAAGGGACCTCTGTGGATCACCCAGTCCAAGATCCCTGCTTATGCCAGGGTCAACAGGTTGCTCAGGGCCACGTCCAGTTCTGTTTTGAATACCTCCAGGGACAGACACTCCACAGCTTCTCTGGGCAGTCTGTTCCAGTGCTTGACCACTCTCATAATTTAAAACAAAACTCCGAAAAAAGCAAACCCCAAACACACACCCTCTCAACTTTAAATGAGGTTTCATATATTTCAGTGCCCAAATTAGTGTTCCTACATCTCTACATCCTACAATTAAGATAAGGACATTCAACATACCTGAAGTTCTCACTCAAGACAATTCTTAGATACTCACAGGCAACAAGTGAAATAGAGAACCTGGTTTCAAACAAGATACTTGTTTAAGGACAGCAATACTAATATTTAGCCTCGCCAGTTTCAGCAAGAAAACAACTATCCTTCCATTTCTACACAGAAAAGCAATCCTTTGGATTTTATCCTTCACCTGGCAAGCCAATGTCCTCTCTCTGGTATAACAGGCTATAATGTTTCTCTACATCTGCCTTACAGGTATACACACACTCCCTAGTGCCAAAGATTCCCGCCTCACTGCTTGATCACAATACTTAGCAAAAGAAGCTTTTCTAAGAATTTAGCTGCTTCCTTTGTAACTCTTCCCCAAGAAACAAAGTTCTTTTGGTCACAGAGTATCAAAGTGTATGTCCTGGTCTGAGGTAAAACAGAACACTCCATATCAGCTATTTTTTACCGGTTTGTTTGTTTTTTTTAACTACTAAGCAATGAGTCATGTTCTCTCATTACTGGTATTTACCCCGGAAGTCTTGTTTGGTTTGATTCTCAACAGCCAGATCTAAAAAACCCAACAAGCCTTAACCTCACCTCACAATAGCAAATCTTGGGTTTTCAGTGTCTTTCCCCACCCTCTCTCCATACAGTTAGCTCTTCCCAAACGATGAGCTGTAACACCTGCACAGAACTTGCAGTAGACACGTACAGGGGCTTGGTGTGGTACAGGAATAGCAAAGGCCATAAGCAACTGACTGAACTTCTGATACCAGTAAGATAGAGGCAGACCTCATACCCTACCTACAGCAACCAACTAAAGAGAATGCCCTTGCATTACGCATGGCACATTTGTGGTTCCATTTACTCTATCTTAGGATTTGGTTGAAACTTCTGAGGCTGCTACCTTAACTTCTGCCAAATGGCAGTTGAATTTGACAGAACTGCAGCCAAGGGAGCAGAAGCTGGTGCTAGTACTGCTGCTGTAAGAGCTCTCACGAGGCAGAAACTCAACTCTTGCTTCATCTACAATTTGCAATAGCCTCTGGCCATGGACTAGCACTCAAGTTCTAGACCATTGCTTCATTCAAAACTGAGCTTTATAAGTGCCTGCTAAATGATCTTAGTCTAGAAAGTCTTACCTTACTGTCTCTCCAGGTAAAGCAGAACAGCACAAGACACAAGATAGACATTATTCACTGCTCATAATCCAGTGACTGAGGGAGAAAAGTAGAAACGTAACCTCATAGTTAGACTCAGCCAACGTATTTCTTGGTATTTCTCCAAGTAGTCAAATACCTAAATAGTCTTACAAGCATCAGCACACAGAAAGACAATCAAACTGATTGCAGTACAATCAAGACTTTCCAGAAAGATATTTAAATTTAACTTTAACAGAAATTTAGTCACAGTGCCTAGAAAACACTGTTGTCAAGAAGTACTACTTTAGTAGCCTCCCCAGATAAGAGATAAGACACAGCTGCATCTAGAACTAAATTTGTTATACTGGTATTTGAGTCAAAACTCTTATTTTTACAAGGTATTCAAGTTGGAAAAGTCCAGCACATCTATTTTGCATTGTGAAAACACTCTTTCATTAAGAGTCACATTCTAGTTTTGTAAAAAAAAATAATTCATTTTAATACACACAACAGGTAGGCCTGATTCATTTGCAATACTTTTCCTGAAATTAAGGAAAAAAAAAAAGCACTATGCATTACTCACAAGTAATCTACCAGCGCAGCAATACTAATCTATGTGACACTTCAGAAATGTTTTAACCATCCAGTCACAGCAATAACCTCACCCTGGAAGTCACTTTAGCAAAACAGTGAAGTGTGGTTCATCCCACTGCTTTGGTGTGAGAGGGGAGATAAGGGAAATCTCAATACTGCAAAAGGAGTATACAAAACCACTGGCTACATGCTTAGTGTCTCTGATCAGTAATGCAAGTGGTAAAATACCAATTTTACTCTAACCTCAGAAGCAAATGTAGAATTTGCAGGGGTTCATTTATCTGCTTCGATTTCTTAAAGCTTTAGGTCCAGCCCTTGCAGCCAGAATGCCATTTGAGTCCCAACTAGAGAATTATGTTGTTGTTACTTCTCCACTGCATACAGCAAACCCCTTTTATTTGGCTAAAGGTCAAAAAATCACCTTGCTATCAGCATCACATTCACCCTCACAGTCCTGTTCTTTTAATGTCTTGTATCTGGAAGAGAAGCAAGCTCCATTAACTGTTTTTGTTAACTGGTGCAGTAAGACAGCACATGCCACCAGCCTCCTGCCACTCCCTATACAGAAGAATTTTTGCAGACAGCCCATCCTTCACCTGGCATACTATAACGCCTTATGAATCCCATTAGAAATCCATAAATCAGAAGTTACAGTTCTGCCATATCTCCATGGTATATTTCAGTTAAAAGCTGCATCATCAGTCAATTGTGCCATTGTCAAAATACAGCCCTACCTGAGCTCAATTCTTTTCTTTCTCCATCATAGTAGAAACAAAATTGCATCTTTTGTCAGTGGAAAAGACGGACAATCAAGGTGTTCATGGCTATACAGAAGTTCTGAAAGATAAAATGAGTTGTCTGATTTCAACACTATGATTAAGCACACTTAGTTTGTCATCATCTCAGCTCAGGAGGGACTGCTACAGTTCACGCCGCACCTTGTTTTGCCTGAGAATACTCTAAAGACAAAAGCACAACCCTACATTTGCATGAAGTTGTCACAGCCCAGTTAACTCAATATTTCTCCCACTTAACCTTGTTCCAGGAAACAGGTATCACCATGCCTTAGTTCAGCAAATACTCCCAGATTACACTGGCCACACACAAACAAAAACAGGTTCGTTATACAAAGCAGCTGTGCCAACTTGCTTTTAAAGGAAATTTGCTCTAGCAGAAGGAGACCAGTTTAAAAAAAGAGGAATTTACCATCCTACTCTGTTCTAAGCCTTCCTCAGTCAGAAGGGTACCAAGCCTTTATCTCCCACCTTGAAAGAGCACCAGTTCCAAGGAGGAATGTGAAACAGATCAACTGTCTTTAGCCCAGTAATTACAAGTAACCACCTGGGAAAGATGAAGCCTAAGCTGAGCGAACTTCCACTTCAGTATACATGTACATTTTATATGTGGTAATTAAGCTTAAAGACAGATGGCACCAGGACTTTCTCCTGAGAGGTGGGACATACAAGTCTGTTTATTCTCAGATAAGAAACAGAACCCAGGTTTCTTGTTTCTGAGTGGGGCCTCCCCAAATAAAAAAAAAAAGGTAATATATAAAAAGAAAGAGTAAAAGATGGAAGAGGAACAAGTACTACAGTGGCTTTGTTTGAAGTCCATCTAAGAAAAGAGGGACAAAGATTCCTAGCAGCAGATTTCAAAACGATGGAAGACTACAGGACACCAAAAGAGGCCACCCTCAACATAAAACTTCCATCCTAAGCCAATGGTGGGTACAGTCGCATCACTAAGACACCAAGCTTCACTGGCTAACTATCCCAGACCTTTACTAGCTTTGCTTCTCCACACAGTCCACATAGAGAACACAGTGCTGTAAAAATTAGAGGCCTGTAGCTACAATCCTGCAACTTACTATCTCTGATGAAGAGAAACGTACTTCTGTCAACAAAGTGGAAGACTGTTCACAAAGCACCAAAGTAGTCCTTGGGAAAGATCTGACTGTGCTCTTGCTAAAAATAAGTATCAAGCAGAAATGTTAGTATACACAGATTATTAGTTTTTCCTCAGACACAGTACATCTTGTCAGACAGCACTTGGAGGGGGTTCCTCAGCCCACTATTGACAGACAGCTGCTAACCCATGGAACAGTGTGCACCAAAAACTGCTGCAAGAATACAAAAGAACAGACATAATGAGGTAAAACATGAACAGCAGGTGTATGTTCAAAGCATAGTGCAGGTTCTCGTGGATAACAGATGAAAGCTGCTACGATGTTATATTGTCTCTGGATTTACTCCTTCACAAAAGGTCAGGTGCTCTTCTACTACAAGAAAAAGAAAAAAAAAGCATTGACTTACATTGTCTCAGAGTGAAAGAGCAACACATTTATTCTGTACTTTTCCACACCAACACCTCACAAGTGGATCTGCAAGCCTACCACGACAAGTCACAGCCGAAGGGGAAGTTCTTCCACATACAAAGCTGCCACTGATTAAATGAGGGTCATAAATGAAAAAAAAAAAAAAACTGGGATTTTAAGATAAGCATTAATGTTTACTATAAAATCTTACCTAGGTTAATATTAATAGGTTATACCAATCACAGAAGATACACCTTCTGAGCAGAAGTCATTCAACATGTTCTAAGAGATAAGCAATACACAGAGTGGGTTTTTTTTTTTTACAGGCAGTGGGCAACATCTACATTGTAAAGTAAGGTACTCCTCAAATACGACTATGTATGTCCACAACAGCTTTTGTTCAGCACCCACTTGCCAACAAAGACACATGAATTCAGACCTCTGCATGGACAAACAATCCAAGCAAATACCCACGCTGTCAGTTGGGACTGTAGCAGCAAAAGCTATAAACCGCATACATCAATGCTCCTGCAGGTCTCACCAGGCTAAAACTCACCACCAGCACATCCTTTTTCATAACACAGAAGTTGCTCCAAGGGAAACCAGTTTTTCCTTTTTATGCCACCTTTCTCTTGCACCTTCTGCTCAAAGCACCAGGACTCTGAAAGCATCATTATCCTTATGAGTAATACAGCCAAAAAAATTGGACACTGCAGTGAACGCACACGAATACAAAAGAAGTGGCCCAGGGAGATGCTTTTGTCATCCATCCAGGTCTAGGTATAAAGCAGGCACTGACTCTAAATACATGGCTGCCCAGTATGCCAGAGAGACAGGTGACAAACAGCCCATCTGCATGACAAGCCTGCTCAAACCAAATCTGATAGCAGGCTGCCTCACACCTGCACTGGTACCACCACACCACTACCTTCACCACTTCAGACCAGCAGAATGAGGAGTCCCAACACTGGCTCCTTCTATTATCTTTATACAGGAGTGCTCTTTTCCCACTGACACGTGCTTCACACTTCACCTATGAACAGGTTTAGCTTATTTCTTAGGAATTCCTGGCAAAGATTACTGTAAAATTACTGAATTCCTGGCAAAGATTACTGTCCAAAGATGCACCCCCCCTTAGACACACCGAGTGAAAATCACTTCTAACCCCGAGGTGAAGGAGCCTCCAAGCCGACCACGGGTGAGGCCATCGAAGCCCCCTATCTTGGGGCGGTCTCCTCCGTCCCTCTCAGAGGCCGTCGGGGCCATCAGAGGGAGCAGCCCCACAGCTGGCGACACGAAACCGTGGGGGGAAGCGGGCACCAGGCTCAGAGAGTGCGGGCACCCCGTTGCAGGGTGCTTAAGGGGCCGGGAATGTACCGGCGGTGATGTGCCCCGGAGGCGGGGGGGAGGGAGGGAAGGAGGAGGGGTCGCCACCGCCAGGGGATACGATCGCGCCCGGCAGCCCTACACCAAGCCCACCGCTCCCACGCGGGGCCTCACTCACGGCTGCCCACAGGGGCCTCCCCCCGCCACCGGGAGCCCCGCAAGACGCGGCCGCCCAGACGGGGAAAGCCTGGGGCCGAGGGGAGCCCCTCACCCTTACCTGCCCAGTGATGCCGGTGATGAGAGCCACCTTCCTGCCGTTCATCTCGTCGCAGTCGCTTCCCGCTGCAGCAGCGCAGGCACACACCACCTCCTCTGCCGCCGTCGGCTGTGCCATCCTCCTAGCAGCGGGCGCGGCCCAGGTGTGGAGGTAGCCCGGGGCGGGCACAGTGGAGAAGGCGGCCCCAAGCACAGCTCAGCACCTGGGCTGCCACCACCCGGAGGCTATCGCCGCCGCTGCCGCGCCGGCATTTCCGCGCTCGCTGCCCGCCGCTGCTCCCGCCCCGCCCCACGGCGGCCGCAGGTGCAGCCCCACCCCTGCCACCCCCAGCGCCACCGCGCAGGCGTGCAGCCGCCCGGCGGCCCCGCTGCAGCCAGCCCCTCCCCTCGCTTCGCCCCGCCCTTGCCCAGCCCCGCAGCGAATCAGAAGCCCCGGCTCTACGGTCCCCTTAAGGAAGCGCCGGAGCGACGGGGCTGAAGGCGGGCGCGGTGATTGGTTGAGATAGCGGAGTGGGGCGTGGTCTGATGCTGTGCCGCTGACTTCCTGACCGCGTGCTGGCGAAGGAGGATGCGTCGGCGCCGCCACGTGAGAAGAGCAGCAAGGAGCGAACAGCGCCCCCTGCGGCGCGGAGGATCGGGGCGGCGGCTCTGGAAGCACCGAGTGGCTCAAATTAACGCCCCAGCCGGAGGGCCATGAGTGGTGTGTCTCCCGGTGCCCGCGCTGCCCTTCGGCGCCTCGCCACCCTGCTACCCTATCACCGGGGCTACCGGCTGTGTTAAACATCAGAGAGTTCGGGAATGCCGGGTCTAAAGCGCTTCCCTGTGAAGCACTGGTTCCTCATGCTATCAAGGTGAGGAAGACGGTGGTACTCCTGCCCCTTCCCTCCTGCAGAAATACCTTGTTTATAGGCGACCCAAATACTTTTGGAATAGTGATTTGTAATAAATACTTTTCCTGGTGGAAGGCTGAGTTGCATCCCTCTTACAGAGGCAACGTGTTGCTGTATCGACAAGAAAAAACAGGCCTGCCTATATTTTACTGTTGAGGGATGTTAATTTTTTAGCATAAATAAGTAAATTTGGGATATACAATACTTAAGATTATAATGTGTTGTGATTTGTGATGCTTACTGTTAGCTCAACTTAGCATGAGTAGCTAGATTTGCTGAAACCTTTAGCCTGTGAGACAACAGATATTCTTAGTACTTTTCCTAGCAGATGGCACAATGTTGATTAATCTTTTAGCATGGGAAAGTATTGGATATCATACTGATGTGTTGGTAGTGTTTTTCTCAAGTCCAGGACTTTTCGGTTCCCCATATTCTGCCAACAAGGACAGGTACACAAGGAAATGGAAAGCAGAAGATACAGAGGCTCCAGCCCCTGACATAACCTTCAAACCAAAAAGATGCCTGGACTGCCTGCCTAGGCACAGAAAAAGAAAACAATTAGGTGTTAGAAGATCCCAGACCAAAAATCACTATTGGACTAAAAGATATATGGACAGCACATGAGGGGTGAGTGTATGGATCGCCAGGATATAATTACAGAATCACAGAATCACAGAATCTTAGTGGTTGGAAAAGGACTTCACGCATCTGTGTGGACGGAAAGCCAAAACCAACCAACCAACCAATTAGGGGTACCCATCCTGGACTGTTCTTGCTGTTGTACCTTCCTGTTAAATTACTTACTTTATGAATTCTTATGCCCAAGACTCTGCTGTGGGAAACCTAAGGTTGAGCCTGAAGAAGGAGGAATTGGGCCCAGGATTAAGTGTGTGACATCATGAATGATGTATGAATGCTTAGGCAGCAGCTTCTCCTTTAATAATTCCTTTTGCAACACAGTTTCCTCATAGATGTGGATGGTGGGACCTCTGCATAGGCAGATAATCATAACTCCATAATTTTACTATTATTATGGCTTATTACAGTCAGAAATTACTCAGCATCATTGAAAGCCCATAGCATATTAAAAAAAAATAAAAAAATAAAAGGATCCTTGAGTCTGGGAGCATACTGCCTTTCAAGTGGGACCGTATTCTGGAATCCTGAATGCTTATTTGCACACTGCTCCCCACACTCTCAGTTGAAATCCCCTTCTTGCAGCCTCATAGTCTGTGATGGAACAAAGAAACTGTATGATGTCGCAGTTACTCAGTTGCAAGGTTTCATCCCAATTATACCATTTTTGCGTCTTGGTTGTGAAGTCTTTCCCCGGCCACATGCAGTTTTATAAAGTTGGCAACATTGGCTATTACTTCTGCAAAGTGATTCCATTCCACTAGTGATTGCTTTATCAGTGCACAATCTCAGATTCAAAAGAGAAGAGACACCACAAATAACATGAATGCCACTCTTTTGGTTTTAAAACAGCACTGCAGTCATAAAATAAACTCTGAGAGTTTCAGGACTCCATACACGAGAACTAAGGCAAAAAGCTTATTTTTGTTTAAAAACTTGGGATTCCAGATTAGAGGGAGTCAGGGGCAAGTTTTCTTTACCTATGTATATAGATCATTCCCTCTTCTGCTGAATCAGAGCTGTATAAAGCAATGCACAAGCTATGACTTGGAAATTTGTTCTGTATGTGGTGAGATAAGCTTGTCGTTTCTAGCTTTTGCTGGCAATCCATTAAATGAACAAGTAAAGCTTGTCTTCTTTCTGTGTTCTTCTCAAGAAAGTGGTGAGTAGGGCTGACAGTGCAAGTCCGTAAGCAGGTCTAGAAGAAGAACCGCCATGACTGGTTCTTCCATGTGCAGCTAAGAGCCTTTTTCTGGTCCCTTTCTCCAAACCGAATTTCACCTACCCTAGTTGTCCAATATCCCACAAGAACTATTTTTTTTTATATAGCATGTTCCTTGACTGTTATTTCCAAAAGCACTCCACCTGAGTGGGGCGAAAGCCAGTTCACACCTTTCATAACTCGTCTGATTAATCAGATATATTAGTTGAACACCAGACTTGTCCTGTGGTTGTACTCAGGTGACAGACACCTTGGGCTCTTCCCCTATTCAGAGCAATAGCTTTCCTCTCTATCCAAGCTTGTGTATTCCCAAGTGAATCAGAACAAAAGACTGCAGTCTGTGTCACAGGGAAGCATCTCAGCCAGACCGTGCTGGGAACACTTTAGCAGGGTCCTTACTTGTATTTTTCATCCATCCTAATACTAGAAACAGGCAGATGAAGCCAGACAGGATGTAGCCCAATTCAGGTTCCAGCTGACTGAAGAAAAAAATAAAAAAAAAGCCTTTAACTTGTTTAAATTTCTGTTCCATTTATAAGTCTGGCAGTGATATCTGCAGACACCATTAGCCAGCTACCATAATCCTGCTAGGTCTGCCCCTGGCATGCACTGGGGCACATTCCAGGTTTAATGCACAAAGACTGTTCTGTCACCAAAGTCTTCCAAGGTACATTTACAGAAGAGACTGAAGGCTCAATTGTGGCACAGGTGGTAGATTTTACCTAAGTTGCGCTTGTGTCAGCAGAGATTTATGACAGACTGCAGCTGAAAACTGGACCAGCAGGTCCCGGGGACCCTGAGATTAATATTCACTCTGAGCACCAATGTCTTCTTGCTGTCTCCAGCACCTGTACCATTGGATGTGCTACCTAACTTAAGGCTATGTCTGCCCACACCATAATCGTTTTTTTCACGCATCTGTGTGGACCTGGCTCTGGCCGCTGAAACTGGCAAGGCCCTCGTGTGAAGAGAAGACAGCAGATTGACAGACACCTGCACCCCCAGCCAGCCCCCTTCGACCCCTGTAAGAGGAGATGCTTGTGTGAGTTTGGGTGTCCAGTAAAAGTTTTTTATGCCCAGAGAGTAAACAGACTGACAAGCTCAGGGGACACAAAATGATTAGCATGTGTGTCAGTAACTCTAAAGCTGCCAGCCCAAGAACTGAGGAGAAAGAGGTAGGTCAGATGTGAAGAAATTTGTTCACTGGTGGTGGATAAAAACATGTATCACAAAGAAAGAAGGAGGGACAGCACAGTTGATTGAAGATAAACTAGGAAAGAATGGAAAATGAGCAAGAAGGAAGCAGAGAGGAAAAATTAAACAGAAAATAAATGTTGCAGAGAGTAAGGAAGAAAGGAATAATAGGAGGAAAAGACTGAAGTGTATTAGATTATGAAACATGCTATCTTACGTGTTAAGGGGAAGGGAAATGGAGGGAGAAATCTACACGCTGGAATTTTGTTACACTTGAATACCACATACATTGCAATCCTGATGATCTCAATGTTCAAATGGCGATGTGGCCTCATTGCTGATTTGCATTTGGAAAGGTCATGTGAATCCATTGTAAAAGCTTGAGGGAAGGAGTAACCTTGCTTTAACTTCAGAAGTAGAAATTACTTGTTTAAAACACTGGTGTTACTCACTGTGGGACAAAGGTTCATCAGTAGTATTACCCGTACTAGAACTGCAGTAAAGATTGATATGATACCACTGTATCCTGTTCTGTACAGGAGTTAGAAATTGTTATAGGACTGAGTGGAGCCCTCTTTTTCTGCTTCACTCAATGCAACAAAGGGGAAAACTGGTTGTCTCTTTCTGAGGCTCTTCTGAATGATCCACATCCAATAGTTTCAGCAACTTAAGCATCATGCTGCTGTGAACTCCATCAAAGTGATGTCCAGGGATCAAAGAAGAACCCTATCCAGAATACATTGCACTTTGCTTACCTTCAGCTACCAAATACTTTGGATCCTGTCCCTGTCTGTGTAGTCCATGGTAGCATCTAGAGATTGTCTAAAATCCCACCAGGGCTGGTTTGGAGGCTGCAGAAAGGGAGCCAGTAGAGGGTGGATAGTGCATCCAAGTGGACTTTCCTTCCTGAGGAGCTTTCAAGTTTATACAGGCAGGCAAGCGAGGGCACTATGGTAGACCCAGAAGAAGCTGCTATATAAAGAGTTTCGTTTTCTACTTTGCTGTTTTAAAGTTATGTCAGCAAATTACAATGTTCATTGACTTCATGGAGCTAGAGAGCTGTGGAAAGGGAAGTGGAAGAGGAGGAAAGAGGGAGCACAGGGGAGATCCATCATGATGTTAAAGACGGTGCAGATATTTTCTGTGTGGTCAGGAGGAGCCTTGCAACAGTGGTGAGCCACATTTGGTAGCATTCGGCACAGGGGCAGGGCTGTGAGGAGCAGAGGACTGACCCTTCTGCAGCATCCCCGGGGCAGGGGGTGATAGCTGGCTGTGGTCCTGGGCCATGAGAAGGGTGGAGGGAGCCTGGCAGCAAGCAGGGACAGCCAGGCCCGTGGGTGCCCTCAGGGCTTGGGCAGAGCAGCCAGGGATCAAAGCCAAGCCCTGACTCAAAAGGAAATATTGTTCTGTTAAAAAAGAGCGTGGAAGTGACAGTCTAGTACCTCTCTGCTTGTGGTCTGCAAGCAAGCCAGCCCTCAGTGCAACAAGTTCCTCAAGCGCAGGGAAATAATTAACAATTGTTCCTTTGTGTCTCAGCCAGCACTGGAGGTACCTAATTATGGGCATTGTTTCTGTAAGAAACACCAAATAAATGTCCCTTTTCATTCCCAGAAGGGGGTAAATGAGCCATAGGTACAAAAAGCATCAGGACCAGAGATGTGTTCACATATGCAATTGTCCCTTACAGCTTTGTATGCTGCTGCAAACTGGGCAGGAGCAAATGGAATTAAAACACCTGAGAGAAGAAACAAGTTCCTAACTGGAAGGAGAAGGATAATTTTCGGTGCTCGACTGATTAGAAATGTTTTTACCCTACATGATTATTTCAGTATGTATGAGGAGTCACAAGACTTTTAAGGGAAATGTTGGCAGCTCCTTGAGAAGAAGTCTAGTGGCCAAAGTTTTGAAAGCTATAATAGCATAATTTTGCAAGAGCTGAAAAGGATCTTTGCATATTTTAAAGAATATGCCAAAGAGGAAAGCTTAGTTCCAAACATCCCACTCCCCAGAAGGATCTTCATGTCCATTGCTTCCAGCAGGGTAGTATTTTTGACATTTTGACAAATGCTGTCAAAAATTAATTAAAAGATTTGAAAAACAACAAGAAATTACTGGAATCAGAAACTTCAATATAAAAATGTGGCTAGTTAAAATCTTGTTTGTTGGACTTCATTACTTTTTCCCTGAAGAGGGTATCAGAGAATGAACTAAACATGTGATAAGCCTTGAAAGTCTATCGAGTGAGAAAAGAGTAACTACTGGAAGGCTAGGTTTTTCACAAATGCCACTACTGTCATTACACGCACACAGTCACACTGTGTATCTCCATCAGTGGCCTGAGCATATGTGCCAAGATTTATCTTTGTATTGCTGACATTTTCTTTATGGGGAGTAATTTTGAAGAAAGCAGAGTTGGTACCCTTGTTGAAACTGTTTAATCTACTCACTAACACAAATGAGGACATCAAAGACTGATTCTTTGGAAAGCCATCAGAATATAGTACAGGGCTTCTCTTTTTTTCTTCTGGCCTTTCACAAATACAGTCTAATATACACCCAAATCCTTACATAAATCTTGCCCAAAAGACTTCTAATCAGAAAAGAAAACAATAGCCCTGTATTTCTCACACTATTAAAAAGACCACCTTGGGAAAAGAACAATGCAGTCACAGAATGGTATGGTGTCTGTTACAAGAGTTGACACGAAGCAAGCGTTAGCTATTCAAAGAATTAACTGAAGCAAGGCAGTACGTGGGCATCTGTTCCTTGTCACTGAACTCAGGGCTATAGCAGAGAAAGAAGTAAGTTATAAAACTTTTTAACAGGGAAATAAAAAAAAATAAATCACTGTCCCCTAGTTTGGATTATTGTCTTAGAAGGTGGTTTAAAATATCAGTGGTTGCTTCTCCAAGCTATCTCTCCAGTCATAGAGTGAATCAGTAGCAGAACATAGGAGAGATCCAAGATACAGACTAGAGGGGTGTCTTAATATTGTTGGCACTGTGGTTTTGTCACAACACACGTATTTGGCTATGTATATGCTATTCACACTTTTAATATATTCCTTTGCATTTTATTTGTGGCTAAGTGGTAAGGTAGGAATTAATGCTGTTATTTTCAATGTGCATATTTTGAGTGGGTAAAGGCTCTCTCACAGTCTTGTGTGCCTGGTATAAGTCGTTCGGTGATTAGTTGTGACCAAAACCAGAAGAATGATGCATAAAATTACTTCTTTATTACCCCCATTACAATGCATTAACTGTTTGCTAGGTGCTGACAGAGTCAGACCCCTGTGGCCCTTCTTTTAGTTTGTCACAAAGAACGCTGGCTTCGAATCAATAGAGGGACATAGTGGAGCTGGTCAAAGAGGAACTTGAGTGCAAGTGATGGGGAAATGACAGAATTCACATTTTCTTGGGACTGGAAAGAGGCAACACTACAGTAGAAGCAAATGGGGTTTCAGGAGGACAGATTTCAGTTATCCAGAGGGTCATTAGGTATCATTTCCTGTAAGGCTGATCCAAGGAAATAAAGGAATTAAAAAAGAAATTATATTACATGAAAGCAACTATATTAAAGGTGCAACTGCAAACTTTCCAGGTGCAGAAGGTGGTCAGGAAGCAGAGTAAGTGATCGGCTTGGTTAGGTCACTTTAATCCCAAACATAGGAGGAAATTATACAGGAAGTAGAAACTGTATCAGAGTAGTAAAGACTGATTTTCACCAACACACGGGAGTAACATCAGAACGGCCAATGAAATGTTGGTCCTAGTGACCATTGCTTGAGAAATCGTTCTATCAGTGCATCAATAACAGGAAAAGCAGGGGTAGTGGACTAATCAACAGAAGATGAAGTCCATTAACAGATGACTTTGCAAGACAACCTATTTAATGCTTTTTGCTAAAAAGTAGCTGACAATTAAGATCAATAGCAAAGGAATAGGTCTATGCGAGGTGATGTCTTCTTTAGCAGTGTAGAAGATGGCATAGAGAGATTTCCATGAAGCTGAAGGGTAACACAAGTAAGATTAGAAATCAAAAATTATTTCCAAAGATAGTATTGATAAAATAAAGAAATGGTTTGTGGGAAAAATCAGATTAATTCAACTGAGACAAATGCAAAATACTGCATCTGGGGGGGGCTCATTAGTTTCAAAAATATAGGATAAGGAGCGATGATATAGAAAGAAGTATGGAGTCAACAATAGCCTATTGTTGCTTTAATGAGCAAACATAGTATAGATACAGCTGTATAGCCTCTAAATACCAATTCCAATGTGTTATTTAGTGTTAGGGTCTCAACTGGGGCAATGTGTTTGGTGCTGGATGTTGAGAGGCTGGAGGAGAGCATTGAAAATTATCAGAATTCTAGAAAACATGGCAAGGAAGCAGAGATAGGGAAAAAGTGGTGATTTTTAGCTTAAGAGAGGATGATACTGTTCAGGAAGTAAGGATGGGACAGTCTTCAAATACCTAAAAGGCTGCTAGAAGGAGATAGGGATGCTGACTTATGCTCCTTATGGATAGGGCAAGACACAGTAGATTTAAACATGGGAAAAATATTATGGATCTACAGCACTGGATAAGCAGGTTGTGGCAACTCCATCATTTAGTTCTCTGATAACAGACTAGATGAATGTTCATCAGGAATGACCTGCTATAGCTGACTGTGCCCAGGATGAGCAACATTCTACTTGATGCTTCAAGGTTGCCTCCAGCCTTACAGTATGTTGATAGAGCAGGACCTTGACTTCCTCAGGGTCAATACCAAACAGTCCCACTGTCTTCTCACAACTCTTCAAGTGCTGGCAAGTTCTTCTAAATGGCACTAGCTAATCCTACTGAGGCCAGAGTTTTATTCTGCTCCTGAAGGACTCTTTCTATTTTGAAAGGACGGAGTTAAGTATAGGTAGCAGAACTGCAGTCATAGAGTAGAAGAATGATTGCATAGATTACTCTTGCCTCACCCACTTTGCCACGTCTCTATTGCTTGACACCACACTTTTTTCAGCAATAAAGCTGACAGCTCAACAAACACTTGTGACAACCCCTATTTCAGGGAGCAGCAGGGGTAAGGCTGGAAGATGAGGGTGACAGCCAGGCTGGCCAGGCATCAGCTTCTCTGACAAAGGGTGCAATACTACAGCACCCAAAAAAAGAAGAGCAGAGCAGGTCCTGTGATGGTAACCAGGGTTACCCAAGTCTGTTTCACCAGCCAAGTCTGTAGCAGTGAGACAGAGCTGAGGTCAAGCCAGGATGTCAAGTCTGCAAGCCAGAGCCGGTATGTAGATCAGTGAGGCATGTGGCCAGGCACAGGTTCCAAGGGTGAGTGCCTTAGCTTGAGCAGAGCTCCTAAGCAAAGAGGACCAGGCCTGGACTTCTCACAGCTTTTTCTAACCCCTCTCTTTCCCCAGCAGTGATCCAAGGTTCTGCAATAGCACCAGATCCAAACTGGCCTCAAGCACCAGCTGCCAAACCACTGGGAAGGGCAATGCCTTTACAATCCAGATACAAGCATCTGTTGTTCATTTCCCCTAGCGCCAAAACAGCAAATTCCCTAGCTCTAGCTCTCCCCCAGAATGACAGTCACATATTGCATTTAAAGGACAGCCATGTGCTGATGTAAGAAAGGTCACTGATAAGCCACAGCCTCAGGAAGAAAAATCCCAAACACTTATTTTCAACCCCAGTGACTGGTTTTAAGCAACACATACTCTCAAGGCAATTGCCCTAAGAAATGAGGGCTTGTTCAGGGTTTTTTTGTTTGTTTTAAAGGGCAGATTAGCAGTAACATTTCTGATACCCTCATTTCTGGCTTCTGTAGGCTCCAGAGACCAGATCTGCTAACCACAACTCTTTCCGACGCATTTTCTGTATTGTAGGCTCCAGTGCTATACCCATAACATCCCCCAGTGTAACTGAGGTTGTTACCACTTTTCATCGCTGCAGGCCCCTGCCCCCAGCAGCCATGGACCACCAGAGAATCTGGCCCAAAATGTTCAGTATCTTTATTTGTGCTTTACTGTCTCTACTTGGCTATCAAAAAAAAAAAAAAAAAAAGCCAAAACCAACCAACCAACCAAAACAAAAACAACAAAAAAAAAGGTCTTGATTACCTATGAGGAAAGATTTGTTTGGCAGCACCTGAGCCATCACGCTCAAGCGTTTGACTATAGCCATGCTGACACAATTGACCCGTGTGTGTGAGGAAGTGACAGGATCAGCTAAATCTGTCCCACCACTGACCCTACCAACAAGTCTGACAGTTTTGGAGACTATAATTACTTGATCATCTCTGTCAGATGCTTTCACTGACTCATGGGTTATAGACTATGAGGTAGTGTCTTTGCTTTCTGGATCGAATTAGCCATTGGGGTGGCTGAGACAGATGGTTAACAAAAGTATCTGCTTAATTCTGGTGGTTAATCTCTTTGAATCCTACTCTGCTCATCATCCAGCCTGTTTTCCTTTCCTTCAAGGATGTTTCTCAAGAGCTGGGTCTTCTGGCCAGGCAAACAGCAGTTGTACAGAAATCCCTGTGGCTTGGGTAGAAGGGCATGCTTTTGTCATCATGATCGGCCTTTCACACCAGGATATTGCACTCACTAAGTCAAACAGGGAAAGAAGTTTCATCAGACTTAGAGAAAGTTCCTGTCACCGCTTCATGATGAGCACTGTTTGGCTATTGGGAGAACAAGAACGGAGGGACAGAAGGAAGCAGATACGCCGATTAGACACAATGAGTCTTCTGTGTCACACATGCAGGGACCTCACCCAAAATTACACATACGCTTTATTCTCCCTGATGGCAACTGAACCAACATTCATTTAAATGCAAACCTTGATCAAGTCAGATACTGGATTTCTGCAGAATCAGGCAGGGGCTCCCAGGACAGTCTCTAGAGTGGCCTCAAGGTACTTGGGATAAACTTTGCTTTTTTCCATTCCCGACATCGTCTCTGAATACCTGGGGATGTTTCTGGTTGCCTGCTGGCAAGACGGCACTGGAAAGAAATTTGTTAAATTAGCACTTCTTGCCGCCAGAAAACTTTTTGACTGCAAGGTGGAAATGTGAGAAACCTCCCACTCTGCACACGGGGATAGCGCATTCAGTTGCTATGCTCCACTGGAAAAAATCTGCTGTAATTTTAAACAGAAACCACAGAGGTCTGACAAAGCCCGTAGGAGACTCCTGGAACTTTAAACCAGATTATTATTATATTTCTAAACTGTTGGACTTTTCCTGTTAGCCTGCATTATTCTTCTAGTAAAGGCCTTATCCTGATATCCAACCAAACTTCCCATTGACTAGAATGAGATGCCATCATTGCACAGTGTGAAGGAAAGGATCTCTACAGAAAAGGGTATTTAGATTTTTTTGGAGAGGTTTCCATTTTTACAAGCAGGATTTTACACCAACATTTTCACCATGTTTTTCTTTTGGCAAATTTCTGGTAGGTGCAAACTCTACCCAGAGAAACAGAGACCTCATTTAAAAATTAGGAATTAAATTACTGATTATAAATAATGAGGTTATGTGTATCATCTTTTTCATTATAAGAGAGCAAGGTATTTTCCTTTAGATTCATTCTTCAAGTGTCTCAGTCCTTAGCACAACTGGCACAGTCAGGCTTGCTCTTTGGGTTCTTGTGGCTGTACATGCCTAGGGAAGGATTGCAGGCCTGGACTGCATGTAACACCTGGTGTAGGAAACACAGAGGTCCAGATTTACTACTTCCTGAGCTCCATGAGCTTTGAATCAGACTCTCAAGTTCATCACAGAAATGATCAACGAAAAGTACTGTAACCAAAACACTGCTTGGCAGGCTGAATAAAAAGGAATAGTCTCCTCATTTCGTCAACTTCAATGTAGTCATTTCAACAGTGAGCCTGTGAACCACGAGTCTGGAAGCAAACTACTCCAGTCAATGGAAAGACATTCATTAAGCTAAATGGCTTTGTATCAAGCTTTTACTGGATAGAGCTCTGAAATGTTTCCTCCAGAAGTTCTTCAGGCCATTTTAATCTATCCAAGCTGTAGAGAAGGAAACTAGAAAACAATAGCTGGCCAGACCAGCAGAAGACACATAAGTATGGGCAAATGAAATACAGCACGAGTTAAAATCTCATTGATATATAGCTGAAGTATGATCAGTATGCTAACTGTAGCTTGAAGACTGCTCTCCAGTGGCTGTTCAGCTGTACTGATTCACAACTCTCTGCAGGGTTTATAGTGTTTTCTAAAAATAACGTAAAATGAATCCCAGGTGGGGTATTGGTAAAACAGCAAATTATAGCTAGAATTCTAAAAAGGTTTCAAGAATAAAGCATGAATCATAAGGCGTCCCATTTCTGTTAAAAGAAGAGTCTTTATTTTTTAGTCTTTTTTAAGAACAGTCAGTTGGCCTGCCGAAAAGATGTTGTTTGTACTTTTGAATCTGGATATCAGCACATATAATTTATTTTTAGTTAATTTATTAAATAACATAATTCATTTTTGTGTTAGTAAAACACAAAGCATTCACATTAAATTACACAATGTGTAAGTGTGAGTGATTTACTCTTTCAGTCTGTTGGTTTTGAATCTTATTTTAACGCCAGCCACGTCTTTTTTTTAGCTAGAATAGCAGTGGTTTATATTGCTGTGTTAATTATGTGAGCCTTTAAACTGCGGTTTGGAAAACATTACACATTTGAGGTATTTGTGCAAATTAGGGGATTAATAGCAAGACCTGTTTTCTTTTTTTTTTTTTTTAAATGGAAACCTTGAAAGGAGTGTTCGTGTGTGAGACAGAGCTGAATCAGGCCTGGTGTGTGTTTGTGTGCGTTCCTCTCCCTCCTCTTTCCCTTACACTTCTCCTCAGTGAGACACGGAGCATGTTGAGAGTCTTGTCAGCTGGGTGACAGGCTACATTCTCACTCACTTGTGGAATCACATCTTCCAAGCTAAAACCTAGTTCTCAGATGCTAAAAAAGAATATATATGTACCAACATATGCATTCAATCACGTAAACAAAAATAATAGCTTTCTGCCTCTTTATCATTGAAATAAAAATTGCTTGCCTTACTGCAAGCCAAAACACAAACTCTGTTTTAGTCAAATAAAAGTTATTGAGCTCAACAGGGCAACTGCGTAAAATTTAATGGCCTGTGACTTATAGGTTACACCATATGATCTAGTCCCTTTTGGCCTCCAATTCTACAAACTTAAATGGAATTTAAGCCCTGCTTATTTTTTTTTAATTAGAACATTGGTGAGACTGGAGGGGCCTATCTAGCTTCAGCCGCACGTAGGTGTGGATGATGGATGGCTGTATTTTCATTGGGTAAAAGAATGCCCTTCTGCATTGTATTTGGCTTCATTTTTGAGGTGGCTGGATATCCAGTCCAAATAAAAATTGGCCCAGAATTAGTTTCCACTTCCTATCCTTCCTTTTTCTGCAACAAATAAAAGCTGGGATTCAGCTTGCAGAACTCCTGTTTTGTGGGGCAGGATCTGCCGTGCCATTTGCTAACGAAAAAGCACAGTACATGAGCATGCAATAGGAGCATCCAGAAATTCTTTGGGTTATTAATCTGGCTCAATACCTCCAGTTAAGAAAGTTAATTATTTCCAAGTAACTTTTGCCAGACAGTTCTGCAACTACTTAATTACTTATATGCTGACTCAGGAGTGAGACCTGAGAGGCATTTCAGAGAAGAACATGAAAATAGATCAAAGCAGATATAGAAATGCACAACGTATTGGTTCCAAATGTAGCTTCCAGGTCAAACTGACACAGCAGAAACCTTGGAAATAATGAACTTGGCTTTTTTAAGTAGCCATCAGAATTCAGCTTCTTACCTGGGTGTTGTCAGTTCTTGAAATCTGATTTCCAATTACTTTGCTCAAAGATTGAGAGGGACTTACTACATGCCAACCACTAAACATCTAATTTGGCCATAAGGCAGAATTTGCCTGATACAAAGTCTGCTCAGAGGTTAATGGGATACTTTGTTCACAGAGCAGTTTATTCATGACAGTTCCACTTACTTAGCAATACGCAAGCGAAGGAAGTGTTGGAGGACTTGTTACCCACTGCTCATGCCAATATATGTTCTCTTCAGAATACTCTTCTCTGAAAAATTTTGCATCAAAACTGCTACCACAGAATATTAAAGATGCCATAAGCAGCACCTAATGCTTACTTCAGTGTGGACCTCAATCTAAAATCAACTAAACTCACACCAGGCTGAGCAAAGCAAAGGATTACTCTATGTATATTACAAGTTGTACCTGTATTTCTGTAACCTAGTACTGTGTTCCCTTGCTTTGCAACAGCATGAAATGTTAATTCTCACTTGGTTTATCATCCCTTTTCCTAAGGAATGGCACTTGTCAGTTGCTCTTGAACCTGCATGTATGCATGTGATTAATTCTGCATAATATCCCATCTTGCACTTGCCCCACTGAATATCATCCAATTTTTTTCCAGACCATTTCTGCAATTTATTGGAATTGTTCTGAATTATTAGCATCCCCAGCAGCATACCTCCTCTGCCCCCATCCCATATCCATCCTGCTTTCACTTGGACATTTTACTGTTTAGACTTTAGTCTTGCAAACTGCTTAAGACCATCTTGAATACTTCTGGTTCCAGGGCTGATCCCTGTCAAAGTCCACTCAGTACCTCTTTCTCGTTTTGACAGTCAACCACTGAAAACTACTCAAGTGTAGTTTTCTGTTCATGAATCTTCTGTGCTAAGCTACTGATCTTCACAGGTTATTTTGACAGGTATTTTAGACAACTATAATTGCAGTTTGACTCCGAAAGCAAAACTGGTCTTTAATTTCAAGAAATTGCCAAGACTACCCAGTCTTCAAAGCTAACCAGTAATACATTAAATATTTAAATGAATACTAGTTTAACTTTAGTAGCTATTTGGTCAAGCTGCTGTGGAGTTTCAAAGGATCACTGAGGCTTGTGGGTTAGTGATCTACCAGAAATGGCATATCTGTAATTTACAATATGGATAAATAACACCTGAGTAATGATTTAATTTTTAAGATTGCTTAGAGGATAAGCTAGAGTTCTGATTTTCAAACTTGCAACTGAAAAAATGCAAAATTAGAAGAGACATATTCTGTTAAAAATCAAACTCATGGTGTCGTTAGACATAAACGGACTATTGCCTGTAATATTTAGAAGAAATATGTAGTAGCTTTTATGTATGTTACAAAATAACTCCTGATATATGTGCAAAAACATATTTTATTCTTAATTTAAAAATTCACATTGCTGTTTATAGCCCATTCTATTCACACTTGTGAAGATTACCGAGACAATATATTCTGTTTGAATTAGAATTAAAACCTTCATAAGTTGATTTTTTTCGCCTCACAGTATGCATTGCCTATTAAGAACTATTTTCCAGCAGAATTATAATGCCCTTATGATTTTTCATCTACAGGCAGTTTGGAAAGTGTTGAATAGTATAGAAAAGTGAAATAATAATGATGCAATCATGAAAAATGTGATTAATAATTTTTTTAGGTGACGAAGTAAATTAGACTGGAAAGAAGACTGGGGAAAATCAGATGGTCCATCTGGATTGAATAGGTGATCTTCATCTAATGATTCCAGTAGTCCTTTTCCCGTGAAGCAGGTTAGCTGGGAAGTACTGAGATGTTACGGTGACCGATGTAGCATAAAGCTTTACCCTAGACAGAGAAATTTTGTATAAACATCTTTGGAATGGTGTAAATTAATTAGGAGCATATGTTCAGCGTTCTTCAGTAGAATAGCTCCTTGTGAGGCCAGCAGCTGTAAGGTTAGTGGTGTTAGAGTCCTAAATGAATTTTGGAAATGGATATCACTTACTTTTTAAAAGCACTGCACATTTATTTAAAACATAGACTTGGGCCTAAACAAATGCTTAAATAAAGATAGACAAGAAGTACCAGCTCCGTTTCCTTTTCAAAACAGCAACAATTTTCCCTACATACTGAAATGTTTTAACTATGTTTTCTCTAAAAGGTTGAGTGTGGAATATGTAATGTTTTGTATCAAGTGATTTGTAGTAAGGGTTTGAACTGTTCTACACAGAGGATATGGGTTGATTTCTGCTCCTGTACCTCCCTTCCCAAGGCTTTATGTAATAAAGCTTAGCTCTTTAATGGTGTGCAGAGGTGTTACCAGCCCCCAGCTTCCCTGGAATTGCAGTAGGTGATGGGCATGCAATGCACAGGCTCTTCAGGAATCCTGGCACCAGCGAATGCTCGTGGAAATGCTGAAGTCTGCTTCTTTGAAGGGCTAAAGGCGTTAGATTTCAAAAAGAAGCTGGATTGTCCTTACTAGTGGGAGGCTTCCAGAGGAAAAAGGTAGTCCTTTGAAGACTCCTGTTGTTTATTATACGAAACTGCCACCATGGTTCATTGCTCACAGAACTTCTCACTTCAACTCTCTGCTCTCCTCCTCTTCCTGCTCCGCAAATCTGGGTATTTATTTCTTTTTATGCCTTTAGTGCAAATGGAAGTGTTATGCTCTAAATCTTGTTATTTCAAAATTTCCAGTAGAACAACATTAAAGATGAGACTGAAATTGCAAAGTAGCCAGGATATGCCTTTTCCTACTCTTCAAGAGGTCTGCTCCCTGCAGTTACTGCACACATCAGCCACCCAAGAGGAAGACAAGACTGCTAAGTGCAATTGCCAAGGAAGAACTTGATCCACTCAACAAATAGGAGACATAAGAGGTTTACAGGTTCACTACTGCCATCATGCCAAACTGTAGATCTTTGCTCTCAGAAGTAGGCCCATTACATGGTGACATCTGAACTGCTTTCATGGCAAGAAAAAAGGTTCTCTATCCTCATACTTTGGCATGACAACATTACCCCTCTTGATCTATACATGCAGGGCTGGTAGGAGGTGTTGTTTGCAAGTATTAAAAGAACTTCTCCTTTTCCTGAGGGAAACATCCTTTTGTTGTTCGGCTTCAAGGGATGCCACATCACGTAATAGATTTGTGCAGACCTCTCTCTGCAGGGCTGAATGCAATGGGAGTTTAGCTAACAATGAAAAGAGGACCTGTATTGTGGTAGAATTCTGCTCTGTCTCAGCAGCGGAAATTACCAGTTTATATTTTGTTTCAGTTCTTAGTGATGGTGGCATGAGTATCATGAGTAGATCTTCTCTACTAGTAGAGTAAGCTTAAAAAACTACCCAAAATAAAAAAAAAAACACAAAACCCAAACCTAAAACCAGAGCTAATAAAACCTCTACTAATGTGGAGTTATTTGAGGTGATATTTCAAATTGTAGTTTGTATTTCCTTTCTATGTTTGTTTATTGCTGTAATAGTTTGCTTTTATTACCTATATCCTCTCATCTTGTGCCATCTGATTACAAGTTTGAGTGTGCATACATTTCCATGTTCCTTCCTTGCAGTCCTTCATAGAGAGGTAGATCTATTCCTGCCCCTTGCCTTCCCAGAAAACAGTTCAGTCTTGTAACACAGTTTAATTCTGGTTGGACAAGGGTTTGTCCAGTACTAAAATCTATAGACAAGCAAGACTCCAGTGGTTAAAGAAGTGACCATACGCTCAGTTTGTCACCAGACAGCTGTGTGAGGCTCACTTCCGGGGCAGCATATATACTGTACTACCTCTGCAGGCAGTGATGGATCAGATCCTGGGCCCATCCTGGAGGTCCAGGCAAAGCAGTAGGAGACAGGGCCAGAGACAGAGCTGGAGACAAGCTACACTGTGGGTCTGAGAGGTCCATCCGGAAGACAAGCTGCCTACAGCAAAGGTCCGAGATCCAGCCAGGAGACATCCAGAGGCAGGACTGGAGCCTGACCTACCCATGATGCTGCTCAGGCAGGGTCTGGGTGCTCAGGCCTGAGCAGAAATGGGTCCCCTGTGCTATGGGAAAGGGAGTGGGTGGAGGTCCCAAGTGAGGCAGTTAAGGCTTGTTGGTGCCCTGGCTGGGGTACAGAGCTGGGATACGCTTGGTGATGCCATGCTTGGCAACAGTGGTGTGGTGTCTAAATTCCAGCTTGCAGAGTCACAGGACTCAACTTTCACATAATCCCACTACAGCTCACAGCTCCCTAAACATAGGCACCCCGAATACAGAGATATATCAAACCACAGGGCAAACCTTGGTGTTGAGATGTCTTCTCAATCAAAGGAAGGGTAAACTAGAGACTTGACGCTACAGATTTCTTAGCCTTACTTTCCCATTCTGGCATAGAAATAGCTCTCCTTCCCATGTTTCTTCCCCGTTTTAATTCTGCCACCCCATTTGAAATGGACCTGAGCTTCCAAAAAGTATACCTAGGTCTCAAAACCAATACGAGCGTGTTTACTTTTAAAGCTTACATTTTTCCTTCCTGCCTTCCTCTGTGTAAATACAGGTGTTTTCATGTCTTTCCCCTTTCTGCCACCATTCTGATTTCGGGTAAAAAAAAGGCATTTGCCAGGGTGAACAGTAGCTTCCCCATCATATATGGGAATAGTGAGTATCTAAGTTGGTTTAACGAAACCCTGAAAAATCAGAGAATTTCCGTTTATCTACCAAACAAGACAGGATGCCAAAAGCAGTATATGGACTATGCAGTTCTTCTGAAAGAGGGATCACTTTGGTATGTGACACAAAGGGCAATATCTTTAAAAGTAGCAAAACACAGATAAGATTAATTTGCTCATTTCTTGGGAATTACCGTTTCACAGAAAAGAAAAGTTCATGTTAAGGTTTGTGAGTGCTCTGGTATAAAGTCAACACTCCCACCTACTGGTCTTATCTAAGAAAGTTTTTGCTTTTCTCCTTTTTCCCTTTTTTTTCTTTTTTTTTTTTTTTAACATTTTTCCTCTTTTTAAATTTTTCCTCTTTTAAATTTGCTTTCTCTCTTTTTCTTTTTGTGTTTCTTTTCCTTTTTGTGCTTTTGTTTTTATCTTTTCCTTTACATTTTGCTTTTCCTTTTTTGCTTCTCCTTTTCAGATTGAAGTTCCTATTTTCCATCACAGGTTCTACAGATTCACACAGGTAGAAATAACTGCCCCAGCAAAGCCATAGCATTGGAAAATGCACACCCTCATAATGACATATTTGTTCTTTGCTGACACTTGCGAAGTACCTTACAGGTTCCTTACTGAGTGGAGCAACTTTCATCCAATCACTGTATCCTGATAGAACAAGTAGTAACAAGGAACTGGTAATGTCTTCAAAATAAGGCAAATCACCTTTTGGCTCATATTTTTAAAGTTATTTCATTGTACTGAAAATCCTGCTTGCCACTCACTGTAAGTAAGATAAACAATATCATGTGGGAAATTTAGTTATTGTTATTCAGTCACAGTCAGAATTCCCCCATGCTTTCTGGTTCATGATTCCACGGTGGCTCTCATTTGTTCCTAAGGACCATTTACAACTCTGATTAACACACACCTGAGGAAGGGTGGCAGAACACCAACTACATTAATTGACCCCAGTGACTTTGTTTTCTTTTGCAAGCAGACACAGCTCACGTAAATATGAACTATAAAGACAGTAAGGCCCCACAGAAATTATTTGCTCCAATTACCTCAGAATCATCTGTTATGCATACTTGAATGTTCATAATGGTACTAGTTGTCCCAGCTGCAAGACAATGAGTAATTCTTACTAAAAAGCTCAGCTCAGCAGAAATCCGTTTTGCCAAGTAATCCTTACATATGCAGGATATCTCCCACACACCTTCCTATGTACTGTTCTTATTTTTTGCATACAGTAATTCTTCTGTGTTTTGATTTTCTTCACTTTTGGTCCGAAAGCCAGTAAAAATACTGAGATATTCTTTACATGAGGGAAACACAGTATGTTAACTCAAAGCACTTCAACTATTTTCACTCTTTTATTTCCTCATTTTTGTAACTCTTACAAGTTTACAAATTATTTTTAGAAATGTGAGAGGAGAAACAGAAACACTGTTTAAAAAACTCTCCTGATCACTTGTTTATAATTAAATAGTAACTTCTATAAATGGCTCTCTATTATTATTTGTGTTATATTAGTGCCTATGGGCTCCAACCAGGAAGCACATGGGAATGAAATGACTTGCCCAGATTTGCACTGCAGTCAGAGCCAAACCAGAGATCGAACCCTCAGCTCAGTCGCAGACTTATGGCTGAACCTTTGGACTGTGCCGCTCCCCTCCCAGCCAAAAAGCACATTTCCATCAGCCTTAATAGCTGTTTGCATGAAACCAGCCACGCTTTGGTTAATGAACGTGTTCAGAGAAGAGTGCTGATGCCTAATAAACTGTTTCATTTTGAATACTTAACTGCCTGTAGAAGGTGGCTTAATCACCTAAGAGCCAGATTTCCAAAGTCATTTAAGCATCTAAATGCACAAAAGACCATTGACTGGGATTTTGAGAAGTACCTCCCTGTTTCTCTCCTCTGGGATATTCATTCAGCAGATTTGGGAAGCTCAGTGCTTTTCATAGTCCGCCCCTAAACAGGGACTGGAGTTTTTACAGGAAAGAGAGTGGAAAGGAGGCCTCTGTATCACAACTATGGTTCACACCCTCTGCCACGGGACAGCGGGGCTCCTGCATACCTCCCCATCTCCTTCGCCTTGTGGCTGCCCTAGATGCTAGCCTCAACTCTGCTAGAATTGTGAAGATCCACATTTTGACCAAGTTATGCTGTTCACAATTCACTATTCGTGGGTGCACTTTTCTGATGTGCTTTGAAATTCATTGTGCTCATTTTCTAACCATACTGTTCCCCATTTAACAGCACTGACTCGTTGGATGGAACAGGTGGGCTGCTCTGCTCCCATCTCCTCCAAAGTCCTGGTTTAGTTTTATAATGGCCTGAATAAATACTGCAAACAGGATATGACCTCCACCATCCTTGCTTCCCACTGCCAGCTGTAGGAATACTCTGCAGGGAGCGTTCAGGGCTGCACAGGCTCTGGTGCTTTTTGTTGAAATTCAAGTGCCTTCGGTGACAATGCTGGTGCAGGTACAATATCAGAGTCACATGGACTTACTTTCTCTTTCCCACTTTTACAAGAAAAGAGATATCAGCCCACCACTGTCTGTGCTGTCGTAGATTGCTTCTTGCCAAAGTTAGTTTTGTTTTGATGCAACCATGAAGTGAATAGTTCTTTCATATCCTTCCTGCCTTTAGTAACTGTTTGGGCACCAGTCTTTTAGTGGTCCAATAGTCCCACCAAAAATCTCTAAGCCGTGTGAACATTAAAAATATCAGTAAAATAAAAAAGTTTCCACCTTCTCAACAAATAAGAGCTCTGTTGGTGTCACTAAGTCTGGCGGTACGTATGAAGTGTGTGTAGCTGCATCGCTACTGGGGGAATGCGGGTTTGGTCTGCTGAGCATGCCCAAGAGCAAGGAGGTTGTAGAAATAGCATATGGGTTGTAAAATGCTGCAGGATGAAAGGTATCTTAAAGGCAAAATATTTTGTTTCATTGGATGGTCCTCCAGCTGTATTAATAAAATATCAGTTAGCAATGTTTATACATACAAGATTTATCATGGCAAAATTGACTCCAAACTTAGATTTATTGTGCAAGAAAATGAAGAGAAATCAGTCACACTGTCAATCCAAATTAATTTCCTAGCACTTTTTCTTCTGAGCCAGACAGTCCAGTAGAAATGCACATTTCTTAGCCAGAAATATCCTTCAGGCTTATCCCTGATGCAAATTTGAGGCTCAACTTCATCACCTAGGTTTTTGATGCTGTGCAAAACGCCAGAATTTCTGGCCCTCTACCACTTTTGTGGTAGTTCAACCAACAGAGAATAATGGCCCTTTTTAAAGGAAAGAAGCTTGCCCAGATACCTTTTTTGAACTTCTCATTCAAAAAACAACCCCAACATTGAAAGCCCCAGGCATGGACTATTGCTGTACAGTTGACCTCCCTACTCTTCTGCTGTACAACAAGCTTTTTGCTCAGTAGTTTGAAAAAGAAATATATATTGAGATGTGCACATTCCACCGCAAACCTTTCTTTGTGAAACCACAAGGGGTTTTGCATTTAACTGCCAAAACCCAGGAAAAAAGTTTTGTGGTTCAAGGAAACCCAGACTTTACAGTACAAGCATGCACAGATATGGGTCACAAACAACTTTGACTTAGTCTTTTGTTGAATTTTTGGAGTTATTGATGTACTACCATACTTGCAGTTCTAGATGAAATACAGCAATTTTTAAAGACAAGCATGTTTTTTTCATATCCCTTGGTATCAGTGAATCTAAATCACTACATTTTTACTTATAGATTTTATGTATAACTACTGGGGCTATCTTGATGTGGGAAGTCAGTTGCCATTAAAATGCTAGAGGGAAAAAGACACATTTGAAAATATTATTCTTTACTTTAAATCTTCCCAGTTCTAGAACCAGCAGCTTTGCCTAGATTCTGTTAGAAATGTTAAATTCAATGAAAAAACTAGGCAAAGTGAAGTTAATTGCTGGAACTGACACATATGAAATTGTTTAGTCTTGAATCTGACAGGGATGTCCATCAGTTTTTTGGTAAACAAACACGGTGGGTATTATTTCTAGACAGGATATGTCAAGTTTTATGCGTATGGGCGTCTGCAAGGGCTCATTCGTCAAATTGGCGAAGGTGTAAAAGGTTTTAATGACCTCCTAAATCTCCTTCTCTGGCTGTCCTGGCGGGATGCCTTCCAAGGTCAGTCATCCAAATAAGCAGGTTCACTTGTATTGTAAACAATCATAGATCAGACTGAATGATAATCGCTGGTGGACCCTGGAGCAGAGAGCTATATATATCACAACACTTTCTTGTCAGGGCAGTACAGGTCAGCTGTGTTTGTTCATGGACATATTAGACTTTGGTTTTCCTGAGCCTCTGCATCTTTTACAGTGGTCTTGTTTTTCCATTGTATTTGCTGTCTGGACGTGCTGTTCTACCAGAGGAAGTACTCCTTGTGGAAAAGGCGTCAATTAGTTGTCCAACTGACCCTCATTGATACTAACTACCTTGCAGACACGAGGTTAATTTATTTATTTAGATACAAGCTTACATTTGTTTCGTTGCGTTGCCATATGAGTGAAGCACTAAGGCGTAAAAGTTGCTGACTAAAGCAGGCAATAATGCAAAATTCCATGTTCATGATATATCATCAGCTATTTATTTTATAAATAAGATAGTTTTTGAATGGAAGAAACATTTAAAAAGGGCATGGCTGGTCAATAAGGTTAATTAATTGCTGTGTTGGCAGGCAGCTTGTTTTAAGAAGGCTGGGGTGCTGTAATCATCTGAGACTTTCAAGATTTTCTTGAGGAAATAGGTCATTTTAAAAACACAGGATTTTAAATAAAGTGTCTGATAAATAAAAACAGTTGGGGTGGGGGGGGAAGGGGAAGAATCTTATTTAGCAATGCAGTGTAAATACCAGCAATCAGCAATATGATACATTAAAACACGCTTTGGGTTCATTTCCTTTGAATAGTCTGTTCCAATGTATAGGAAAGCAAACATTAGAATACCACAAGCAGTTTTTAAAAGACCTCTTGATTCCTGGGCAGAGTTCTGGCAGGCAAGGGGAAGCACTGCCTGATCACACAGCATGTGTTATGAACTGCATTTGATTTTATGACTTTCCAAAAAGCTGTCCAAAAAGGAGGTTGGTTGGTTTTTTGCGTGCCCTCCGCCCCCCCGCGCCGGCTTCTTTTTGCAAGGGGTCTCAGCCATCTTAGCCTGTGTTTTTTCTCCTCTAGTTGACCCAGGCCAGGGAGGTATTTGCCAAGATGGTAAGCAGCTCCCAAAGGCAGTGACTGGAGTATGGAGCTCACTGGTCTGATTTGGAATAGTTGGGCTTTCGCTCACCTCTGTCCTTTAGGCTCCTCATTCCGGGCTCCAGCATTTAAAATGCTATTCCACCCTCCTTTGTTTCTTTATTAGTGCAGCAGCTGAGTTTGCCACTCTATGGTGGTAACAGCAATACAAAATAGCTTCTTCTATGATGGCAGCTGTATGGACGTTTCTCAAGTGTTTGAGAAAATAAGAAACCAGAAAATGGATATGCAGGCAATACCATTTGAAACCCCACAGTGACTGCAAGTGCTCAGAAAAGACAAATCTTCTATGAGATAAACAAGGTCGATAAAGTAGAAGCAGGGTCTTCCACCTGAGCGAGTCTCTGTGGAGGGGTGTCATTACAAAATTCACCCATGCCTTTGACGGAGTAGAAAGCGAGATTTCACCTGCTAAAGAAAATTCAGACACAGCACCAGCTTAAATGGAAACTGCTGAAATGCTGGGCTGGGTATCCTAAATGTCATCTGTCATTACCACATCTGAGGAACGCCAGTGGATTCTTGTCCTTACAACACCTTCCTCAGATGAGGAGGTTCCCATTTTACGGACAGGACACTGAGGTGCTGGGTAAAGCCATGTGTCTATGTGTCCCATTGCCGCCATGCCTGTGGTTGCACAGAGGTGAACACAGACCTCTTGGTCCTACTAACACTGCATATGGACCAGACCTTCCCCTCTGGTGTAACATGAGTCTAGTAAGGCAACCTCAAGCACCAGTTATGGTATGTGTGGAAAAAATGAGCCCAAGCTACCACAAATAAAAATTATTTTGCTTTCAGAAGGACTGCCAAAGGGAAATCTTTCAGAGGATAGCTCTTTGATATGGCTTCCGTTACTCAGGTTTTGTTTGCTCATTTAAAGCAGAGTGTATTTAAGAGCTTATGAAAATAACAACATGGATTAAATTAGGAAAATAAAATGCAATTATTTGTTGTAGCTTTACATCTCATGTTTCAGGTGAAATGTTATCAATGGTTGGGCTTGTTAGAGAACCCCAAATGGAACGAAATCTCGGAGAGTTTCACAGTAGGCTGCAAGGCTACCCTTACCATAGGCAGCAAAGTGTATGTAATTTTGTAAATATGTGAAAGACATGGCAATTCCTGCAACATGGCATGTCTACTAGGTGTATATAACACCTCAGCACTGGTCTCCTGAGGCAATTTTTTGAAAGCTCTGGTGTCTGCTTGATTCTGCAGTGTTTATGAAAGTTACAGAGTTTTAAAAATTGGAATCAAAGCAGCTTTCTTCCCACACAGCTACACTCGCAAAAACTAACAAAAAAAAAAAGATTAGAGTGCCAGAAAGGGTGGAATGTGGCTGTTCTTCTTTGCCACAAAATGTCAGCTTCATCAGGGCACACTGCAAATCACTTTATTATAGTTCTACAGCGTAGGTGTGTTGTTTGCCATTTTGTCATTGTTTCATTGCAAAGCCTTTTCCAAGCCCTGTTTGCACCATGTGTGGTTTCTGCACATTCTGCACTACCCAATGGAAGAGTTTGCATTTTTACCAAGATTTAAATGAGAGTAACTAAGTCTATTTTATTGTATTGTTATAACCCAAACACTTTCAGATGTCACATGTAATTGCATGAATTACTGAAAGGCAGCGCAGGTTGCTTACAAAAGATTTATAATGCCTTCAGAAATTATGTCATTCTAATGTATTTTATTTTTAGCTAATGCACATTTGGCTCAGCTTTTAAAGAGTAGCAACTTCAGGTGACTGGCCAGATCATGTAACAAGGTTCATTTTTAAGAAATTACTCTGTCTCCATACTCTGAAGGACAGATTGGTTGGAGGCCACACCAATTCGCTAGTCATTTCCTGTTATGGCTCATTTATAGTGCAGAATCTAAATAAGAAAGTTTTGTAAATCTGGATTACTTCTCTAGACTCTTACCACATTTAAATATGAACATCATTGTAGAGTGTCTCTAATTACACAGCCCTACACCTCCTAATAAGATAAAATCCCATAGTCAGAATGGGATGGATCCCTCTGCAGTTAAAGTAACTTTTAAAAATTCCTACTGGTGTTGATGGTGCAAATCTGGATCCTCAAAACGTCCTCTGAGTCACCTGAAAGCTCACTTGTGCTACTGAGAATGACACCATTTATAGAAATAGTCCAAAACCTCCTACACAAAATGTCATGGCTTAGGAATGAAAGTTGAATAAGTTGAGCTCAACTAGGGAGGTTCCCCTTGGGACTGGGAACTTGGGCATCCAGTAAAGCCAGTCATGGAAAAAAAAAAAAGAAAATTTTAAAAAACTCAATATATCTCACTTCAGCTAGGTGTACAGACTGTACAAATGTGCAGGCTCTGTCTTGTGGATACCTATGTTTTTGACCTCTAAATGTTTGGGCACAGGGAGACAAATACAGAACAGTAGTCTTCCTCTTCTGGATCTGTCAGTTTAATGCACTAGTATTTTCTCAGTTGTCTTCTCTTAATACTAAATTAAATAAAAATACTACTTAAAAAGCATAGGAATTAGATAGTTTCCTAATGGCATTCTCTGCACTTATTTTGAAAACTAAGAAAACAGATCTGTCACCCAGTGCCTGCCAAGCTGAAGTTAGGTTCTGGAACTATTTATTGAGTAGACAATGCTCTAAAAATATAAATTTTCATAGCAATAAATATAACACATACACACTGTACTCTGTCTGCACTACTTCTTCTCAAAGGCAACCACAAACACATACATACTGCTCTCTGGAGGCTCAATAACAGCTGTTGGACCCTGGGCTTTTTCGAAAGCCTGGCACAGCACAGGCAGCCTGTTTGTGCTCATGTAGGCATTCACACAGGTAATGCATGAAAGTAGCTCAACTTCTATTGATTGCCCCTACTTGCTTCCTTATTTACCTTTGCACCTCTGTCTAGTTGCACTTTCTATGCTTGCCTTGTACCTGCTTTATGCTCAAGTATAAGTGGTAGGCAAAGTGCATGGTGCGGTGGTGAATGATGCCTAGCATAGTGAAAAATAACAGTTATATTTCAGTTTTTAGGATTTATGTCCCATGTCTTCTTAGGTAGTATCCCCAAAATAGTTCAGGGAACTATGAACCATTACAAGATACTGGAAAAAAAAATTACATAGCTGCTTGTGATGCCAGCAAAACTGAAAGCATGTCATCAGTGTATACTTAGTAGATACTTACAAAATCTGGGAATTTCCACTTTGCTGATTTCACACCATATTTTTGACTGAAATTTAAACACCACAGCTTGATGTATTTAGTGAAAGAAAGCTCAGTCTCAGCCTACTGCTGCTCACAGGTGATTGCAAACTTGGTGCGTGGCATGGCAACATGTGGAGTGTACCTGAGGCACTCAGCTACAGCCTGCACTGCCCTCATTCATGGATGTATAGGTCCTTTTAATCTTTCTTTCTGGTTGCACCCTGCTGGTAGGCTGAAGCAATTATGGACATAGAACTTTGCAGGGGGAAAAAAAAATTACTCTAATGAACGGTCAATTGAAATTTCCCCCAATCATTGGTCAGTATATTTAAAGAATTACTACAGTAATTATATTTTATGAGCATGAGTCATTTTTCTGTTTTTAAGAAAGTACTTCACTTTACCCATCTCTTTTAGTACATTTCCATTTGGTGTGGTTTGGCTGCATGGAGAAATGCGGCAGCTGGTTACTTGAAAATATTTAACAAAGCGCCAGATTCCTCAGCTCTGGCATACCTGTGGACCACATATATGGACATAATTGCAAACATCTGTCCACCCACCCATGTAACAGCTAAGAGGTGTCATTTAAGAAAAAGAAGGCTAAAATAGTCATCTTTTAGGGTGAAGAACTGCAGAACTGCCTGTTTGTAGTTACATTATTTGTAGTGTATATCATGCATTATTTATTCATAATATATTACCAACTAATGGTCCTTGGAGGCAAATTCCTCTGTGCTTTTCACAGGAGGGCCATGACAATGCGATTTATTGCAGTACCACAATATATACTCACTAAACCAAGCAGTGATATGTTACAGCAAATGCATGAAAATTTTAAGATTCACTTTACCAGTTAAGGAAGCATATGGTGTGTATGAAACACTGAAGAGGAAAAGAAAAGTCTTGGGGATGCATCGGGAAATGTACCTTGGAGCTAGCTGAGAGAAGAATTCAACTTAGCTTTTGTGAACCAATTAAATTACTTGAGCAGTCAAAACTGAGACTCCAAATTCAAACTGCCCTTCTCTCCTGAAGTCAATTGCATACCACAGAACACTGATGTGTCCTTGCTAGTCCTGATATGTTCTGAATCCCTGTCCAAGCTGACCTTGACCCAGGAGTTCCTGAATTCATTTGGTGCCATCAAATTCAACAATGACTAGAGTTACCCCAATGTATTTTCTATCCTCCAACACTGGTTATAGTTATACTCTATATTCATATTCCCTTCTTTAAATGAGTCTTCCATCATAGTAGCTGGAATATCAGAACTAAAGTCCTTGACTAAAATTCTTCAAACTTTGGGATGCTCAGAATCTAGATGCCCAGTAAAATTTGCTAATTTGTCTTATACTCACATCACTTATACTCAGTGGCTGTCACACCAAAACCATCCCTTTCCACTAACCCATCTTCTCCCCTCTGCTAGCTATTCAAACAGTGGAATGGTGGGTTGTTGAGATCTGGGAAGTCCTCAGAGCCGTAGAGATGACAGAGCCAGCACCATGATTCCTTGAGCTATATGAATGGAATATTTGGAAGCAAGATAATTCTGGGGAGCTGGTATGCTTATGTAGAAGCAGGGAGGAAGGTGTTGCTTCTTGTAGACATTCAGCTCCGGGGTCTGTAAACAGGGTGCATATGGGTACCTTAGAACAGCCCCAAGGCTGCTTTAAATCTCCTCCAAATTATATTAGGATAGATGGTAAGCCTAGGGCACTTTCTGTCATTGGAGCAAAAGTGATTTCCAACTGTCTTAATCTTTGCCTAGTAAATTTTTATGTACTACATACAGGCTTTGTACAAGTTAAGAAGATAGAGTTCACATTTATTTCTTTCAGCAGAAGACTTTTCCTAGTGTAGCATTGCTGCCCTGCAGATCAGACAGACAAGAGCTTTTGTTAAGCCTCCTGAGGCAATTTAAGACCCTGCAATGTCCAGCTGACCATCCTGCTCGGCTGCTAGGGACTTCTGCCCCTGCCAAGGAGGCAGTGGAATGGAACACCCCAGCACAGATATTCAAACCCCTTCATACTGAGACTTCATCCATATGCAAATATTTTAAAGCTAAACCTGAGTGCTCAGTTTACTACATATGCAACCAATCCACAAGGAATTACTAAACTAAATACTAAGTTTTTCCTGCCCATTTATTTTCTCCTTCTCTTGTTGTTAGAATCCAGGTTCTTCTGAAAGGAAAGGGACATCTGTCTAAAGAAATTTACCCTGGGCAGAAAAGAGGTTGAGCACATGGCTTTCTCTGCTATGTCTCAAGACTCTGTGAAAAACCATACAGGTGAAAAAAGATCTGTCAGTGCCGTGTTACAAGAAGCAGAACATGCATTCACAGCCTGGAACAAAAGTGAAATTGAGGATGTGGCGTGGTACGGTATTTGCTTGGACTGATAATTTCTGGCTAGTCTGAATGCTTTGAATGGACTTCATTTGGCATTTGGATGTACCTCATGGTGATTTACAATTGATATGATACTGTGATATCATTCTTCACTGTACAGCTCCACAGGCGCATAATATATAAAATCTTCACCATGTTAAAAGGCAAGCTGAAAATCAGCTCCAAGCGTTTATTTTGTAGCACAAATTCTAACTTTTTCCCAAAGCCAAAATGCTGTCTCCCATCATAAATGCTACACATAAATACTGTATAATGGGAGCAAGGTGTCAGCTAGAGGCTTACAGGCTCTGCTTAGTTCTTAATCTCTTTTTCCTATTTCTTGACATATAGCACGGCAATTGTGCTTTTCCTAGGCTGACTGGAATGCTATTTTCCAAACAGATGCAGTGAGATCTAGGTCTATATCAGACAGAGGCTTGTGATCTGAGGAAGGGCTTGAAAGCCAGGCACAGATTACTATTGATCCAGTGGAATGGAGTTTCTTTGCAGGACTGAGCTTCCACCATTGTCATTTCTGTTTATACTGAACAGCAGGGCAATTTCACCTTCTCCCTCATGGAAAAGTATTGTTAGAACAACTCCTGGAGAACAATAATTATACCTCCAGATAGACACTGAAGACTCTAGCAAGGGTCATGTATGAAACGGACCTGTTGTTTTTTTCCCCTTTTTACCTTGGTTTAGTTATCCCAGATGCTCACAATTAAAAAAACAATGAAATCATTGGTCAGTAGTATGATGTCAACCATAATTTAGTTGTTAGTAACCATTTCATTAATAGATAGCGAACGGAGTGTGTATAATTAACTGTAAACTCCGACATCCAGCTATTGTCTGAAGTCTGGGGGTTTGTGCCAATTCTCCTAGCATGTGTTGCCCTTTGGAAACTAAACTATAAAGCAGGAGAAAATAACTGGCCATGAAACAGTCTGTATTCAGTTAGTAACTCCTAGTGGTTTTGCTGCAGATGTAGTATGAAGAAAGCATCTTGCCACACAGAACAATTAAATCCAAACACACACACTATTGAAAAACCTTTCCTCAATGGGTGAAGCATAGTCCTAGGGGAGCTGTCAGCACAGGATATGGGTTTAACTCTCTGTTCTTCAGTGACTCTGCATGAATGGGCTGGATACACAGTTTTAATTATTTTCAAAAATTATCAGTAAAATATCTGCTTTTCCATCTCTTGGAATGGATATGGATATGCATATGCATATGCATAAGAACCTTGAAGAATATGAAGTCCTCTGATGCTATTTCCAGATTTGCATGGGACACTGTTCTTCAGGGCTATCCTACCTTTCTGTCCAGCAAGATTATTGGACAGCACACCTTTAAAACTGTTAGACAGATATGCAAAGTCACATGAAAATAACAGTGTTAGCTCCTTCCTTCTGCCTCCAGAAGTGCAGGTCATGAATGAAAAAAGGCAGATCAGAAGGAGATGCCTCATGTATAACCTATTTATTGAGTGTATAATTCTTGGATAGAGTATCACCCTAATGAGGAGTGACCATTTGCTGAGCAAATTACCCAAAAAGCAACAGTGAGTGAGTGCATTGACATGAGCTCGGTGCTGTTGTGGGTGCTAGTGGCTAGTGCCCCTCTTCACCAGCTCCCCTGATGATGGGAACTGAACCAGAATCTGGCAGCAGAAGTTATTTTCTTTCACCATGCTCTGTGCATCCTCTCAGTGCTCAGTGGCTGGGAGGATGCAGCCAACCAGTTAAGAGCTCCCTCAAGAGGTGGGTGGCCAAGAGGAATAACCATAATACTGTCACCTGGCAGAAGAAACACCCCAGAGAGGGCCATCTGCAGCTTGAGAGTGTGGACATTTATCCTAAAGTTCCATCTCTTCCCATTATGGGTCTTTGGGAAGCATTTTGGTTATGGGGTGAGAGAGGCCCCATAGATGCCTTGGGAAAGAGGTTGGTCCTGAGGGTGGACAAATCCGTTCCTCTGCAGTATGACCCATTCCTTGGCTTCCTTAGAGGAGCCTTCTGGAAGGAGAGTTTCTGATGAATTTTGCTACGTCAGCCATGTTTATCATTTGTTGCTTGGCCTAGTATACTTGTCTGGAAAAGGGCTGAACACCTGTCCCCATAATTTTTGCCCTCTTCTGTATTAGAGGTTTTACTCCACACTTGAGTTTGTTCATCTGTTAGTGCCACTATTTTTCCACTTAGCTGGATATTTAGTAATTTTGTTAATAAGGTGTGTAAAGGATCAGATAAGAAATCCTACAAAAATATGAAAATTAAGAAGCAAATTCTCAGCTGCAACGTGGATACACTGGCTTCAAAATAGTTGCACTGAATGATATTCTGGCCTGAACTATTTTGGGTAGGGGTCAGGAGTGAGAAAAACCCCACAGATAACTGAGTTCAGTTCCCTGCCACCATATAATAAATTGTCTTTGCAGTCTCACTAGGTTACTAAGCAGCCTAAATGTCTAAGTAGGTTTTATTTTCTCCTCTGTTACTCCAGTGTCTGACTGTCCTGGTTATTAGAAATCTTATGCCCAGCCTAAATTGATGGATATTATATCGATGTTATCTCCACAGTCTTTTGTGGCAAATCTCCTTATTCTAATTAATTTTCTACTAACTGGTGCAGATGAAGAAGTAGCATATCTGATTCTAGTACTTGAGTTACTGGACTGAATAAATCATCTTCATTTAGGTTGTAAGACCGTGTAAGACACGGTGTGTCTCTCTTGGCAGCAGAGACACACCGTGCCTCCACTAGTTGGAGCCCTGGAAGAAATAAAGCTGCATTTGACTCTGGCAATTTAGTCCAGCAGCCCAAGCTGAATTGATGTGACTGCACAGCTTTCAGTTCTCAAACTAGACCACTCTGAGCATCCATGCCATGATTTATCTTTGTGTGCACTAGCCTCCATTTGAAGTAGGTTCTCAACCTCCTAGTCCACTTTCACAACCCTGTTCCATCTTAAATACCTTTTTCTTGAATGCAATTAATCAGAATTATATCGTGCATTTCAGATGAAGCCTCAAAATTTTCATATAACTGCCATAGAAATATTCCACCTGCTACATCCTAAGAGCATGATCACATCCAACTTGGGGATCGTAGTCATTCTACATTTAACTGGTATATATAGGTATCCTTCCCTTTCCTTCACTCTTTCCAGCTGTGTTTCTCAAACAGAAATTATTGTTATTCATCTTGAAGGGCTGGATTTTGCACTTTGTGCTATTCACGATCATTCCATTTCCATTACTTCTGTCCTCAGGGTCATCCAGTTCTCTCTGCATGGTATTCTAGTCCTCCTCTGAATTGACAGTGCCTTCCAACTTTGTGTCATCGACACAGTTCGTAAGCCCACTTCTACATTTTGAGCCAAAACCAGTCCTTGAGGAACTCCATTAATAGCCTATCTCCAGCCCAATACTTCCTCTCTTGACACAGTCTGCTGTCATCTCTGCTTTAACCAGTTTTCTAGCCATCTTACAGTTTCTCTACTAATCCCCCTTTTCCTTACCTAAGCAGACACTTTCTCACATGGCACCAAAACAACTGTTAACTGAAATTCAGAACACTGTATTTCCTTTGTCTAGAGAAAACAGTCATCTGAAAGTAAGCTATTATGTTAGTCTGGCATGACCAGACTATGACCAAACCAGACTAAAAATGGCATTTTCCATTTTCCTGCTTATCTTTATTCTTTCCTACAAAATCTATTCTACAGGCTTGCATGTTGTTGCAAATTAAATGACTCCAGGATAACCAGACCACATTCTCCTCTTCTGATCCCTTTTTAAAAGATGGGTATAGAGTTTTTTGTTCTTTAGTTGTCTCCTCTGTCTCAAGTGTCTGGGAGGGGGAATTTCTTATGAGTTGGTGATTTCATGTGCTGCTTCTCCAAAATTTCTGGAGTGAGGATTAACCTGTCCCCTCCAAAACAAGCTTGATGTGGCACTTTCAGTTCTGCTTCTGTCACTATAAGACTAATTCCCTCTAGCCATACTGTGTCTCTCTGTCGTCAGTGTCATTGTGCACAAAGGGAAAGAAAAGGCATGATGCATCAGTTTTAGGAAAAATCATTATCAGTCTCCACCCTGGCCTAGTGCATGACTGTTCCCTTGCTTCTTTTGTGCTCAATTCCTAGTAACATGGCTGAAATTTTTTTGGTATTTGTTTTATTTCCTCTGTAAGTTCTAACACAGCTTGACTTTTGGCAATTTGTACTTTATTTCTGCACTTTGACCTCTTAAGATGCTGCTTTTTCAGCTGATTAGTCTTTCTTCTCACTTCTTTTAGGCTCTCCGCTATTATCCATTTGATTTTTAAAGTGGATTTTTATCCAGTTCCTTCCTATAAGGCCCCCTCCTACTTTTGCCCTTACTTAGGAAAAATGTTCCAGATATTTTTTGCTCCTCTGACTCAAAACAATCTGGATTTTTATTCAACTTATGTCAAGAAGTGAGTGGCTCCTTCCACAGGTAATTCGTCTTCATATCTTTCATGAAGCTATCATTATCACTCTCAGTCTTATTTTACTCCTGACTTTTCCTGATCAGTGCAGAGCTTGGTCCAGTCAAGACTCTGTTCTGTGCTTGTCCAGAATGAGTGACTCCACAGACAACATCACAGGTAGTAAAAATCATAACAATAATTTTATAAAAACATATTATATTTTTTGTCAAGATATACATATTCACATAGATAGAGAGTGAATGCATGTTAGTGCAAGACTAAAAGTGATCTATCAAGCTGAATTATTTAAATGGCATTAACAGTGCCAAAGTGTGGTAATGGATCTTAGCAAGCCATTGTACCAATGAAAACTTGAAACCAAATGAATCCACCTCCCTCAGCTCACAGAAAAAAAAAACATTTTTTCTCAGCATTACTAAGTTGGCTAGCTGGGACTGAAAATGTGCTTTAAGCAAACTACTGGCTAAGAAAGTACCATTTTTACATAGTTACACTTGAGAAAAAGACCATATTTAAAGAATGCTTAATAGTTATACATACTCAAACCTCTGACAGAGTTACCCAAACCCTAATCTCATGTTTAGCTTCTGCTTTGCAAAAAGCAAAAAGAAACAATTTAAAGAGTTATTTCCTCTGCTTGACTTGCTGCCACACAGAAGATGGAATAAAACTATTGGACAGCACCAAGCATGAAAGTGTCTGGGTACTTAACAAGGGCCCCTATTATGAGAGATAACTGATGATAGTAATATCAACAGTTAAATATAATCTTTGATGTTTACATCAAGGCCTAATTCAAATTAGGGCAATGGAGAAGGTCTGAACTGCTCTCCATCTGAAGAGAATTAGTACAGGCTAGCATGCAGAATGCCAAAGCCCTAACAAATGTATGCTATGTTAAGTAGAAGTCTTTAAGTAGAAATGTCTGAGGTGAAACACTGAGCCTTGTCATACGGGGCTAAAATCTGCCTGGCCCTTGGCCAGTAGGAGTGAGGCACAGGGAGAGAACCTTTAGCACAGCTGATGTCAGGATGGAGCAGAACTGCATTTCTGATGTTCCTAAGAATGCATGGACTACACCCCTTGAGCTGTACAACAGAGAGGAAGGAGGAATATAGTGTTGCTTCCTTCCAGGCACACTGTCCAGCTGAGCTACTTGACTCTTTTCCAAGGAGTATACTCAAGGGAACGCTAGGAGACATCCTGCCCCTCTGAGGCACCACAACTGAAGCATTTCACATGCACAGCATGAAACACAAGGTTCAGGGCAAAGTTGTGCATAAAATGAGATGTCTAACCCCAGAAGAATGCCCCAAACTAACCTGTGCATTTGCCTGAATCATTACTCCTTATTACATGTCATTTCTTTGGGAAGTTTGTTATGAGTCATTAGATTATGAGTTCCAGACTCCTATCAAAAACTTCATTATAGCACCCCATGTCATCATGGCCATGTTATTTCACATAATTCCCCCTTACTTAGACAAAGCATTATCTTATCAAAGAGGATGCAAAACAGTTTCTACTAAAAGTGGATACTCACTAAAGGGCAGTGCTTTTTCAGACAACTTTTAAAAGCACAAATGGATGTTCAGTTCTTAAACCTACAGCACATTGATGCTTCCTTACCCCAACTGCCTTTTTTGTTCCTGAACGTGGGATTTTTTTTCCTTCTCTGAATGTGGAAAGAGAAACAGCACAAATAGTACAGTAAGTTTTGTCCTATGGTATAGACACACATTTTTTAATTGTACCTGCAATAAGCAAAATATATCTTGCAGCTCTGACACATAAATTTCAGAGAGGCTGTGGCTCTGGATCACCCTATGGAGAAGTGTGCTTAGTGCATGCCCAGAGTTTTCTCCCCTTTTTTCTCCTCTCTGACAGAGGAGACAGATCAGGAGACTAAAATTAAGAGCACAGGATTGTCTTCCTGGTTAGAGAGAAATTAAGCATGTTTTTAATGCAAGTGTGTTAATTCAGATCTACGGCAAGAAAGAGTTGTGTTGATTCTGCTCCCAGGCAACCTGCTACAAAAATGCAAACCAGCTACTTTGCCCGGATCCTAAGGTAATGGCTTGGACTGAGTAAGTTAGTTTTCTGGTAAAGGAATACATCATATTCTACAAAGGTTGAAGCGTGTATGCAGCCAGTCTGCATGTTACACATGTTTCCTGGATGTGGAAAGTTGTTGCTGAGCTGCCACACAGCACCAATGGCATAGAGCACTTCAGTACAGGTGTCTCCTATGTCTGGTATGAGTGAAGCAGACATATCACACTGATCTATTCTCACCCAAATGATGCCTGAAAGCAGGACAAAGAAGCCCAACCATTATTCATCTGTCTGAATATATTTTGTTGGTTGTTTTTGTTTGTTTGTTTTCAAATTCCATTCCTTAAGATTTTGATCACTTTGAAGGCTGATGGCTTCAAAGCAATGCCAAGCATAATTCCTTTAAATTTTAGGAAACATGCTGGAAGAAAGCAATGACTGCCAAATATCTTTAATTTGTCACGAATCATCCTAAATCCACGCTGTGAACTGGAGTGCAGTTGTTTTCATTCAGAACTTGACACTGGCTGAATGGGGCCATGTGCAGATACACCATACGTACTGACCTTCAGCCTTCTCCCAAGTGCCCCTGAAGCTCAGCAGGTTTCAGCGCCCATGTTTTTTTTCTCACCTAAAGGGCGGAATAAATTTTGCATCTCATCTGGCTTTAATTTCAGCCAGTGTTAGTAGAATCTCCAGTATTGTAGTGGGGATTTGGCTGGAAACAGCCCTGTCGCGGCCAGGGACACTACCCTCCCAGAGATCGGCTTGCCACAGCACAGGCGTAGTGTGCAGCTGATGCAAAACACCATTTGAAATATGGAAACATCCTGCATTTTTGCACTGTGGCCAAGATAAGCCTGCATTTCTGCCACTTCGCTGGGACCCACCCGGTGGAACTGATGTGAGAGTTTAGCTCAAGTCATGGGCTGAACTGGATGAGGCCAAATTGTTGTCCAGGATGTACCCAGATAACTCAACTGAGGAAAGGCTACTGAACAGGTGTAAGTCAGAGAAGAATCAAAAACCAGCCCAAAGCCAGCATTTCAAATTCAAGGCTTCATTTTATCCTCTATTTTCCTTTTGTGGCCCCATTTTGCAAGATGCCAAGTGACTGCAGTTCTGCTCAGGTTCAGCCACTGTGCACGGAGCTCGGTGCAGCACAGGAACTGTAGTTAGGACCTCGTGTACTCCTGGGCCTTAAGGCTGACTGCAAAAATCCTCCGGGACAACTTCGTATGTGGTTAATATTCAGCTCAGGTGCCAGAGTCTTACAAAGGGCTCATTATAAATCTTGTGGAAAATCTGAGAGTGTAGAGAAATGTCTGAACTAGAGCAGGTCTTTTCTAGAAGTTGGATTTTCAGTGTGCCTGAACTGCTGTATTTTCAAATACTTATTTTAGGACGCTGGATTTTTATCAGTCAGTTCATAGCTAATTAACATGTTTTTTTAAAAAAAAAACATAACCCCCACCCCATCTAACTGATCATGTGAGAGAGGAACAGCATCAAATTATTTTCCTTCATATGACATGTCAAGTGGACGGTATCTTGCAAGCCAAAGACATAAACACTAACTCACCCACATAATTTTATTACTGACAAAAATAAAACCATATGAAAATTCTGTATGAGTGCCTGAAAAATTAGTTCACTAGATTCTGGCAATATAAAGCGTCCCTAACACTTTTGTTCATACACATGTAAAGTCCAATGAAAAATGGTGGTAGTTATTTTCAAGGAATGGCTGGAAAGCAGTTCCCCCAGAACAGAAGTTACGTCAGATGTTTGCCATTACTGCCATTGATGATAACTCAGAAAACGTCCAAATTGTAGTGTATACAATAAACTAAATTTTATAGGTCTTATTCAATAGGCAGTGAAATAAATGGAAGGATTCAGATTAAGTTCAATGGATTTTGGAGCTGTCTCTGTGCTTCACACCTAACATCACAGCTACATATCCAACACTACCGACAGTGTGTATTACTCACAAAACTTAGAAATGGTGCTACCTAGTTTTAGGAATAACTGTACATTCAAGGTAACATCTATCCAGAAGAGAATTGCTTCCATCTGTTTAAAAGAACGACATCGTTTGGTTATAGTTACATACTTTTATAAAAAGAATGGCAGCAGAAATATATGAATTCTGGCTACAGTGCAGTTTTATGAAAATACTGTTATTTTGCATAGTTTGATTTTTCCAGGCAACGGAGCAAAATATAAATTACCTACAAAATCTGCTATCCCAGCTAGCACATTTAAAAATAAAATACTCTGACTTATTTAATATCTTGTCATCCAGAGATCTTGAAATATTTTACAAATTAGAATGGCCTTGAAGTATCCTTTCTTATTATTTCCACTCCACAGAGTGAAAGTGCGGCGCTCGCTAAGTTGAGCAACTTGCCACGTTTGACAAGCAGAGCCAGGAACAGGCAATCTTACTGCCTTTTTCTTCCGTGGTATTGCCTGTCGCTTTCAGCCAGATCTGTTAATGCTTGGAGCCTTGTAGAGCAAGGCCAGCAGGCAACGTTTCTTACTATAGATCATATCTACTATAGTTAGAAACAGCTGTTTGTGCACAACACCTTAACATTAAAGTAACCAGAAAAGTCAGTGAGATTGACAGTCTGGAACAAAAGCCTTCAGTGCCCAGGCTTAGGAAATGTCTTGTAACTGTCGGGTCCTATATCCTGTAAGTGAGATACTGGAGAGCACTATCACACACAACTGTGGGGCAGAATAGTGAAGTCAAGGTAAGATTTCAAGCTGCAAGTCCTGGCACCTGAGGAAGGGGGTGGGATAAGTCAGATCTGTTAGATGTGCGCCCCATATGTATGAAAGTCAAGCACCCTTGATAGAATGCTTAGGTGATTGTGGGCTGTTGTACCACAGCACTCACTCCATCTCCTCAACTCTGCTTTTGGCAAACCATTTGCACCTCATTCCTCACCTGCCTGGTGCCCCTCAAACCAACAAACACAAGCACGCACTCAGGTGTGGGCACACAGCCTGCTCCTTGCCTGTCTTGATTGCTTACATTCCCATGAGGATGAATCCAGCATCAAGAGGCCAATCTGTAATGAGTCCACAGACTACAGCAAATAGTTTCTTTTCACAGCTGCTCTGGGACTTTTCCTCTGAACCTAGGACCCACTGGGTGAACTGTTTCTTAGCCATGACAAAATGTTGCCTATTGGCTCCTCTACTTGACAATGTTGTCCCTTGATGGCTACATAGCACAGAGGATGAGAGATGCCCTGGTGCTTTCCCAACAGGCACATGTTGCCATGACATCAAGTGGCAAATCTGTATATTTTTTAAAGCTAAGATCTATTCACAACTGTATATTTAGGTCATCAAATGCCTGTGGGTTGTTTTTAGAGAATAATTTTTAGTGCAGCACATTTGATTTGCCTGCCATTTAAAGGTAGGGAAATGCTGGGTGTGATCTGTAGCCACTGCTTCACACTGGCTGTGAGGACATCTCTGTGTGTCTGTTTTACCTACTGATTCTCAGACACTACTGGCCTCCACATGAAATGAGAGATGTGACGTTTAAGTTTGTATGAGAAAACCATCAGACTTAGAGTTTCAAAATGCAAATAAGATATCCAAGAATTCAGGAGAATTTATAGGCTATAAAATCAAACAAATCTGGACATTTTCTGAGCCAGGGAAATGCAAGGCAGATGCTATTGACAAGAAACAATCCCATTTAGGATTTTCATTCATATTAAAATATTCAGTAATGTAATCAGAGCCAAAAGAAAGCTACATATTTTTTCATTGCAATTATTTTAAGTAATGTACATCATTTTTTCTCAGCTTGATCGTTGGCACCAAGATAGAACAGTACTTGAAATGAAGCAGTAAAACACAATAAGCCATTTTATGTAGCAATACTAGTTTCAAATCCATTCAGCTCTAATAAAAGATTCTTGAATCTACTATAAATCACAGATTAAGATGCCTACCAGAAACAAATACCCATTCTATATTTTTACAAATAACACTTGATATTGTGGATTCTCTGCCTGATCTTTGTTCTCCTCCTTACCCCTTCACTCCATCAAAAGAGTTGATTTATGCCACCATGGTCAAAATTTCATTACCTGCTATTTAACGCAGTGGAAACAAACCCTGTCTTGAGCAATCTGGAATATGTGAAAAAACTAGAGTTTGCATTTTGATCTTTTACTTTAGGATACTGAACAGAAACTCATTTTCTTTTCTCTCAAAAGCAACTACCTTGATTATTTTTTGTTTAAATAAATTTCTTTCAGCAACAAGGAATGGAAGATTAAAGAAACGGGCTATGGTTTATAAAACTTTTTTCCACGGGCGTGCCCTATATGACAGACTGTGTCCCTGGAACACCTTGGCTACAAAGTAGTAGCTGTGGGTGTGGTGATTATTTCCTGGCACAAGGAAGGATTTCAGGAAAGCACTGACTCTGCCTTCTCCACCCAGGCAGGTTCCTGACCTCTCCTTACAAGTGACAAGAGCCCTCGTGTGCATAAATCCTACCAGATCCTTAAGGCAAAACCACTCACAGTGTTTGCATTGTGGGACTGTTCTCTTGAAAATATAAATGTATGTGTAGCGTGCCTGAGGGTACCCAGCTTTGAATTATAGAGTGTCTTGTGAGCAGTTGTGGCATTTGGTTTGAAGATACTCCCCCCTACCTCCCTCCCTACTTCCCACTTCTTGTTTTAAATTCAGCTTTTCAAAAGCTTGTTACCAAAAATACTGTGATAGGTTCATGGTGGTGCTGACTAGCAATAGCTTAGCAAAAGAGAGTGAAAGATCACTTTATAGACTTCAGCTTCTTCCTGGAATTGCTGCTTTTTTCCTTTCACTATTTTTTTTTTCTTTCTTGGCACATATATTTTAAAAGAAAAAGAGTGTGTATAAATTTATTACTGTATGGGGCTGTTAGATGGGTAGCCACAGAGATCAAAGTCCTCTCTCCTCTGAACAGGTGGGGCATGGAAAGTGCCAATTCTCTCCTTTCTGTCTTGCCCTGAGGAAATATATTTGTTGGGCAAGACTTTGCACAGCCAAAGCTGGAGAGAGCCTGAACTAGAAAAAGTTACACTGAATGAGGAGAATGGCCACAGGAGCTGTGTATCCACATCAGGCTGTATTTACAAGTGATAGTAAGACAATTCTATCTCTGTTCCTTTCCACACGACATCAGTCTTCTTCTGTAAGCTTCTCAAGGCAACCGTGACAGTTGTTAAGTAGATCATCACTGGTCTAGTGATCTGACCTTTGTGGTATGTCAACAGTGGGTTGGACTAGAAACTCTTTGCCTCATCCACAGACTTTTTTGTTTCCTTTTTCTAGAAAAGAACAACAGAACACCAAGTGTGCTCAAAGTTAAATAGCATTTGCACTGTATCTGTTCAAAAAATGACCCTACCATCTTCTTTGTAGAGTAAGACACAAGTATTCTGATCAATCTTGGCAAACAGAGTGTGGTGGAGAAGAGGAGCCAATGAGAAAGAGGACCATGAACTGGAAAAGGACTGACCATGTTTTAGGCACATACCAGAGCAAACCTGCCTAGGGGCTGCAGTTCTGGTGTCTACTGGTACCAAGTCAGTCATGACTTGACCCATGGCAGTGCAGCTGTTGCCAAGAGCTTTGAAGTCTTAGGAGGAGCCTGTGAGACATCTTCACCAAGCAGAGTGTGTCTTGGGTCAGCACAGGGGGTTCATCAAGGGATAAAGCAGTCAGCCCGTGAGCCTGGTCTTTGGAAGCCTCAAAGTTTAAAAGGGTTGGAATAGAGCTCTGTTTAACCAAGTTCTGGGAAGGAGAAAGCCTGGAAAGATCAGGGCAGAAGAAGGTGGGATGTGAGAAAATGAGGTTAAGGGAAACAAAGAGGAGAGTGAAGTGCAGAAATGAGCTATGCCCTCTAGTCCAAAGTCGTGGCTGGAACCCAAGATTCCTAATCATTCCTCTGCTTGCCAGCAAGTATCTATGAAACCCACGGGAAAAAACCTGTTTGATTCTCCTTGGGTGCAAGTCTGCACCACTGTCCCTGTTATACATTGCACTAACTCAAATCCCCGTTGAAGTGAGACTATTTACTGCTACCGCATCTTAACCATTATGTACAGGGAAACTACACAAAAATGCTCCATCAACTAACAAGACCTAATGGAGATTTGAAGTCAAGTGCTCAAAAGCAAGGAAATTGCTGTGCAGACTGCACTAGACAAAGCATGTCAAGCAATATCAGGCATTTTAGCTTAGCTGAAAAGTTCTATTTTTTACCCCACCATATGTGGACTTCACAATATGGAGCATAGCAGAATGCACCCAACACAGCACCTAAGCACATACGTAACTTCAGGCTTCAGTGGAACTACTCATGTGTTTACAATTAACGGCACTCACATTATGTGGGTGGAATTGTCAAAGGAGCCCAACGAAGAAGGGTTGAAAACTACTGAAAGCCAGTGGGAGTTGGGCATCTGACTCCCAAAACTCTCTTCTAAATCCCTTTAAAAACCCCCGCAATGCTGGCTTGAGGTCCAAGAGAGAATTTTCAATTCCATGTCAATACTCTATGATTCAGTGGTTAGATCAGATGCTATTAAGTGAATGAGGCAGCCATGACATATTTATTTGCCATGATTTACAAGAAGAGAAGAAAAAAATGCTGTGTGTGTTTCCAGCATTTACTTGGTTGCAAACTGGCTGTTCATTAAGCCTGTATCTGTGTTTGTTGCACAGTTAATCTATTTGCACCTAAACTGCACACACAGGTTTTAACACCACCTTGTCTCTCTTATTTGCAAAACACTATCTGCACAAGGAATGTGTAACCCTGTCATTTAGAGCTTGGGTGCTTATTACTAATTAAAGTAGAAAAGAGTGGAAAGAAGACCAAGGAAAAACAAGGAAAATAGGTCCTGTCACTGGTCCTGTGCCTCAGTTTCTTCATTTGAAAACATAGGGCATGTAAGTGGAAATTAACTGTTGAGTGCATATGATTTGAATAAATATGCATCTATTTTCAGAAGGACATTGGAAGGTACCTTTCTGTATTACAGACTGTTTTCTGCCAAATATCAGGGTTTTATGTGCAAAGTTTTGGCCATTTTACATATTCCAAAGAAAGCTGCAAGACTGGGGGGAAATGGTGGGAAAAAGTGTATTTTTGTTGGTTTTTTTTTTTCTTGATTCATGCTCAAACTTTCCCAAAATAGTCACTCTTGGAAAGAGAACAACCCTGGAAAAAGTTCAGCCAAAAAGGCTAAAGTTTATGAAAATAATAAATAACTGAAACTGGGCCTTTAGAATGGAAATGTTCAAATGAACTTAATATTAGTGCTTCAACACATAGGTACTTCACTGGATTTTTGAGACAGGAAATGAGTGGGAGAAAAATACCTTTTTTTTTTCCCTCCTGTTGCACTTTTTAATGAAAACAGGAAGAAAATAGAAGAGAATGTCATGTACAGTATGTGGTACTGATAGAGTTGACTTAGACCAATGACACATCCTTGTGCTTCCAGTGACTCATCTTTGGTGGGTAAACTGAATTACAACGAAAAGTGGAAAAATTCTGTACAATTTATACCAAATGTTGCAAAAACCTAAGGATCCAAAGTCAACAGATCAGTTAGATTCAAATAAGATTAAGATCCCATTGAAGGCAATGGCATTTAACATCATACTTTAGTACATAGTAGACCCAGAATCAGGTACCTTCTGCAGTTGTACAATGGGGAAGATGAAAAGAAAGATGAAATCATGTAAGCATTTTAATTTGATGAAGGTTGTAGACTGACAATACTGACCATATTGGCATCAGTAAAATCTGTAGACAGGTAAGGGACAACAGATAAAATTAGAGCTTAAAATTTTTTTGAGATATCTTTTAATATGTTACTACTGTATTTCAAAGCAACTTCATGCTTACTTGTGATGAATGCTGCTTGGAGATACCTGTTTGTGCAGCTTTGTTGGTTACTTCATTTTCACGGAAATGCTCGGACCCTCAGTTAAGCAACTCTTAAAACTAACAAAACCAGATCTTTCAAAGTGACCATCCAAAAGCATCTGATGTACATATATATTATGGCTCAGAAAATTCACACTAACTTCCTTCTCCTATCAGTTTTCTACTGACAAATACGTTCACAGACATTTACTGAAAGCAAATAAAAAAGAAGTCCTATTTTTCCTACTTTCATGAGTTTTATTGATGTGATGCCTATATGTATTATTTGCAGTATTTGCCTTGTCTCTAGCAGTAGTGTTTCAAGTTCCACAGTTCAGCAAGAATAATCCTTTCAGAAGGAAAGACTTTGGGGTTAATAATGGGTAAAAGTGGCTGAGCTCTGGATTCTTCTGTATCTATATTAGTATCTTGAATTGAGTAATGCATGGCCGAAACTTGAAGGATTATGCATGTTTTTTATTTTGCAGCCAGCAGCCTCTCTCTCTTGCTCCTCATGCCCAGATGGAGGAGAGGAGATGTCTGCATGGCATTCCACACAAGCTCAGGAGCTGCTTGGGCAGAGCAGCTTATAGTATGAAATCTCAGTCACTGATAAACACTGCCTTGCCTCCAGTGACACAACAGATATATGCAATGAGGTTGTGGCAGTTATTTATCTGTTAACTCAGGGCACACAGCTAGGACTGTGTAGTATTGTTACTAGCTCAGTTTGCTCTTTCACGGGATTTGGAAACAATTTTTGCCTGTCTGTACAGAGACTGTGTATCTCTCACGAGTCACCTTTTTGGTTTCCATAGTGGTAATCTTCACAGAAATCAATGCTTTTTGTGAATCATTCTTGTCACCTTTGGCAACAAGTGGAACTCTAGAATTCCCTTGGTGGCCATCAAGCTGGATCATGATCTTCCCTCTGCTCCTTTTGCATGGACTTCAGCAAAAACCTGACTTACAAAATGTGAGATCAAAGTCTGCTCTTAGCATTAGCATTGTAAATGGCCTAAACCAGGAATAACCTGCCAGGAGCTTCCAAAGGCCTTTGAACCTGGGGCCAAAATGGCAGTGTTGGAGGTCTGGCAGGATGTATGCAGTCCTGCATAACCAGAGAGTGGACTGAAAGCCCGGGCAGCCATCAGAAGTGCTCCCAGGCTCCAAGAGCTGCAAGTGACTGATGAGTTAACAACTGGTACAAGTGTCCAGTTATTGTTATCCATCATGGGATGGATTTTTCTAGCTCCCCTCTGAGGGCTCTGGGTTTTCTTAAGGCATTTCTGGCAACATTTTTCAACATCTAAAGTACATTTCCTCTGAAGCAGAGATAACTGTTTTGATTTGTTACTAGATTGTTGGTGACTTAACTGAGAATGCAGCTCATAGTTTGAGAGATGGTGTGAATATGAAGCATTCGGGTCACTTGTCCTTCCTCAACAAGGAGGAGATGGAACAAAAACAACAGAAGGCAAACATAACACCAGGGGAAGAGGCATGGTATGAGGAAGAGAATAAACCCTCAAGAGACTGAAAGAAAAAAGGAAGAGAATAAAGAGAAATAAGATAGTAAAATTGGGAAATTTCAATCTAGTAAACTAAGTTAGTAAGGCCAGGAGATGGGAATATTTGAATCCAAGTCCAGTACTGGCATATATTCATCTAATGCTTATGCTGCAGAACATCACACAAGAAAACTGTGATTTTTTTGAAACTTCTTAAGTGATATGTGTGCACATTCTTGCGACTTTTATTTGGAGTTGAATGTCTGAATCTCCCCCAACGGAACTGAAAAGCAGCTCATGTGGTAGTGTAGCGCTACATAGATACAGTCAGTAAGAAAGAGTAGCACAGCAGTAATCTTTTTTTTGGGGGGTGTCCTCCTGAATTTCATAGAAATACAAATTCTTCTTTCACCAGACTTAATATAGATTTAGTCAATTTAGTTAAATGTTGATATATATACAAATACACAGCACTGGCATATATTTTCTTATTCACCTTTTCTTTCCTATTGGGTAGACAAAGATGTCGATGAAAACATCACTTCTGCTCTAATTTTAAAGTAGAGTAAGCTACAGGGCAGCGTGAAGAGGCAAGATATTTCTATGTCAAAAGTTTCAAAAAGTCATGTTGCAAGCTTTCTCTGTGGGATTACACACAGCACAGGGCACAGAAACGTCTGCCACAGATCTTAATGCTTGTTATACTGGTAAAACTGCCTACATGGAAGTCTGAGCTGGTGATTCCAAATTTTGTCCAGATTAGTACCTGTCTCTACATCTGTCTGTAGAAGTCCTTTGCCTCTGCACTATGTGTCTATTATACACAGGTTGCCAATCACTACATTTACATATGCGTATATGCCTGAATTGACCATTTGTACTTGTGCACCCGCTGGCAAGGAGAAGGAAGAAGCTACCAATTCTTTCAAGTGAATAACAACATGCTCTTCTCCCTACTGCCTTTGAGATTTTATAAGGTCCAATCCCATCCCATGTAATTTTTCTTCCAAATGATATAGCTCATCAGGGGCTGCTTGCTTTCCCATTAGCTTTTCTACATTTATAAAACATAAATTAATACAGACCACATTCATACACAGTTCTGCTAGATCCATTACAAAACCTGAAATTCCTTCCAAGCCAAGCACTAGTGCTTTATTTCAGATTGCTGTTAATCATGACTGGCCTGTTTTGCCCTTTGACTAATGGGATGTGGTACGGGAGATGACCTTTGATTGGGCATAGTTTTTATTTTGACGTTTGCTGCTATTGGCTCTCTTTGCAGCAAGAACCAACATTGCTGCTAACTTCTGCAGAAAATGCTAACTTCTGCAGAAAATGCTGTCTTCTCTGGTGTTGTTTTCACTGCAGAGCAAAGAGGTGAGACCATGCAAGAGGCTGTGATCTCAGATTTTGAAAGTGGGGCAAGAGTCTCTCAGAAAAGAGGAAATAAAACTGATATACAAGACTCAAACCCAACAATGTAAACACCTGATTTTCAGCTGTATCATTCTAAGCTTCCAGAAGCCCCAGACTTCTACTGACATCATTTGGAGATGAGGGTGCTCAAGATCTCTGGAAATAATCACAACATTTTAATTTTTTTTTCTGTATGGTCATATTTTGATTTCCATAGTATAGAGCAAGTCCAAAATAACTCCTTAAAACCACAGAGTCTGTAGTCAGAGGCAAAGATTGTAGCTGATACGTAGAGTCCAAGTACCGTAAGACTGAGCAGACAAGTTTTCACATTCACTATGTATTAAAGCCTCTAAGGACTGGTTAGTGTTCATGAAAGTCACAAGTAGTGACAGCACGGAAAAGGGATTGAGTGTGGATGAACTCTGAACTGTAATATGGATTGTGATGTTGGTAAGAACACAAGAAGCATTTTTAATAGTGCACAGATTAAACAGAATGATTGCATGAGTGTGAGGTCCATGTTTACCCTATAAGCGCAACTCATACAGAGCTACACTGAGTGCAACGCTGACCTTGTTCTATTTTGGGGGGGTTGCTGTTTTTTAAAACTGTATGACATTTATGTTTAATCATAACCCAGATTTCAGATTTCAGAAAGTTAGTTAGAGTTTGTCTGACAGAGCTCACAGGATGTGGAGGCTGTGTTTAATAATGAGTAAATCATATAATACATCAAATAAGCGAGGGCATTCTGAATCAAACAACAAAGCTATTTGTGTATTTCAACCCATCTCTGTAAACTGACCTTGTGTCCTGGGATTGCACAGACCTGACTCAAGGCTTTCCTGAAACTAAGTAAAATTCAGCTGTGGATTCCCAAAGCTGGTACTGGGAACATTAGATCTTTTTAGTGACATTTACTTCCCATGACTTTATTTTCACATACATAGACAAGATATCCAGCATCCTGGGTCCTGGGAGGTAAATCACATTCTATTTGCTTTCTCAGCGCCTTTGAAGGTACAATGTACAAACAAATTATCCAGTTGCAGATCATCACCTACCAGGGCTCCAGTGCTATGAAACCAAATGGTTCCAAAGTGAAAGTTCACACTGAAAAAAAAATCATGTGTCAGTGCAAAACCCAGTCTGTAATTTCCATCGCAGCAAGTGGTTTCCACTTGCTCAGTTTGTGCTATGCTTGTGGCCCTTAGGGTTCAGGTGTCGTTTCTCAAATATACATGAATGGATGAAATCAGTGCCCTAACGGAACCTTAACAGAACTCATTGCCTTGTGTTCTTCTATGTAAACTCTCAAGGAGTTTTATTTGGCCATATTACCCTTTGCTTCCCTTGCTAAAAACAATCCTGCTGGCAGTGCTGCTTTCCCTCTGTAGAAGTAGCCACATTTCAACAACGGGTGACGTGAGCACTGCACTTACAGAGCCAAATTCTATGGTAACACAAGAGCATGTATTTATGACAGCAATGGATTTGTGCCTGGTCACACTATGTTTGTATGAGGCAGACAGACGATAAAATTGTCTGGGGTGGAAAACCTTGTAAAGTATTGCTAATGTAGCTATGGTAGGTAAGTTCTATCACAAATCTGTTTAAGGGTCTCATGCTATGTCTTGCAAAATGCTGGGTATTTACACAAATATATTTCAGAGACCATCAATAAATTATTTGCCTTTCATTCTTTATTCTGTCGATCCTTCCCTCCACAAAATTGTTAGTTTATTATTTTTGAAGCAGTGCTTACCTTATTAAAAGCAATGGAAAACTGATAATCAATGGAATACTTCAAAAAACAACGTTTGGTTTGCATACCAAAGGGCCGTACCTGCAGCATCAGCAGCCCTGGCTTGGAGCTACACTACTGTAAAGCATGGCCTAAAAAGCATGTGTGTGTGCGTGTGCATGTGTGTGCAATGACCCAAGTGGAAAAGGAATTTTTGACATGTAAACAACTATTTGTCTCCTGCGCTCTTGAACGTAGACCCATTATCTTATCGTTCATTAGCAGACTATTGAATTCACATAATCAGTAATAGTTTCTGGAAGCTGTTTGGCAAGCAGATATGGAAATAACTAACTCACAGCTGGGTTAGAAAAAATGTCAAATACACACGTTGTGCTTGCTCTTTCCCCCCCCTTTCCTTGGACACTGTAGATTTATTGCCTCACAGTATTCACAGATGATGTTTTCATAGTCACTAATGAGGTCCCAGCAGTTTCTTAACAATAACAGGACATTACTACTCTTAAGATATATTATGTGTTTTCCCCATTTTTCTCCATTTCGGTTGAATACTCAGAAGTGTGCTAGCTTAAAAATCTCCTGGTTTATTATTATTATGATTGATAGTCCAGTCACATGATATAAATGACTCCTGAGGTGTAACTTTTAAATTGTTAATTTGTATACAACTTTAAAATATAGTATTTTAACATGCTGTTCATGGCTTTTTACATAAAAATGCCAAAATATTTTTTTGGTTTCTTTTGTATCTAGAGGCAAAAAGGAAACATAGCAGAGATCATTTTTCAATACTATTGTGCATTCATTTTTCCTCCCTGCAAGAATTTGGCTTCAACCCATCCTAGCTGGCAGTGATACACAAGGTAAGCTGAAAATATTTACTGGTAATAGCTAAAATTAATTTGTTTGGAGTCCTATGGTCCTTCAATGCTTATTCAGCAAAAACAACTCATTGAGTCCCTGATTCAGGAAAGCATTTAAACACTTGCTTTATTTTATTCACGTGTTTAAGTTACACTAACTTAGATATAAGTCTGGGTATGAGGGCTTTCTTTTAGTTGAATTTGAGCTTTCATACCTAATTCTTCTACAATAAAATAGTAAGTTTAATTTAGAGTAATTGGTAACATGCTACTTTCTGAAATCAGATCAAGAAACTGCTGTCATTTCAGATAATAATATTTAGAAGCTGTTAAAGATGAAGACATGTTTAATATGCAAGTATGTAGTAAGCAGAGTTTAGAAGATCAGCCTCTTGTTCACTGACTTCTCTGAAGTATGAATTTACTATCTTCATTACCTATGATTTAAAATCCTTGCTCTTAAGTGTGAACCTAAGGAGTCTTCTGCTAGACAGATACTTGCAATGAGCACCATTCATGATACTGAGACTGTCCAAGGTCTCAACCATTCCAACATATATGCACCTTTGGCCTCAAACAAACGGATATCCACAGTGACTTCAAGGATATGGGAATATATACACACCTAAAGTTAAACTTGTGTGTAGACTCTTGCAAGTTTGGGACCAAAGAAGCTCTTTGGTGAGAATGAGTAAAGCTGTGGTTGGGAGAACTCCTGAAGTTGCCATTTTCCCATTTAGCTCACACACCTTACTTAACACCTTCCAAGTTCCTTAAGACTGCATGCAGACTTGCAACAGAGAGTATATGAAGCAGAGGACAAAGTCCACACCCGCTGAATTCAACATGAGCTTTGCCAGCAGGATCCACATGACCAGAATCCTGAATCCCTCCCCAAGGAATGGGCATCGCTTCTTTGGGTTTCATTGCTTATGAATGCAATCTGGGCATTCACCTTTTTTTATTATTAATAATTTTCCTTAGGTTACATTCATCTTCCCTTCTCCATTCCCTGATTTGACAGGGAAGGCAGTAGGCACAATGAGTGAAAGAGTTTGTGGGGTAGGGGAAGAATTCCCATTAACTTGGGAAGCAAAGCAAAGGTTTTATCAGGTCTAATTTCTGTTCCACTTGGTGCCATCTGGATATTGCCAGGAATTTTAGTTAATTGAAAGTACTTTGTTCCTGAGAGATATATGGGTAGAGGCTGTATTTTTTGTTTAGCAAACTTTGATCCTGAATCTGTAAGGAGATCCTCGTGGCCGGGGACTTTCTTCTATTGAAGTTGGATTAGATGACCGTTAGTCAGATTTTAATGCTGTAATTTGTACACATGGACTCTTCTGTCCTGCACTCTTTTTTAAACGAGTTGCCAGTCAACACTTGGTTCCAATTTTGCCCCACCTCAAATTCTTATGATATAAATTTTAATGGAAAAGTGTCACTTTGAAAACCAAAAAGTTCTATCAAGCAACTTAACATTTCATCAACAAGTGTATTTGCAGCCATTATCAGCAACTTGGTACTGGCAGCACCCCAGCACTGTCAGTAGATATCTGCCCCTTGTTAGCTATTAAAGCTGTAGTATTCTCCTTGAAAGTTATTTGCAAGAGTCTTATCCCCAAGTCCCTAGTATTGCCCTCTGTCTTTGAACTGCTTAGCCACTGGTAAAGAGCCAGTCCTTTAGAGAATATGTTTATAAAGAATGGGAAAGGGGGAATAAAAATCACAGAAACAGGGGAAAATTAATTTTTTTTTCTTGGAATTATAATGTCCCCATCTAATTTCTTCTGTTTTTCGTGGACATTATATTCTCACAGTTTTTGTTTATTTCACCTGCCTGACAGTGTTCAAACACAAACCAGATTTTGTGATTTTGTAATCGCTTATTTTCCATGAGACGCAACTACAAAAGAGAAGGGGGAAAAAAACCACCTTGAAAACGCTCAGAATTAAGAAAATTCCAAGTTTTCAAATGAGTGGCAGAATCAATGAAGCCTTGCCTCCACCGGGACTGTCCTTGTTCTTCTGATTTTCACCCTCAAAACTTGCTCATATGCCCTATGCCAGCCATATCAGAAATAAACAACAATTACTATGGCTACTTCTTATTAATGCATGTGCTGACTGACCAACTGGCTGCAACCAAAGGAAATGTATAATGACTAAATAGCACATGCTTTTCCCTTAGGGTCTCAGGGGTGGGAGTAAAGAGGGGACTCTTCTCCATCCAGCTGCTAGTTTTCCTAAACTTGATATTTGTAAGATTCTTACCCCTCTCCTACATTGGCTAGGAAATGCACAATGGATTAGAAAGCAGTTTAGACTATGAAAAACTGGCAAATACTGTGATTACAAAATCATGTACAAAACATCTTTGTACAAAATCATGAGAAAAAAAAAAAAAAAGAAAAAGAAAAAAGAGGGATACAGTGATACAGTTCTAAGTGCACTAGGTGGCCCTGTCTCTCACAGAGAGTTGGGGCTAACTTGTTCCAGGAGAGGAAGGAACTGAAGTCTCAGCTCTAAGGTGGAGAAGAGATGATGATGCTGCCTCCTTCCAAAACTGTCCAACCCGTGATGGGGTGGAGCTTCTTCTCCTTGTGAACTTGTTTGAGAGAAGTGGTGACATTTTCAAATAGAAAGTAGCAGTGTGAGAGCCATCCCTCCTAGCATCTGACTTGGAGCACAAAACAAAGGACCAGGAAAAGCAAGACAATGCAAAAATATAAACCTCTTTCCTTGTCACTTATTCATATGTGCCATAAAAGAGAAAATCCTACCTACTTTTTCTCATAAGAAAGCTTCAAATCTCTTCCCTTAGAGAAGGGCTTTGAAGGGCTACTATGGGAAGCAAGTTGAACCATGGTGGTCTGGGCACCTGCAGAAGCTCTTGTATGGGAAGAACAAGGGCCTGAAGCAAATGTTTTGTTGGAAACAAGACTCTAGAGACAGGTGTCTAGGAAGCCTTTGCTACAGAAAGATGTTCTGATGGACGGAACCTGCCCAGATCTGATCTGGAGGAAAGGTGCTGTATCACTACTCTTAATTTTAAATATGAAGGGTATTTAGAGGTGGATGTCTTCCCCTGGGTGCTATGGGGAAGCAATTCAAGGGAGGGGCTGTTACTGGTGAGGATGTCTCTTCTGGGCCACACAGCAGGTGCTGTCTCCCCTTGCTGGTACTTTGCTAATTACAGGAGCAGAAATGATTCATTGCATGAGGACCACAGGACTGGCCACGGTCCTTCCTCGAAGAGCCCTGTTCCTGCGCAGCCTGGTGCGCTGGCTGACTTCTGCATTTTGCCTGTATGATTCCCAGAGTGCTAGGGTTGCCACCCCATTTTAAAGAGCAGGCTTCATTTCCTTTCACAACCTATTAATCTACGGCTGCCATGGCATGATAGCTGTGGTGGGGCAGCTGTGGATGTGGAGGTTCACCCTGTCTATTCTCCTTTCTATTCTACCCTCCAGTGCTTGTCAGCCTTGGCCAGAGACAGAGCAGTGACAACAGCCCCAAGTGTGCTGCACACATTTACCTACGTTCAGCTGAGTTTATTGATTTTTTAACACAGTCACAAGCACTGCTTGCTCCAAAATCCTGCTGTACAACCTGTCTTCTTGCCTAGAGATGTCAGCCATGAAAGTATCTCACTAGAAGGTATCTCACTAGACAGAGGTAATATTTCAACTGAAATCAAGCAGTCTTTTCCCTAAAAGCAAATAAATGATCATTTTTCATGTAAACACCTACAAATGTATTTCCTTGGGCCAGGCATCCATGCACAGCTAGCCTGCATGGACCGCCATCAGTCTCAGCAAAGCATAGGGACTCTCACAAGCAGATCCCAGCAAAGGACTGGAACACAAGTTTGATAGACAGAGCTCACCCCTTTGCAAGCTTGTGCCCCCCATCAGCCCTATCTTCCCCGTGGGAAACTGAAGCCAAGAAGTAAAGGCTGGGTGTTTGGAGTATTCTTTAAACTTAAAATACCCTGATTTGGAAAGGTACAAGGCACCAATTCTTTATATTGACTGCAGCTGGTAGTATTGGGCCCATGTTGGATCGCTTATTTAGAGCCCTAAATTTAGAAGATGAACCCTCAGCAAGATGGGAAATATTAGACATGGGTTGTTACTGCTATGTGCACTGTGAAAGTGTACAGTCCTCATGCTGCTTGCCTTTCAGGCAATTTTTCCTTTTTTCACCTTTCAGGCAAATCCAATCCTTTCAGGATATTTGTTGTCCTTGATTAATAAAGTCAGATGTTTATAATACAATTTCTGCCATTAGCTACTATCTCTGCTGTCAGGCAGCAACCTGATGTTATAAAAAGCATCCTAAATGAAACTACATTTTTCATTTCAGAAGTGTGTTTTCAGCTTCAGAGTGCAATCCCCTTCTGCTGAAAACTAGGAAAACTGTCTTAATTTTAGAGCTACAGGACAGTCTTAGACTCAAAGGTTCTCGAAACTACAGTTTTCCTATTACAGAGTCAATCTGTCTCCAAAATTTTTGCTTTTGTTTTAACTGGAACAGAGGAGAAAAGATCAATAAGATTAAAATAGAAGAATAATATTCTCAGGTCGTTTACATCCTCTCTTTAGTTTTCTGTAATGATGGGGAACAAGGCAGTTAACTTGTTCTTACCAACACAGGAGTACTCAGTACGATAAAGTATTACCCAAGGTAAAATCTTTCATTTCAACCACTCAATTATTTTCTAGTTATGTCCAGTTTAAAAGAAAAGGTGAGAATGACTTGGCTCAGTTTGAAGTACTGAACGTGAATTGACAATTTGCAGTTTGAACACCTCCTCCCCTCCCACACACAAATCCATAAATACAGGGATAAGAAGATAAATATATACACTGATCATTTGAAATTCCAGGTAATTTACTACTGGTAGACCTCTGGTTGGGGACTTTCTTTCCCCAGCTGATTCAGTATGTGGTGTTACCTAAAATCAAAATCAGCCTCATACAAAGCCGCTGAAAGCTTTATGCGCTCTGAGAACACACCACACCTAAACGCAGTAGGACATTGTTTCCTTGCTGTAAGAGAGATTGCAGAGAGTTACAAATAATAGTTCAGTTGCCCAATGTATTTTTAATGGATTAGCAAAGTTAACAAATGGTATTTTATTTCTGGCTCCTTCTGATGTAATGTAATTCTTTCAAAAGCATACTAGATGTTCCAGTTTAATGACCCTTCCTCTTTTCAGGGAACAAATATACACGTCCTTGTTGCTCAGTCCTTCATACCGACCTTCCAAAAAATAGCTGTAGACAAGACAGCTTTTGTCCTAAATGGATTAGAAATACTTGGTTCTATCTTCACTTTCTGATGAGAGGATTTTTGACAACTGGGGCACAGCTTTAAGTAAACTGAGTTACGCGGGGAAGATGTCAGGCCATCTTCCCCAAACAAGCCACAGGCCTGTCAGGGACTCCAGCTTCTCCCACACTGGTGTCAGCTTATCATCACCATCGTACATGTTTCTGCCAAGGGTCACTGGTGCCTGAGTGTGGGTTACACCCAGCCACGATGATCTTAACAGGGCGGGGGGAGGGAACACCTTTTGTCTTTTTTTTTCTCCCTCCTCTTTTAAATATGACCTTCTTCCATTGGAAGGAGTGACTGCTTCAGGCTCCCGCTTCTGGTTGGAAGGGCGGGGTGAATGGTTTCCTCTTCCTCCTCCTTCCCATCCCATCCCTTCCCGTCCTGTCCCTTCCCTGCTCCCAGCTCTGCTCCACAGATCACTTGGCTCGGAGACAGAGAGGGGAAGGGTGTTTCTAATGCCAAGAGCTCGAAAAGTACTGTGAGGATATTCTGCATGATTCCTGTTTCAGTCAGAAATATATGCAGAAGCAAAGCACAAGGCAGGGAAGAACAAAAAGAAAAATCCCCAAGACCCAGTGAAATACTGAAGCCACAAACAAGTCCAGAGAATTGCAGAGACATCCAGGTACCTGCAAAAAGCCTAAGCAGCAGCAGGGCTCATCACTCCCATCAGCTGCCTTGAGATGAAGCATACAGCCTGTCTCTCAGTTAGAGGACTGCCAGATCCTTCCCAGCCTCACTGCCAGGCTGTCCTCACCACATTTCAAATCAGTCAAAACCATTTTCCTCATAACCCACAGTCCAAAAGGGATCGGAGATGAGATACAAGCACTGTGATCCACAGCAGGCAGTGTGAAGCATTTTGAGGGCAAAAGGTGGTAAGAACACCCTCATTAGAAGGCAGAAGAGCACCCTCATTTTTTTCAGTAAATGTGAATGAAGCTGAGGGGACGCAGCCGACTGCTTTTCCTGGTGGTTTGAATGCTGTACAGCAGTAGAGAAGCCATCTGAACTCATCTTCTCCATTCCTGGGTACCTGAGGTGGTGACTTCCCTACACAGTCAAATAAAAATAGTTTTGTTTTAGACCTAAATTACAGTTCTCCACTCATTTTCAGGTCAGCCTCTTGAAGTCTGATGCAATCATGGCAAAACTTCCTGGCTGCTTCAATCAAAAGCAGGTTGTTTTGAATCTCCTGGATCAAAAATACCATGCTTTCAAACACGCACTACCTGTACACTTCCAGGAACCCCACCGAGTGCTACACACTGTGGGGGATGATATGGGCACATATGCCATGAGAAACAAGGACTGACTACCAGAGGCTGTTCAGCTAATTCTGCATTGCTCACACAGCACCAGAGCCCCCTTGGAGGCCCTTTGGGAATGCTGCCACGTGGCAGAAACATGGTCCCTGTCTCTGTACCGCTCCTGGAGGCTGGCGGCGGGTCATGCCAAGGGGAAATCTGCTCCCACGTCGAAGCCAGAACAGCCTGCTCTCTTTCAGAACATGATGGAAAATGCACTTCTTTGTTCAGTGTTTTTACTAAGTGTAAAAGTGTAAAAACCTTGATGGCTTGCCATCTGGATGGAAATTGCTCCCCGTTCAGGGGAAGACAGGTAAAATGCACAACGTGTGGGTGCAGCCTTTTTCACTCTAGGTTTTGATGTGGAAAACATTCAGTCACTTGGGTGATTACTGCCATATTTATGTGTAATAACAGTAAATAATATTAAAAGAACAGTAACTTGACGAGCACCACCACCGGGCAGTGCTCTGAAAACCGAAGCAAGTTGACAGCTCTGTGAAAGTGGAGGCTGAAAAGGCACCACAGGTTAGGTGCAAAGGGACTTTGGAAATCCTTGTCTCCAGCAGAAAAAATAAAAATAAAAATAAAAAAAAGAAGACAAAAAAAAGAGCTTGTTTTTGTTTGTGGAGACTGGGTGGGGGGCAGGACAGCGAGGTGGGGCCGGAGACCTCGTGGGGAGGAGGGTGAGAAAAACGGGAGGATGTGAAAAAAGAGCAAAGGACTTTTGTGAGCTTTTTGGCAGATGCTGGAGCAGGTGGAATGCAGAGTGTTTACACAGTTCATATTTCAATATACTAAGAAAACACGCGGAGTCGGGCTCTAAGCTGTTATTAAGCTCCCCTCCCCTCCTGCCCCAACCACTTCTTTAAAATCTGCCTTCAGATCTCGAATGAAACTGCTCTCTGCTGGACTGATGGTGCTGGGGCAGTGACTGTGCCACCAGCTGAGAAAACAAATTTGAGAAAGAGAGTGTGCGCTCAGGTTAACAAGCCTTGGGCAAGCGAGTCCNCCTATTCCCCAAAGCCCCTGGAAATGGTGTGCTTTGGTAGGAGAAGCTGTTCGGCATCGAATGGCGGACAGGCTTCAGAGCAGCAAGAGGGGAGGAGAAGGGAGATTTACAATGTTCCAGTTTTGACTTTTTGCATAATGAAAACCAGAGGTCTAATAAAATACAGCAGCCCTGACACTGCGATGGGGGGGGAAAAAGGAAAACAAACTTTTAGGATAAAATAAACACCGTGTACTCAAGTAAGGAGTCTATCTCTATTTCAATCTATGGATACAGACATAAACACACTCTCCTCTACTAATTCAAACTAAGACTAAGTCCAGGTAAACTGAACACAAGATAGGTAGAAATATTTCCTGTTGGCAAATCGGTCCTCAGCAAACTAGCCCAGAAAGCAACTTTGGCCTTAGGACTGTATGAGTGGCCCAAAGGTGTTTTCATACCTTTTTGCCACTGATCTGTGATCTGACACTAGTTATTTAGAAAAGGGTCCAAAGTATATTTTTGAAAAACTCTTGGTTCATTCAAAATTATGGAGAGGGGTGAGGGAGCAGGGTGGATATTGCACTTACACTTTTATTACTTTTTAGGGAGATCTTTGATCTTTTCCTTTGCAGGGCTGGAGCAGGGGAAATAACAGGGCACATCTGAATACCTCAGTGGGCTGGTTTACTTCCTGTGGGATGAAAATTACATTGTCTAGTAATATCTATAATTGGTGCTGCTCATCTTTAAAGGAACGTGGGAACATTATAATCGGGATATATCAGCCAGTTAGAGGAGCTGGCAGACCTGTGCAGCACACAGAGCAGCTTGCACCCTTCAGAGCTCCTGCGCAGTGTATTCACTTTGGGATGCTAAACTAAAAATTCTGCATGGTTGTGAGTGTGGGGCAAAAGTTATGGTGGAAAGAAAGGGGTCATGAGCTGCATTCTTTGTCCCTTCCAGTTGTTCTGGGAAGTTCAGGTTTTGAGTTTAATTCACAGGTTGGTTTCATTCTCAATCTGTGATCCTGGGAAAATAATTTAACTTCTTTGACTTCTCCAGTTACTCATCCATAAAACAGTTTTATTTGAGCTGGGAAGCTCAAGCAGAATATCTACTTGAAATTTTTACAGGAAAAGCAGTATAAAGGGAAAAAAAATGCCTGAAAAGCAGTAGCAGCAAGACGTACTTGAAAATCACAGTGGGCTTCTTTGAAATGCGTTTGTTAATCCTATGCTATTTACTTGGGGTTTGGAACAACAGATCCTTTGACCTCATGCCACATTATTAACAATATATTCACTAATAAAGTCTCAGTGTCCTGATGACAATGAAATACAGCATTTGAAATTCCATAACTATATCCTGCATCCTGTTCAAGGATCATGGGCAGCCAGGCTGACTGGCTTGCTGAGTTCCTGCTCTTAGATCACGTTTGGCTGATGTAAACTCAGCTAAAGGACTTTGGGTGTCCCCAGTATAATCTCCCGTATTTAAGAGCAAGACTTGCCATTCATGGATTTATCATGGCTTCATGACTTCTGGCCAGCACATTGAAGAAGATGTGCTGCACTCTGCTTATAATTCAAAACATACTTTAGACAGACTCAGAACTCCTCTGGCTGAAAAACAGATTCCCCTGATTCCTTCTCTCCTTCCTCTCCCTTCCCTCCCCGAGGAATTTAATACACAATATCATCTGTGGACAAGAGGCAGTGAAACTGTTAGGGAGCACACAGCCATAGAGTGAAAATCCAAACCTGCGTTATTAGATATCATTCTTCGGTCACCGCCCAGACAACTAACTGAGCTGACGCCTCCTTGTCCTGAGCAGTGTGTGGGTCATGTCCCCTCACTGGGACCCCCTGTCACTCCTGTAAAGCCAAAACTGGAAGCCTGTATCTGCGAGCTCAACCTCAGGAGCAAGGAAAGCAGCAGTGTGAGTTGATCCCGGGTCTCTTTGTGTGATCACCTCAAATACAACAGCACCCTCCACTGTCTGCTCGCGGTAGAGAGAAGGCTGCCCGGGTAATTCCCTCTGACAAGATGATAAAACCCAGCCAGCGGAGATCAGCCTAATTATGACAGATTATCCAGCTGTTTGAAGAACACAAATTAATATAGATGATGGTAAGTAAGTGATTGGAATGCAGCCATCCGTTTGAAAAAATTATAAAAGGGAACGACACTTCAAAAAATGCAACCCACTTCGGAGCAAAATTAAAGATGAAATCATAATTAGTCTACTGTGTATATTCTGCTATGATATCATTCCAAAGAATGTAAAATTCTTTATGGTTAGTATTTTTCCCTTATGCTGTTATTTGAAGATACTTTTTCATTCTCGAGGAAATACGAGTCAGATGTGCTTTCTCACAGTAAACCTCAGCCATTTTAAGTTAGAGTGGCTTATAGCCAGAGAGCTATACACATTTATGAGTCACAGCTCCTTTCAGTCACAAATGCAGGACACTAAACATGATCACCAGCTACTATTTCTGGGTTAGGAGGCCTTTCTGAATAACAGTGGCAGGAATATTTAGTGAAAAGGCATTGTAAAAATAGCCCAGTATACTCAATTTGTTCTTTCCCTCCCATAGCTTTTTGGCGTTTTTTTGACTTCTTTTTGTTTCAAATACATTTCTTCTCCTTAAAACACTTACGATTGAGCCAAGTTTGCCACTAGCATTCACTGGCATAAACAGAATTGCCACCAATAGAGTCACCTGGTAAGTAGGAAATGAGATGCCTGTACCAAAAATGTTTGCAGAGGGGAAGAGAGAGCAGGAGAATGACAGGCAGTCAACGTAGCTGGAAGAAGAAGGAAATGATGGAGACCACGAGGTCCATGAGGAAAGAGCAGGCTCCTCCTACAGATCTATGGATAGTCTCTTATCACCTCCTGTCAGACCTGGAAGCTCTCCTTTTGGTTGTGATTTCTGCTGCACTGCAACCATACACCCCAATTCTTTTTCAGCGCCTACTGCAAAAATATAGTACCTCAGCAGCTTCTCAGTCTGTGTGGCCAAGGCGTGGGAGCATAACGCAAGTATCGCGGAGCTGCCTGAACACCTTCAGCAAGTCCCTCAGAATTTCTATCACAGAGCATCAGTTCCCAGCACAGACGAGTCTCACTGGAAAGATTTCCCAGTACCAAAATCAGGGAAATACAGGGAAAAGTCTTTGTACTGCCACACCTGGACAATTGGTGCAGAGTCCAAATTTAAAAAGATCTTTCTGACTTACTAGTTTGTTGGTATTTTTTTTTTTCTATACTAGCACTGCTGGAGCTGGCGACAGGACAACGAAGAGGTAAAAAGGAGGGATTTAGGTAGCAAAATCAGGGATTTAGGTAGAGGTGGCAGATGAAACAAAAAAGGAAGGGTCCAGTGGGCACAAAGAAAGGGAGGAGGAAGATGAGGCAGTATTAGTGAGGTTTACTCCAGGAGGTTTGAACCAACCCTCCCCAACAGCAGAGAGGAGTGAGGCTTTTTGGAGAGTGGATGCTTTGTTTGGGGGCTCTTGGCTCCAAAAGGGTCATAGCAGCAGCTCCTTACAGCTGAGCCAGTGCTTTGCTCACAGACCTTGGGAAGGACTCCGGGAACAATTTCAGCTCTTTGCAATGCAGAGCAAGAGGCAAAATATGGTTAGGGTTTATAGGAGGGCAACAGGTCTTTGACAATCTTCCAGGAAAAGACCTGCTGCAAGTGTAGCCAGCGCACAAAGGAGAGTCTGGTGCCACAGCTTGACGATCACTCATTAGTCAACAGAGCTGGTGAATTAATGAGGTCTGGGTACAGGCCAGGAGCAGCAGAATTTCGACAACCTCTAAGGACGAAGAGGGACACTTCACAGCAGGGGTGTGGGGCTGTGGGGGAAGAGCCAAGGAATAAAGACAGAGTGATCCTCCCTACCTGCCTTCATGAAGTCATTCTTGACCTGTTCAGCAGCCATCGGTACACTGGAGTGTGCTGCAGAGAAACTGGGGCTGCTTTAGGAACTGATAGGTCTTTAGCTGCAGCAACATATGGTTTGGTATGGTGACTTTGCATCAATGGGGTCAGAAAAGAAAAGGACTCTGTTGTGACAGAAGTAGGTTACTACTGATATCAAACAGAAACAGGGCATCTGTGCACCAACCACACCGTTCACTCTTTATTTAGATTTCTGGACTGTGACTTAAATGTTATCATATTCCTTATTTCTAATTAGAATTAAAATTATCAGAGGGAGTCCAACTCCCATGGAAAGCAGGAGAGAGAACTGGGAATACAGTTCTGTAAGGTCCTTCCAAAACTGTCAGCAAAAAAATAAAGCATCCCATTTAATATTCCAGAAGCTTTTAACAAAAACACACATAGCACATCCAAAATTTACTTTCTGCTGCACAAAAAGCAAAATATAGAATCAAGAAAACCCCAAGCTCAGCCTGAATTTTCAAAATCCCATTGTGCAAGTCTTTGGCAAGACTTTAGACTTTATCCAGCTCAGGTCACCCACATTCAAGAATTAATTTATTCAGACCAGGACAGTTGTGGAAGACTTCAGGCTCAGGGTAAGAAAAGCTCGTCTTTCTGGATGAGACCAAAAGAGCCTGTCTTGTTTAGTCTAGCAAAAAGAAGGTTGAAAGGTATTCACTTTTTACAAATACATCAAGGCAGTAGACACCAGGAGGACTGACGAGAGATTTAAGGTAAAGAATAATGTCAGAAAAACAAATAGCAATAGACTGGCCCTGAATATATACCCACTGGAAATTGTTACAGGTTTTCTAGCAGAAAGGGCAGAAAATTTCTGTTAAAACATTAGTAGTAGTTGAAATGTGAAGTTCAATCGATTTATTAGAGGTCTTATATGACATAATTGCTTGCATTAACAGGGGACTGAGTCAAAGATGACTACTCGGGAAGTCCTTCCTAACCTAGGCTCCTCAGCTGGCTGGTCATGTAGATGCTTTTCTTGTTGGATTTCCACACTCAGATCTGCTGAAAGAATATGGTTTCCAGAAAGCGTGGAGCCTTTCTGAGTATTTTGCCTGGCTCAACCTTAAAGATACAACAAAAATAGTCAATGCCATGACTTAAAAATACCTCATTTTTTACACACACTCTTAAGAGCTATTTGATCACAAACTCAGGATCAGCATTCTCAGATAGACATTGGCTTCAAAGGGGAGTACCTAATGCAATACTTGATAGATGTGGACTTCTTAACAGCAATGTGTTCTGGTGCTCATGCCCTTAAGCTAATTTAATTGTTCATCACTTTTCATTAACACCTATTTCTACCAGATGATATCTGATGGAAAGAGTAGTAATGAAACACTCCATTGCCTTGAGGAATCTGAGAGGAGTCATTCAACTGGATGAAGCAAGAGGACACATTACAGAAGCATACAAGTAGATCACAACAGTCTACCAAATCCACGTTTCCCCTGGACTACTATACCCAAAACCTAAGAGAAGACAGCAGGTTGCCTAATTGTTTACAGATACTAGAGTGTGTAATCACACTCTGTAATTACTACACAAATAATTCCAAAAAGCAAGACAGGCAATCTTGGCAGCATTTAGTGTTCCGCTAGCATCTGCTGCTCTATAATACTGAATTATTTTCCATTTTTAAAGCAGCTTTGAAACAATTTCATTATAAAACCAGATACATACATCGCTGCTTCCATGCTATCTCATTCTTCTGGCTTTTTTGAGATTCATTACACAGCTTCTGTCAATAATTTGATTTACTAAACGATGGATGTTATTCTGTGATTCTGTGATTAGTACCTAGGCAAGGCTGAAGAAAGGTACAGCTGTGAGTCTCAGCTTGGAAAGAGCCTGTATATAGTGCCTGCATCACGAGACTACTTGTAGCAGTGCAAGTAAGGAGACTGAAGAATGCATTAATTTTTTTTGGCATTTAGACATTATGGTGATGAAGACTGCATTTATGCAAAACCATACACATACCCAGTGTCAGAACAAATGTGTCAATATGAGAAAAAATGACTGCCACTCATGTCCTTGATAATCTGCATAGAATCCAGTATGAAAACCAGAGAAAAGCAACACATTTCTAGAAGCTGAGACTGTCATTGCAGAAAGACCACTGTGTATTGATTCAGTTATACTGTAAAACTGAGGCCATTTGTATGTGCTGAAGCAATATCAATAAAACATCAGCTGACAGTGGCTCACATTCTTCTGTCAGTAAATGCATGTTGTTGGGCACACTGCAACATGAGAGTCTTCCTATTTTATGCTCAATTCAAGGTAACTGAACAAAAGGCAAAAGTACATAAGAGAAGCTTATTTCTTTCAGAATGCTTTTCAGGCATTGCAGCTCCTGCTCATTTTATGTCCAAACTGAGGTCAAGTTAGGGTGGACTAGCATCGAGTGTTGTTTACCCAAATGCCTGAACTAGACGAAAAGCTGTAAGCCTGGCATTTCTACACATTGAATTAATGGAATTTGAGAGAGAACATGGCAACCGAGATCATTCATTGATAAGCAATAATTTCTTTTGTTGCTAAAGACAAGAAGTTTGACGTGGCTTTCTGAACACCACAAATATTGTTAGGTTTTTTCACACCAAACCCACTGCAATGAGAAATGGTTTACAAAGTAAGGCACCCGTGGTCAAATCAATTAATATCCATCCCAACTGTTTGCAAGAACTGTATCAATCTGAACAATATTAATAGTCTACCTATATTGGAGAGACATTTATATTCAAGAAAGAAGTTGGCCCCTGTGAACATTCATCTTTAAACTGGTTGCAGCATTAATTCAGACAGGAAAGTAACTGGTGAAGGCTGCCTATTAACTATGGGCAGTCTGGTAGTTACAAGGCACTGGAGACTTTTAGTAGGTTATAAGGCCCTGCAATCAACTGTTAAAGTATAGGTGTGTTTTTCACTGGTACTGTGTAGTTGATTTGCTCAGTAAAAAGCACGTATGCAAAGATAACATTAATTTTCAGTTATCATTTAGCAGCTTTGTCTGTAACAAAGCAAGGTGAAAAAGCATTTCCCACCAGAACATATAAATATTTGGGGATTTTATAACCTATTTATAATATTGCTTTTGAAATTGAATTAGGATCCAATCTAAGATCAACAAGGATAGGATAATGAAATAAAAATATTTGTACCAGCCTGAAAATCTCTGTGCAGGTGATATTCCCAGGAGAGCTGTTTAGGTGGTTTTTATAACTTCCAGAAAAGCAAACAGCTATCTCACAAGTGATAGCTGCATTGTTTTACAAAGTTTCTGCCCCAACGACTTAAGGCACAGTAACCTGGTGGTCACTGTGGCTCTCTCTTATGTCGACACAATACTACCTGCTCTGTTGTTATCATGCTGTCTCTTCAAAAACTAAAAGTGAATCCAAGCAGAAGAATGGTTGTTTTTTTCCCCATACATGGGGAATAAGAAAATAAACCCAACCAAACAAAAAAACGATCCCCAAAATATATGCATCATGTGTAAATGAACCATAGCTTCAGCTGGTCGTTTTGAAGGCCTTACTCCGTGGTCTGTATTTAAAGTATCAGTCCTACTCTGGTGAAATATTTTTGAATCAGATGAGCTGCTAAAATGCAACGTATCTGGGCCCTGTGGCATGTCTGTTCACTATATTTTCAGGTAAGATAAAATGGCTCGTCTTTCTAAAGGACTTTACTTACTGTCAAGTCAATGTTTATGCCCATGGGAGAACTGATGAAATGGTCTTAGCTGAAGTCCTATGCACAGCCAATGGATCCAAAGAGTTCATGTTTGTATTAATACTGTCCTTTCCAATCCCTCATTTACCAGATCCTTCCTCATCTGCCAAAATATGCAAGCATTCAGCAGAACAATAAATATGCACTTTCCAGTCCAGAAATATTCCATAAGTCCAAAACTGCATCATTCACTTGGAAACATGTAACCAAAGAAAAGTTTGCATCCAGAAACAAAAATCACATCACTGCAAAACCCAAACTATGTCTGAAGTTTTACAGAGGTTGGATTTGTTCAGGCTCATGCCAGGCTTGTTTAAAGCAGTGAAACTCCACTTCCTTGTTTTAAAAAAAGAAATAAAAAAACCCCAACCAACCAACCAAACACCTCACACATACACACACCCCGATTTGGCAAGTCTCTACGAAAATTGACTTCATTTTACATATATTATGCTAGTTTCCTCAGATTGGTGGCTCAAACCAGATCAAAGCACAAATCAAGATAGTCACAGACCTAGGCTATGCTCCAGTTACAATTTCTCTTGGCTGTTTTGCTCGACCATGGACTTGTCCCTTCCTTCGTCTCTTAATACATCTCAGAATTAACATGAACAGGCAGTGGGATCATATTCCCTGTGGTCTGCAGACCTAACATCAGCCATCAGCTCTATTTCTTCACATTTAATTTATGGCTTTCCTTGGTTACGACTTCCATAAGATTTAGCAAAAAATGGTTTTATAGTATATTAAAAAAGGGGCATTTTGATTTCAGCTCTCACCAGGGTGTGACTATGTGGAATTAAAGCACCCTGTACTTCCCCGAGCATGAGACCCAAAGCCATCTTTCTTTCATGATGATGGCTTTTGTTCCTTCTCTTCAGAAAATTATTCTGACTAAACAAGATCATAGTCCTCAGTTTGTGAAATCTGAGGAAGCTTATGGTCTTTCCAATCTCTCTTGTGGAAAATGCAGGACCACACACGCAGTTTAACATGTCGTTTCTTTCCCCCATGGTCTTTTATAAACATTATAGCTGACCACATAAAGACAAGGTGATGTGGCAGAATTCTTTTAACTGAAAATGCTATGAAACAGATTTAAGGCTGCCTTGATGATGGAGAGGGCCATGGCCTTGCAGCTGAAGGCCAAGTTCAGAGCCAGTATTGGCGTAGGGGTTTGCCCCAACTGCTTTAGAGCCATTCTCACTTTCTGAATTTGGCCAAGAGTCTCTTTGGCTGAGGAGTCAAACAATGAGCAAAAAACCAGTGGTTATGAAACCGTGCAGTTATTACAGCCTTTAAGAACTCAGCTTGCAACATGTTACAGTTGTAACACAAAAAAAAAATTTGTAATCTTTACCTAAATTACTTCACTTGTTTGACAGCTGATTCCTATTAAGGTTTTGTATGGATCATACCAGTAATCTTGATAAACCTCTGATAAGGTGTCCAGATGTCCTGGTTTTGCCAGGTTCTAATTAGCAGTCCTGGGGTCCTGTCAATTTAAATTGGTGTTTGATGCCCAGGGCCATAAAGTGAAAAGTTCTCTGCATCTGATGTTGATTCTTCAAAGAAGGACCCCCTCCTTACCATTGGATATTGAGTCCCAGTTGGAGAGACTGCAAATTTGATCAGCCTAACAGAAATTACTGGCAAGCCTGGAAACAATATTTTCATGTGCATGTGCCATTCTTCCTCCATGTCTCGCCTGCGCCTGTGGCCAGACATCCCCCAACCCTCCTAGGAAGAGAGAGGGCTTCCTCTTGTCCTGTGTCCTACACAGACAAAATCCCATGCTGCTACTCCCTAGAGGAGATTTGGGGTCTATATCTAGGCACACCACTGCCTCTTTTTGGCAATATAGCAAGCAATGAAAACACATGTCTAGAGAGGACTCCCACCAGAGGAGGAAAAACCCTCCGGTATCTCAAATGAAAGAAACTGGTAGTGGATTTCCTCTCCCTTCCCTAGCACTGTTTTGCTAACAAGGCACATTGCCTGCTGCTAAGAACATACACCACAGGAACAAAAACCTCCCCACTTTTGCCTTACTGAAAGACAGACACTGCGAGGAGGTAGAGGGGCAAGTCAAGCATTTAAAAAGTGAAGAGCTGACGGGCAGGAAGACCAAATAGTAGATGTCCAGATAGTTAATCTGATTTGTTCATCAACAAGTGTGTCACAGCATTTCACTCCATCCCTAAAAATAACATTCATTTATACCAAGCAGGCTGAAGCAACACCAGCTACCTCCCAACCTACAGGGATCTCAGGATGACACCCTCTAAAAAGTAGAACCATTTAAATTTAAAATTCCCAGGCCAGATAGATTCAGTTTAAAGACTGAAAGTAAAAATGCAGTTCATCTTCCACCTTCCAGACAAATGCTTGGAAAGGGAATTGCGTGTGACAGTTCTGGCAGCAAATTCAGCCAGATCCTCCTTTGCTCCAAATGCCCTTAGATCCTGTAAAACCCTCATCCTTTTCTTCTGTAGCTCCCAAGGACAACATGTCAAGAACAAGGAAACTAGGAGTTACTGAGGTGGGAAGCAATTTAGATGTTAACATAGTGGTAAAACTTCGAGTTTAGCTTAAGACATTGAGATTTCTTGTAGCTTGTATAAGAGGGTTAGAAAGCAGTAGATACAATCTTTCATGATGCACAACAGTCTAACACTTCTGTTTTAGTGTCACCATTTGCTCATCCTCTAGTACCTTTAGTTTTTCTCTTTTCTCCTGCTATCATGTGTGCATGCACATTGGAGCTGCAAATTACAGGGCTGCTAGAGTCTTCAGAAAACATAAAAGTAGCCACAGAATCATATAAATATAATCTCAGGTGCTGCCTTTTCATTTGCATTCAGGAGGAGAGAGCTTGTGCTGAAAATCCCTCTGTGTTTTCCATGTTAGGGGAAGGTGTAACCCCAGGAATCTGCCAGAGCCACTCCACTCCACCTCCTCCACCCTCCTTCCACTTTCTTCCTGGTTGCAGAAGAAAAGCAGAGAAGTTAGACAGCTCAGAGTCACCGCTGAGATTATCAGGGGTCAACCCACAGAAGGTTTCTCAACCAAATCCTTAAGAACGGTATTGAACTGTCACAGTGAGAGGTAAATCCAGGAGCAAGGAAAGCCGCGCTGTGAGCCCGGATGCCTTGCGAGAAGAAAGCCGCCACGGTGGCGTCCTGCAGGCACCAGCTGCTGCCGAAAGCACAGACGCAGAGCAAGATACAGACGTGCTCAGCTCAGGGCTTTGGTATGCTTCCCCAGCAGTCCGGAGTTGTCCCTGTTTAGTTTCAGTGAAAACTCGTCCAGCCGACTCCACAGAGGAGAGCCTTCAATACGAAACGCAGCTTGCCAGGAAAAGTTAGCCGATCATGTGAAATCTCAGAAGGAAAAGGAGGAACCCTATTTGTCAGAATTATAAACTGATAAAATTGGAACCTTGCCTCTCAAATAATATTAATGGTAAATAAAATGCAGCCTTTCAATGAGCAGGGAGGCTAAGCAAAAAAAAAACCAATTGAAGTTAAACTGGATGTCTGTCCCATCTCTGGCTCTATGAAATGCGTTGATGTGGGAAGCAAAAGTCGTGCTTTGTAGAGATGCAGTTTTCCACTCAGTGCCCCCTAAACTGTATTATGTCCTTTATGTACACTTGATGCAGTACAGGGACCGCACTGAGCAATTTCCACTCACGCTGCTCCTGCCCGGTATCAAGCTGCCCGCAAGTTTTGTGTTCGTGTTTTCTTTATGTGCAGTGAACTACGGTAGTTCAGATCACAAAAGGCTATTGTTGGATGTGTTAGAAAAAGCAGGATTTATAGGCTGTGCCTTTTTTTTCTTTCGACAGATAAATGCTAATAGCAAAATTATAGCATGAGCTCTTAAAGTCCAATAATTGAAAACAAAGGTTAGCCCCTACAGAAAGAGCTACTAAGGTCTGCAAGATGTCCTTCAAATTGAAACTGACTGTGTAACTCACAAATAATAGGGATACAAATTAGCTATATGTGATCATCCACTTCTGTTTATCCAAAGCATATTCTTTTGTTGTGGATTTTGTATACATTGCATTTACTGTGTAACTGAGCCACACATACCTAATGTTTATCATCCAGTGTTTCACAGGAGGTAAATGGCAATTAATGTTTCGGTTTAAAGAAATTCTTTCCTCCTTTCCATGACCCGGTGCCTTATTCGACCCTTAGGACAACTACAGCTGCTTATCTTAGAGCAAAACAGAAAGAAACATCTATAAAACTACTTTTCTTAAAAAATACAATACCCAGTGAAAAGGAGCTGCAAAAAATCATTAATGCAATGCTGGAAAAGAAAAAAAATAAATAATGGAAAGACTAAAACATATATTTCAAAGTTTGACCAGTGAACTAACTCCTTTTGATGTACAAATGAGGCTACATATCAAACAAGACCCTGAGAAAATTTCTTGCACTTCCTCATTTTAACAATATGTGAAATAAAATTTTTTTGGTCATTTCCAAAGCCATAATTTGTAATTTTAACAAAATTCTAAGGAATATCCCAGCTTCTGGATAGACTAACTTTTACTATGCTATTGATTTTCAATAAAAGAAAGACAAATTGCTAGTATTTTTACTTCCTTGATGGAATCGGGGAGTGGGGAGCAACAGCAGTTATCAAGGAAAGATAAACAAAACCCACGCAGGATCAATAAGCCTTTTACAGAGTTCATGAGCATTTGATTTTGGACTGGGTTGCATTCTTGTTGATTTTTATCTTGGCTGAACCCCCTTCCTAGCGTCTCCAGTTTGCAGCACAGCATGGCGCACATACCAGGACAGTCTAGTGCCTTGGCAGAGATTTCCACCGCTGGTGGCTGGAGCTCAAACCCTAGCCAAGGTCAAAAGGAAGAGTGATGGTGGTGGTCTAGACCTGTGCCCCAGAGGAACTCTGTCCACGTCATTCGCACACATGCAAATACAGCCCCCACCACACGCATGTGGAAGTCAGGGCTTCAGAGTCCCCAGCCGCTCCCTGCAGCAGGGCTGCTGCCGGTGAGGACGGCATTGCATTAGCAGAGCTGTGTGGGAGGCTGGCACAGCCCCTGCTGACACACGAGCCTGCGAGCCCCTCCTTTTCACTAGCATTGCTTTGCCATGGAAGATTTCACCATAAGGAAATATTTTGGCAAAGTCCTCCATAAAGTTCCCCAGTCCCTTTAGCGATGACGGGGAAATTGTGCGGAGGAGGTTCTCACCCAAGTGCCAGGAGCTGAGGTGCAGAGTGCAGGGGGATGGTTGTGAACAGGGAGCACTGGGCAGAGAAAGCCCTCCCGTCTATTAGCACTTCTGACTGATCCAACTTATTCCCAAGGAATATTTCCTGGGGAAACACACTTAACACACTCATACATACACACATTGGTGCTTTGCCCATTTCTGTCTGCTAACAGCAGAATAAACATGGCTGGGTCTGCAAGGCCAACGGGGGTCGGCCTGAGAGCTGCAGTCACATAGCTCCTGCAGAAACACATGTCCCACTGCTGAGGGAATCAGCCACCCCAACTAACATCCTTAACATCCCCTCGCCCACTTCTTTCCCACCCCTTCCTCTTCCCCCTCCCCCAATATTTTATGTCTTTTATTGACCCTTTTCCTCAAATACGTGGGGCTCCTCCTTTGGTTTGACTTCCCTCAGGAGTGCTACCAGCCCCATCTCCTTTACAAACTACTGGACATTGGCATCCCTCCAGCACTACAGAGTTAAGAAAGACATTTTCTATTCATCAGTTCTGACTCCATCACATATGTCTCTATAGAGTAGGTCAGAAGGCAAAGCCTGCAGAGTGCAATAATATTTGTTCTGCTGTCTAATCCTAGAGGGAAATTCGTAGGAGGGAAGCTGAACCAGTTAAGAGAATGCAAAGTACCTCCAAACCACAGGGCTCTGCAATAAAAAGAGGAACAAAGAGAGATGGCTCTAACAATACCCACAGTGTTTCTTAATTTAATTATATTTTTACTCTCAAGTTTATCATCATAAGAAGTGTTGCTCATTGGTCTTTGTTATCTTTTCCTCTTTCATAGGTAAAGTTGCTCACCTGGTTAAATAGAAAGCTGCTAGTAAAACAGTCCAAATATATAACAGATGCATAATCATATTTTGAGAAATGATTGCTGGAGACATAAAATCTGATTTTTTTCCCCCCTCCCCATAGTCCTTTGCTTTTCTTTTCTTCCTCCTGTGGTGAAAATGCACCCCTCTCAGAAACGTCCCTGTTTTCTCTTGGACTGAGGCTTGGTGGTCCTGCTTCAGGTTTGAATTATAGCATCACAGAAAGCATTTAAGCCTTGGCATGTGTGAAACAAGTATACTATAAGGGAGAGCTTTTCCCAGATGCATGGAAGAAGCTTTACCCTTTCTAAAGCACAGAGTGAAGAGGCTTAATAACCCAGCTTGCTTGTCTATTAGAAATATCTCTGTTAACAAACTGCACTTTATTAAAGGTTCAAAGAAGAGGAACGAGCCTCAACCATCAACAACTCTTCTATGACCTCTGGTTTTCTGTTCTACCATATGAAACTCTAAAAAAACCCACCTTCCTAATTCTTTCCAGTAGGACAAAGTTATCACCTCTTAGTAACAAAGGTCCTGAGTTCAAACCATACTTTTAATGATGTTGGTTTAAGGAAAGAGAAACCTGCAAGAAAGAAACAGTATAAAACAATCTGTCTTGTGAGAAATTTCTGTAATGACTGGGAAAATGCTTGCAACAAGGTACTAGGAGGTAGTACCACTTCAATTTACAATCAATAAGCATACATGACCTTGACTATTGTCCTTCCATTCCCCTTCCTTGGAAAAAGCAGTCAGAAATGCTGAAATGGCACCACCTAATTCTTCTCATATCCTCTGTATAATTATTCTTTCAGTTGATCTGAGTAACTCTTTAATAGTTACCTTTCTTCCCTCAAAACCAGTGTGTAGTTTCCCATTTTCAGTGGTTCTGATTAAGTGAAATACCCTGGGACCAGCTCAGGTACCCACATATCTGCCGTTTGAAATGCCATCAGGCATCCTGCTTAGGCTCCTGCTGCTGGAGGTCTCAGCCACACTTCAGACTTGTGTGGTTGCATAAACCCTCTAATCTACTCAGTGGGGTCAAAACCACTTGGCAGACACTACCACTCCTGAATTATTGAAAACAGGTCCTGTACTCCAGCTACTAATACTTCCACAATCACACACTACCATTCAAGAAAGGATAGCCTTGGCATGGTCACAGATCTCTTATGATGTGCAAACAAAATGGCCTAAATACTTGTGTATTTCATCATTGCCTTTAAAAATTATGAGAGGGCTACCATTATGTTACTTTTGGGGTCTCTGTTTATTATACATGGCATTAGGGAACAAGACAAGAGGCCAGTTTTCAAGGTGAATACTGAGCACTTGCTGCAGAAGTAGCAAGAATCATTAAGGTAATCATTTGGAGAACCAGCTCAACCCACTCCAGAGAAGAGTACTTTATTTCTGAAATGTGAAGACATTAAAAATAATTTTTCCTTCATGTTTGGGTCATTCCAAGTGTGGTTTAAGACACACAAAATAAGAGCAGGGAGAAGAATGCTATATAAATAAAATTAAAACTTCTTTCCTCCCCAGTTTGTCTTTAATGAAATGCTTGATCTCAGAATTTCTCAGGAATATGCCACCACCCTCATCCTGTCATTAAAAAACATGTCTGTTCTGCAAAGAAAAAGTACCAAAACTTAAACAGTATGAGGGTAAGAATATGCCAAAGAAAATGGAAGGAAGAATTGCCACAATCTCTTAATCAAAAACATGAGGGATGAAAGAACAGAGTTATCTCTCTACTGAGATTGAAAAGCTGGATAGGCAGATCTGATACTGTATTATACTAGCATCTGTAATGATATGGAAGAGTCATGTACCAAGCTAGATGGTCCATGAGTATGCAATACAGGAAGAAACAGTCTGGTCTGAAGGCAATATGCAAATAGAAATGTATTAATTTTTTTTTTTTTTATGATGATGGAGGTGAAAAGTAGTCACATCACTGAAGAAGTAAACCACTTGTAATTAATTCATTTGCTCCTTTTTTCAAACGAATCTATGAAAATTCCTCTCCTGGCAGTTATGAGAAAGTTAGTTTTCCAAAAAGAAAAAAAAAATAAAGAAAAAAAGAAGAGTAGCACAGTATAGATCATTATTCATGAAAGATGGGGATCAGCACACCATGTCTTAACACTCATTTGTACCATTATTTGCATGCAAATGTAGGTTCATTCTCTATATGTCCCTGGTCTACTTTTGTTGATTCTGGCAGGTTATGTGATATGAGATGTGCTGCTCCAGCCTGACAGATGAGGTTGAAAGGCTTTCTACTGCTTGAAGTTAAATCAAAATAGTAAACGTAAAACTTATGGTGGAGAGAAGAAAAAAAGATTTGCTAGTGGTTAGATACAGATGGAAGGCAGGTTTCATACCTGTTTCACTGCAGCATTTGTTCCTTGGCAGCATTCATGCTTTCCAGGATTGCCCTTCCTTTTCACTTGTTGACAGTTTCATTAGAGACCTTTGACTACATGCCATAGTAAAATGGACAGCTCAAACTTCTTTTAGTCTTGGTCAGATCTCCCCCAACAAGAGGAAAAAAAGTCTGATTTTCTTCTCAAACCAGGTGGAGAAGGTTGCTCCCTGCTGCCTCCCTAACCTGGCCCAGGAAAGCCCTGTTGCAGGTGCCTTCTCTGAAGCAGTGTCCCACACAGCTCAGAGGGTTCCAGCACAGCCAAAATAGCACACAGAATGTATCACAAACCAGAAATAGATATGTGAGGGTGGAGAGAAGGTGTTGCAGTGCTGTAACCCAGGTAAAAGACAGAGCACTGCCCTTCTATTCTACCTTAGATCAAGCCAGACTGTGAGGGCTGCTTCATTAGGACTGCATAGAGAATTTTAACTTGAGTACTGGTCTGGTTCCAGGCAAGATGAATGAGATTAATTATTGACAGGTTTTTCCAATACTTTTCAGATGCAAGTATACATCCATGTCAGAAGTCACCTAGGTCTTCACAATGGATTTGATTTTCATGATGTTCTGATTAAATGTTAAGAAGGCCTGGTGGATATATATGGTTTGAGTTTGCAAAGATGCTCTGTTTCTCACAAAGAGATTGCCCATAAAGCTAGAATAAACACAGATGGAATAGCAGACCAGAGAAAAGAGTAATTTTCGAACTAAGACCTGCAATACACAGCAATCAAACAGCATGGGATGATTTAACGAGGTTTTCAGATGTGCTAGAGTGGCTGTGCTTTGGAAAGTCCTTGCTATTTTTAGTGACCTGCTAGAACATCAGTATTGCCACATAAGCTAGCACATTCTTTCTTTTGAGAATAAATATGTTTCCTGCAGGTTTCAGAAATACCTTTTCCACCCGAGTGATGCGTCACATGAGGGTCTGGGGTATTTTACCGGCTCTGCAATGGGGTGTCACGTAATAGTTCTTTGCTGAGTCACTTCAGAGATTCACACAGGAGCACTCTGCTCTGCTAATTTCTGTGATCTTAGCTCTTCCCCTTTGCAAGCATATTGTTAACCCACAAAAAAATGTATATGCTGTCTGATCATCACCCCATTCCAGTGGCCTGTATTTTAATCACTGCTCTGTTCCTAGTTGTTCTGTGATGGGATCAGGCATTAAAACAAATCTGCTCCTGATTCTTCCTGTCAACAAATGAACTAAAGGCCATAAACTATCCTCTTCCTAATCTACTATTTCACCATATTAGCTAACATAAACCTGTTCCAGTGACCCATGTAATAGCCACACTGACATTTCATGCTCGGTTTCTTAGTCCCATATGTAAATGATTAAAAACTACCAGGGTTTTCTTTATACAAATCTATTAATAGCTTGGGGATTTTTTTTTGTTCAGTTTTTAGGGTAACGTACTTTGAGCTTGAAGTGTGGTGTGCGTAGCAGTGGCTGGCGTCAGAAGCTGCTGCAATATACATTTCAGTTTCCTTCAGCCAGCCACAGCAAGAAAATTGATGGCCTGTTCTCTGGGGCTCGTGTGTTCCTCCTTGGCTGCTGTCTCCCACGCTGCTGGTGTATTACTCTGTTTTCACTGGAAAAGAATGCAGGACATTCAAGCTATTCCAAGCAGCATCCTTGATGTCTGGATTTCATGGGAATGTTTCACACCGCAGTTATTGCTAACTGTTAACTTTCATACCTCGGACTGTTTTTTTTGGCATCTCCCTCTGTTTTGCTAGCTGGACAGACGTAAGCTGAGGCAGCCTTTGCTACAAACATGAGATGCGTCGCCATCTATCTTATTGTTGCAAACTGGGAGACCCTGCTACATGCAAAAAAGGAGGAAAAGACTTTAAAAATTATAATTAAAAGAAAAAATAAAAAAAAAATCAGTCTTTGGTCTGATCTCCAGGAAAGGCTTTCAACTAATTCCGTGGAAGTTCAGCATCCTAGTACAATTAACAGGTATTCAGGCAGCAGTGTGTGCACGTGCAAGAGCAAGGAGACAGTGGCTGTGTCTAAGTAATTCTGACCCTCATCATGATCTTCTCCAAGCTTTTTAAAGCTTTCCTCTCTGAGCAGTGACCGGAAAGGCTTAGAGGAGATAGGGGATCTGTAACGTATTCTCCACCATCTCTACTACTCACACATCTCTTCTGTTGCTAGTGCCGTCTGCTGACAGGTCACAAGCCAGCCTGGGTTAACCATTCTTTACAGTCTTACAGCTGGCAGCTCATCAAAATATCTGCAAGACTGTCTTGACATTGCAGGAATGAAGAAGGGGCATGGGAAGAGAAGGATTATGTTTGAAGCTGCTCCTGTAGTTTGTTTGATTGATACCCGAGAGATAATACAATACGTGGACTCAGACCCAGAGTTTGTCAGAGTTCATGGGTCTTCAGATGGAGAACTTGGTTGAACTCCTCAAATTAGGGGCTAAAAAATAGTTCAGATGTGGATCTGGTTTGCAATTTTCCTCATGTAGAGTATGAAAAATTCAGGCTTTGGACTGAACTCACATACCACACAGAGAATTAACTATTGTTTATGTCACAATATAAAAACAGGATAATTATTATTAGGAAGCTGGGTCTATGTTCTTTTCAAAAACTCTGAAAATCCCACAGACTCTGGTGAGTGGAAAAACAGAGCAAGACAGGAGTCTTTCAGCAGATTATTTAACAGGCTTTTTATGTTGTTTTCTTTTCATTTGGAGTGCTTCTATGTAGAGAGCTGGTTGCAAAGTGTCACAGAAAAATCTGCTGAGCACAAAGCATTTCCTCGAAGCATCTTGAGCTCAGCAGCAGTGCTCAGAGAGGGGAGTCTGCCTCCAGACCTGGCAGGTCCACTGCAGCCACAGGCCAGTTGCCTGCCTTCCTCCTATCGAGATTTGGAGAGCTGTTATCCTGATCTCCCTCTGCAGTCACTGGAAGGAGAGATGCACACTTCCAGAAGGCAAATCGGATGTCTGGCTCTTTTGGAGAGTGATTCGGCGCACGTTACCAAATGCCGAATTCAGAGGATATTCTGCATTCCTTAGGAATTCAATAAAGACACCCCAAAAGAAATGTCATCATTATTCTGTAAGTATTCTGTAAATACTGAATGGATTAGGCCTCTTTGTCAGCCAAAAATTGGTGTAAAACCAAAGGATATCAAACTGTAAGAAAACTACAGGTTGAGGAGGGGAGGGGACAAAGGGAAAAAAAAAAGAAAAAATTGGGTTCAGTACAGCTCAGATCTTTTCTGCTAGTATAATCATCATCTTACTGACAGAGAATCAAAACACAAAGGCATTAATGGTTTGTTTGAGGCCACACAGGAAGCCTGAGAGAGGGCTGGAAATTGAGACCGTATCTTCAGCATCCAAATGCTTAACCACAAGACCATCCTCCTTTTCATAGCTGTCTGTCTTGGGGAAGAGAAAGAGAGTAATTCTAAATCCCATAGGCCAATAAATTATATTACAATGACATGCAGAATCAGTGCTTTGTGCTGGTGTATTCTTTGCTGCTTGCAATTACCTTGCCAGGGATCACTGGGCTGCATTTATTGGAAGACCAGTACATAATTTGGTGAAGATAATATGTCTTACTGTTTTGTTAGACCTATAAATGAGCTTGGTGGTCTCTAAATCTATTGTCCAGTGAGCAATGGACCATATTGCAAAACCTCTCCACAATTTATCATCACCTGCAATGTATTTTGAATTGACTTCTGACTGGAAAAGAAAAGGCTGATGCAGATGCGGCTGAATGACACAGCTGGCTAGAGGAAGTTCAGACATACTGCCAATATGTCCATCAGCAATATTTTCTCATGTTTCTTATCACTCCTTGTGCTTTTAAAGTTTGTGATGGGGAGGAAGAAAGCAATGAAGGTTTTGTTACTTTTTTTTTTAAGCATAGCAGACTAAAGATCAAAGGTGAGGCGAGACAAGGCTGGTAGGGAGAGGTAATGACTTATTTTAAGCACATAAAACAAAAACATCTGGTCTAATAAAAGATCCTAGCTCTGCTCTGTTGTCTGGCCGGAGCTCAGTAACAGAGTGCTGTTCTGGTCTGGTATGTAGCCTTTGCTAGCTGGTGTTGCAGTCATGCACACAGCAGTTCTTCACAACGCTGGCCCTTGAAGAGCTCAGAGATGGAAATAAATAGCTTACTGTTTCCTTCAACTCTAACAGGAAAATATTGAGCCTTCCTGTGTAAGATGTCTGAACCATTAAAGTGAATCAATCTGTTGAGAATGGAGGTTACAGAACAAAGAATTCATGCATCTTACTCTGGACTTTTAAATGGCGGAGATTTAGGAATTGCTCTTCATGGCAAAGAGTAGTAATCATCATTTAAAATTTTTTCCATCATTCAAGAGTAGTAGATATAAGAGGACATGAACACAGTAATTCATAACTATAAGCAGGAGCCACAGTGGATTATAGTATGGGTGATCTTCTTTTCCTTTCCAGAGGACAAGCAACCAGGTTGTCTGCACTCTTCTGAAGGGGTTTTGATGGAAGAACACTGATGCCCCCTCACTTGGGCCATGTCCCATGCAGATTTTCCACAAGTGCAGAATGAACTAATTGAAGAAGCTGCAACAGGGCTCCTCATGCTGATGGTGCTACAAGAACCCCTCACAAACAGCAGAGGGTCTGAGCCCTTTCCTTTCCACAGCCACTACTTCCACCAAGATATTGTTCACTAAGCCTGAGCATAGCCATGCTTCCAAGCTGCTCCACACCGACCAAACAGACCATAGTACAACTAATAAAGGAAGAAAGGCAACCTCAGGAGCAATTTATGATACCAGAAAAGGTTAATTACCTCACTACTCTGAGTAGGTCCTTCTCCTGTGTCATCCACAGTGACCCTACAACATTTTGAAAGCAGTGCTGTATCTAAATGGATATTCGCAGAAGAGGTAGCGTGAAGCCCTATGCACACATTTCAACACGTAGATCAAGAGGTGGAATTTCATCAGCCCATGCTCAAAACTAAGTATGTCAGTGCTACTCATGAGTATGAGGTCTTTTCTTCAACTCTTTCCAACCGTGGAGTTAGAGGTCTTGTGAAGCATTGTCCTCCAATTCTAGACAGAGACGCACATTGATGAGGTGCTATCCAGATATGCTTTCCTCCTAGCTTGCGTCCTTGTCCTACAATAGTTCATAGATATTTCAGGACCTTCTGAAAACTGTAGAACTGTCATGACTAGATTTCATGCAAATACACGTGACTGCTGGTAGCCACATGTGAAATAGGGCTAGCTGCTAGTTTATGAGTGTGTCTGCTTACCAGTGAGAGAGATTAAACAATTTAACTCTGTCATAAATCATTTCTGCATGTTAGAAGTACTAAGAGAAACCATGTGAAATGCAATGAGAGAGAGAGAGAGCGTATCAAACTTTTACACAGAGAAAGCACCTTATACTCATTTCAGAGGGATATAGCTGACCTTCACATCTCCTCAGGCACATAGGGGGCGCACTCTACTTTTGTAGCCTTCTCCTCTCCAGTCTTGTGCTTCTTTCAGGCTTAGGGTTCAAAGCTGCTTAAGAAGGACCTGGTCAGATGCAGAGATTATTTGCTAAACATCCTGAAAATATGCAGGTTTGTAAAAGTTGTACCTGGCAGCTACTTCCACACTCCCTTGCCAATGGAAAACAAAGTGCCAGAGGCTGTTCAATAAAAGTTCACTAATAAACTTTGAACTGTGTGTTATAGGTATTCTTGTTAGGCAGTGTGTGTTATTTTTGGCTGTAGAAGTACATCAGCTTTCATTTTATGCAAATGAACCAGTCAGAGACATCTGACAAAATCTTGTATGGCCTGGCCGTATGACTTTCCGGGCTCATTTGCACGTTGAAGAGAGCGAGCATGCATACATACCCAAACTAAATTCAAAGGCTGGTTTCACTGCTGACATGAACTTCATGGAAATGGAAGGCTCCTCCTTGTAGGTGCATAGAAAGGAGACACACTGACACCTGCTCTGGTTCCAGGTTAAGAACATTTCTTGTTAAAGAGAAGCCACCTCACTGCCAGTGTACTGCAAGTTTAACATCCATATTTCCCATTAACTGTGTGATATTGCGGAAAGCCTTATAAATCTGAAGCAATCTATAAAGGGACGGTGCCTTAAATAGTTGTAAAATTTACATCAATGTAAAAAAACTTAATCCAGATGTTTGTGACTGGATTAATTACTTGTAAGTGTTCAGGTAGTGCAAGTCAACAATTTCTTGCTTGTAAGTTGTCCACAAGGGAACTACTTTCTCCATGCACCATTTCTGCTGTGTAATTCATCACCTAGGCCCCATAATCGTGTTTCTGATTCCTGGCTGTGTAACTAAACACTTTTAGTCCTGTGGACACATTTAAACAGGAGCATAAGGAAGAAACAAGTGAAAAAATAGTGAACAGAGGAAAAGCACTTTTCAAGCACACTAACATCCTAAATTAAAACAGTTGTGGCCCAAATATTTGATGAAAATAAAGTATTCGTGCAATCATTGACATCTGTATCGTAAGTTAATTACAAGTTTGGTAGAGCTAGACAAGAACACAAAGAATTTGGCATTCTTTGGCACTCTTACTAAAATTAACATGCCCTGGTGTCAAAACTATTCTACTTCAGCACAGCATGGTCAATATCTCTTTGCCTCTCTTTAGGCAAAGAGAGAGGAGAAAATCATTACCTTTCCCCTGTATAATTGTCTCTCCTATTAGACTGAGGCAGTTTTTGTTATGTTGATTGAAAGGTATACTTAAGAAAGGTACTGCTTAGGTCTTGTTTCACTATAAAAAGTCCCTGGCATAAGGCTAGCTATAACTCTTCTAAACTATCCATTTTGAATGACTGTCATTAGGAAAGAATTTAGTGGCTTTGCATTTCATATAAGGTAATAGTTTCTAGAGGATTTTGGGGCAGCAAATAATAACTTTAAACGGTCTCAGGAGAAGTTTGGATGACGTACAGCATTCAAGGCACCTGAGAGAGTCTGTCTTTTACCGCTAACTTTAAAGCATCTATTACTTACCTCTTGCTCTTGTCTAAACCAGTTCCTCTGATATAGATAGGAACAACCCGCCCAGTATTGCCCTGCCATGGCTCCCTCCAATTACAGCTTGTACTCGTCCTGCCCAAGTGATGTAGGAATGGCAATACTGTGGATGCCCCTATAGAAGTCCTGAGGGCATTTTAAAAGAAAACTATTTTTCTTTATAGTATTATATCTTCAGAGGAAGTCTCACAAACCAGAGGGAACACTGTCAGAAGAATTGAAGCCAGATCTTGTGGTGAGGTAAATCAGGATGGAACTCCTCCACTGCCATTTTACGCAGCCTGCAGACTTGTCCCATAGTACCCCATCAAGGAGAAAAAATACTTCATGCTGTATGCTGCTAATGGAAGTGCTGCATAACTGTATTGCATGTTACTGTTGAGGATTCATGGACATATTACAGAAGCATCTAATGCTATGCATGTGTGGGCACTTTCTTTGAGTCAATGGAAAACATATATAAGTGAAAGTTCCTGGGAATAAAATCTTGTCAACTCAAGGATAGCTGAGTTCAGTTGTTTCCTTTGAGATAGAACTCGAAGGGACTTCAAGACAGAAGGAAAGAAAGGTAAGGGGAAGCAGGTAGGTTTAAGGGACAAAGTTCTGTAGCATTCACCTCCAGCAAATTTGAGTGGGTTGAAAGTGAGGGCAAAATTTGTCACATGGATGAAATTCTGAGTGTTTCCATCATCCCACAGCTCTCTCTGTTTCCAGGCTGGCTAAGCAGGTTTCCTGTCTGGGGCAGAATGGGTGATGAAGAGTGGAGGCAAAAAAAAAAAAAAANAATCAAGAAACTCTTTTTTTCAAGTGCCTTTCTACAAAGCAATACATTCTTTCCACAGTACTACTTAGAACTCAGAAGTACATCACTCCTAGGTTTCCTCTGTTGAACTCAGAATGTTAGCAGGCAGGTGGATTCTACAGTGTTTTTAGGTACCTTAGAGCTTTGAGAATATTATTTTGGGTATTTTTGTGCACTTTCAATTTTAATTCAGAAAAGTAATAGACGATTTAAATATTTCTTCTAAATCTAGTCCATTTTTCCTCCAAGAGATCAGGACTATGATATTTGATTTACTTTGCAAATAATAAAAGCTTTCCCCAGGGAATGGTTTCAAAGAGCTAATGAAACATTATTAAAGCAGAACATAAAGATACAATGTGCTATGAAAAAAGTAGGCAAGAACTACAGAGTTTTTTCTTCCTGTAGTAAAGAGAAGAGCATGCAATTAGTTTAAAATAAGAAAGAAAAAAAAAACACCCTGGGTTTGGAAGTGCTAACATGTTATTTTACTAGTTTTCAAATACTTGAACTAACATAACTGGGTTCTAAGAGCATTTCAGCAAAGGCCACAAAACCAGAATAGGCTACACACAATTTCTAGGTAGAGACAGATAAGCAGATCGTACTGTAGTACACAGTAGAATTTGGGTGAAAACAGCACCTCCCCTCACTCCACTGTAAGAGTCATAGCCAGAATATGTCTTTTCTTTCTGTCTTTTTATGATTCAGTTATTTAAATCCTCATATAATGAGCGGTAGCTTCAAGAAGACAAGACAACGAAAGGCAGACTAGAATTCAAGACCACATTTCTATAGGAAGAATGTCTGCTCTAAATCAGGTAAAGATGTGATATGAACTTCATTCCTCTCAATTCCCTGATGAGAAACCATGGCCTACTGCTTAGGACAGAGATTACAACTCAAGTTTCTACTTTCTCTTTGCCAGCAATTCCAAAAATGCAACACGCGGGGTTTTTTTTCAGGTCAGCCCAAGATAATTTATTTGTTTTTCTCCAGTTGGCCAGCACACCAAACCCACCAAACCTCAAATTATTTATATTTTGCTTGTCTCTAATGCTGTACCTCACCAGAGTGAGCAATACATCTCTTGGGATTACACTGTTGCAGTGACCCAATCTTTATCCATGCTCTATCTAACAGAGTTCAGGAGAATAACTTCTAGCAAAAATAAAATAATTTGATAGGACCTGAAATTTAAAACTTGAATGGAAAATTAAAGTATTTATCATACCCAAGAAGCTCCAAAATAACCAGAACAGTTTTAAATAGGTTAGTTTATTGTGGTTTTTTTGTTAAGCTGGATCATAAAAAGAAAAAAAGGAATAAACAGTGAAGTCAGCACTGAGGGTGGTAAGGAAGTTTTTCACTAACTATAATATCTGTGTTTGTACTGCCTACAAAGAAGACTTTTAAGAAGGAAGACACATAGTGGGAGAAGAGAGGAGCAGGTGACTGGAAAGGGGAATCATGAATAGAAAAATGCTTGTGCCACTCTTTTATTCTGATTCTTGGTCACAGACTTCTAATGTAATTTAAGATGGCTCTAGAGCTTCAAGAGATAATATGGTCTTGTACTAGGGATAGCATAATTATGGTGGAACAACGAGGTTTATATCCTTTACCCTTGACTAAAGTTTTCTCTATCTTGCTTTGAAACCCAATAAGTGGTCTAGAAATCCAGTTGGACCTTGAACGGTTTTGGTTTTGCCCTTGCTTCAAATCTTCAGCAGGCTGCCTGTTTCAAGTCAAATTTTAAGTAAGCGCAGGACCAAGTACTTCAGTACAACTGAGACCAAAGGACACTATTTAAAGTCATTTAGCTATGTAAGGGCTTTATTGCTTGAGGTCATAAGCATATATCATTAACTGTGACTCGTGTGTCGTTGAAGAAGAAACAAGAAAGACTGAAAAAAATCATTGGGAAAAAAAAAAAAAGATACATTCTGTTTATTCTAAGTAATTGTACTTCAGGGCAGAAGGCTGCACTTACAATAGCATTGCAGAAGACAGATTTGTACATGATGCTGTGTGCCTGAAGCTCTCCAGCAGTAGGTGCACATCCCTCCTTCAGAGGAGATTCCATTCCAAAGAGTCCCTCAGTCCCCACCTTGAAAACTGCTTTCCACCACTGTCTTACACAAGAGATGACCAACACTCCTAACTCGTAACAGAGGATTTTCACACTTCAGGTTGTCTCCCCATGATTGCACTCCTTCTGCACTGCTCTCAGGGTTCATAGATCATCTTTGCAGCAATTTTTTATCCAGATGGTTGTCCTCAACTGAACGGCACATAAAGACTTCACAACAGAATATGTACTGTCATGTATAAACACGACATGAAGAATGGGTAGGGATGGAGCCAGAAGGAAGTATTATTGCAGTTTAAAAGGATGGTCCCACTTCAAAACCTCACTTCTTCCACCTCCCACTTTTTCAAGGGGTGAGAAACAATGCTAAATATCAAGACAGAATATTAATCTTTATGTGAAGCATTTATTATTTTTTATTATTATTTTAAAGTTCAAACCTCTGAACTGTAGCCAACACTTGTTAATTTTTATTTGTAACAAGATTCATATATGAAAAGGTAAATAAATAAAAAATGGAAAGCTATGAAGATGTGGATAATTACCACTGAATCTTACTGACATCATAAATCACAAAAGACCCTAGAAGTACTTGTAACTGTGTCACTCTAAATTTCCCTTTGGGTATTCTGTGCATTATTACACACGCTTTCTCTATAAATGCAGATTTAAAAACCCCATGAGTTTCAAATGGCACTTTATTATGGAGCATTTAAATCATTTCTGATATCAAGAACAATTTAAGCATGCAGGATTTTTATTAGTAGCACAAAAGAGGAGTCCAGCTGTTGCTATGGAGCAAACGTGTGTGAACCAGGCCTCAGAGCAACTTCTGCTGTGCCAGCCACGGTGTTAAATGTTGGCCAAGAGGGACTTTCACAGAACAGAGCGAACTGAGCCTGCAGCACAGCTGAGGCAACACTGCCCCACATTTTGCATTTCTTATTAGAATGACCTAGTCCCTGAATCACCCAAACAAGCTTGTCAGAAATCTTTATTTCACTGCAGCAGGCACCGCGCAAAACACAATATAAATTCTTCAGGCTCTCAGAATACGAGAGAAAGGGTCAGGGGTGGGGAGGTGTCAAGTCTCAAATATTTCTCCAGAGCAGCATCTACATTCTGGGAACCAATGTGTATGGCCTTTGCAATGGTATTGTAGACTGGTGCATTATTTTTTTTATCCATATATGTAAACACTGGCTTAAACTGGTTTTTTCCACCGAACTCATGAGCTCAATCTTAACTGCCAGGAATATACCTCCTAATGTGGAAATCACTGCTACAGTGCAGGTAGCTAAGTCACCACAGGGCACCCACTGGAGCTACTAGAGTTTTTACCAGTTATGAGTTCATCTGCCCCTGGAGCCATTTTTATTTCCAACAAAGCTTTATTCTTCCAATGAAATATATGCCTTTTTAAACACATAAGGAACATTTACCAGAATAATTGATCTTTTTCTCTGAATGCTAAAAATAAATTAAAAAAAATAGACAGACAAATGAACTAGGTCTGCCCTAGTTGGCCCCTGATGGCAATTGCAGAGTGAAATGTTTTAATTGCCAAAAAAGGCCCCTTTTGCCAAAAATCATTCCTTTATGGAGTCTGTCAGAAGTTTTCAGTTTCTGTCCAAAAAGCTGCCAGAGTGAAATCCAATCACTAATGACAGCAGGATTATAAGCGCACAGACTGCCTGTCTGAATAGCAGTTTATAATAGAACAAAAATGTTGTGGATTTTACACAGTTGATTCATGGCAAACTTTTTAATAGAACATAGATTTTAATATTAAATGCCCATCATTTTATCCCATAGCATTTCTTGAATACATGGAAAAATGTTTGGTTGGAATACTGAAAAGCAGGGGTATTACTTAAAGTACATTTCCCTTTTTCTAGTGACAATTAAACAGTTAATAAAATTAAGTAGAACTGGGTACTATTGGAAATACAACAACATTTGAATCTTTCCCACTTTAGAACACTGATCTTGATTCACACATTTACCAAGGCTTCTATATACTTTTACAGAGCTTTCTCTATAACAGGGGAACAGTGCAAAAGGACTATGGCAGAGCCCTGCCATATGTCAGCCCATATCTCTAACCGCAGGATGGATTTGCAGTGGCAACTTAAATTAATTAGCTAAGTATTGTATGATGTTAGTTTATAGCATTTAAAAGTGGAATGCATTGTATGAAGACTTCATAAATATGATTTATTTAAAGAGGTGGTATGGAGGGTAAATAGATTTTAAATGTTTTCTGCATCTTTAAACACAGGTATTTATGACCAGCAGAGCAATTGAGAGTCTGAACACGTGAAAGAAATTTAGACCGCAACAGAGTATTAATCCCTCTTCCTCTCTTTGATGATTAGATTACCTTGAGTTAGCTAGACTCAGGTTAGAGGTACTGTGCAGCACTGATTACTCATTCAGCTGTACATGTATGCACATGCACACGCATGTACACAAACACTCAGAGTAGCTCTTAGCTTCCCACTCCCCAGCTCTTCAGCACCAACACCTGGAGCCAAGAAGCTCCCTCATACAAGCTTTGGCAAAAACACAGGAACCCTTAACTACTGTTAGAAGATGATCAGTTAAGAAAAGCACTATTAAACAATCCGGGTCAGAGCAGTCAGGAGCTGAGGAAGGATAAATTCCAACCCAAACCACTGAAATAGAACTGCCTTTGCATAAATCAGAGCCGGTCAGGTATGTTTTGACATTTTATAAACTCATAGTTATTACGATAATCTAAATTGCACATCTCCTTCATTCATCTACTGAGCAGTAACATTACTGCATATTTACCTGCATGTTCACTGAAGCCACCTATTTGGCTCAAATACAAGATTAATTTTAGCCATCATTTTCATTCTTATTGTAATATATAACTCAAGTATGAGACTTTCCTGAAGTGAGAAAGCTGTACTGTGTGATGGTAGTACATCAAACAGGTTGGAAATGAAAACATCTGCTCTTCAGCTGTTTTGCTGAAATCATTTGATGCTTATCTCGCCCAAGTCAAATCAGAGTTAACACCTACGGATTTTATTAAATTTATTCCTTTCAGTGAATTTTCAAATCACTTCTTTGGGGTGTCTCATTGTATAGAATATATGGATATAATACAATGAGACATAGGGACTATTATTTTGCATTTATACAGAAGCAATGCGAAAGAGCTCCTGCAGACCTTATACTCACCCTTAACATTCTGGGAGGCTCCACTGTCTTTAAGGATGAATTCATATTTGCTATACCCCTAGATTAAAGAAAAGCACTACGAGATAGACACAGCAGTGTTTTTATCACAGAAGTATTGAACACTAAGAACCCAAACGAAAAAAGTGTAATTAGTACATGTGGACCTCGTTGCATTCTACTTTTGATGAAACACTACCAGAGATTACTGGGGGAAAATATTCTTCCTGAAAGCTGAAAGAATCTATTCTTTAAAAGCCATGAAGAGATGGAGGGTAACGTTAAACTTTCTTTAAGGGAGATAAGTACCGAATAACAACAACAAAACCTTTACAGTACTTTCACTCTTTTGGAAATTCTTATTCAGCAGCTGAGCTGTTTTGAAGTTAGTAAGCAGCTTCATCTTCTCTCTGTGTTTATTATTGTGATTACTGCAAAGGTAAAGACAGAGGTTCCTTATTTTTGTTTTTAAATGGGAAAAAAGTCATCACAGAAACTGCAAGAATCTTCAGCACCTTAAGAACTGAGGTGGTTTTAAATAAATTGTAACATTTTAAAATAAATTAGAAGGAGAAAAAATCCCAAATGTTTTCAAGATCCAGTAATTGCAATTTAGATGTCCTATATGAATCCTTTTATTAGACCATGTGGTCTAAACTAGCACCATATACTTTCAATAAGGGACTGTGTTTTTTCCCCTAACTCTTCTACAAACTAAATATTTTAATGACAGTAATACACCTTCTACCTTGGTGCAAACCTCGGTGACTGGTGATTTTGCTTAACAGCGTCATAATGCCATTTAGGTGATGGTTGCTGTTACTTCTTGTTATTTTATGCTACACTTCTCAAAATACTTTGGCCAATCATACACTTTCTTGTTCAGGCTTGTTCAGTCTAATAATACTAGGTGCATAATAGCTGTCAAGAGATTTCTTCCTTTTCTAGGCCTGTCAAACTAAGCAGTTGATTGTTGTTGGGAGTTGCCAAATACATGATTTATCTTTCCTAGTTTTGAGAAAAGTGATTAAAAAAACTAGAAGTGACAAAGCGATCCAGATACTTTGCTGTTATAAAAGAACAGAACTTGCTCCCAGCCATCCTGTTCAAGCAAAGGATTTTCCAATTCTCTACTTGTTGCAATGCTATGAACAAACAATGTGAAACACAAAAGACACCATGGGTAAAGCAGTACTGTTTCTATGTTTTTTGGTTGTTGGTATCTCAACTCTACTACTTTTTCCACTGAAAAACAATTTCCTTCTCCCATCTTTCAGTGTCCAGCTATCAAGGGTGTGTACTGAAAACGAAGACCAAATAGTAAAAACTGTTTTTAAAATACAAACAAAAGTCTGCAGAAACAACATTTTGAGCATTTGCCAAAGACTAACTTGGCTAAAAACAAATGTATAGGGTAATACAAAAGACATAATTTTCTTGATTCACCGAAGAATTCAGTTATTTGTTTACGTTAAGTAGCTGGCAGTCATTATTGGATGATTAGCCATTATTAGATGATTAGCATCTTGCAATGTCTCCCTTTCAAGACTATTCAGACCTGTTTAAATTAAAATTCTTATTTTATACATCCGAACTGCCCTGAAATCACTCATACATGCAGGAAAAACCTTTCCTGGAAGTGTTTCATTGAAAATATCTCTCTTCCTCTGCCCCTTATCCCACCCCCTCATCTTAGGAAGACTCAAGTACCATTTTAGTCAGCATGAGCTTTGGCATGGACCGCAGTAGAGCCAAGATTTTACTCTTAAAGGGTTGGGAAAGGAAATTAAAGAAGTATTAACCTCATAATTCTCAGTCTGGAACACAGCCAGGAAAACAGAACAATGTAGTCTCAGCTTGCAAGGTACCAAAATAACATTAAACAAAGAGAGACACAATGATATACACAGTAGTTTACATTACTAAACAAAAGATAGACCACCATAGAAAAATAAGTGCAAATTTAACTTAAAGGGGAAAAAAACCTCAGAACATTAATTCCACGGAGTTATTCTTCTTTATCCATTGAGGAAAGGACTTCTTATACGGTTTTTATTTCAGTCTGTATATTCCTCAGTCTCAGTTTTTCTTAACACAGGACTCCTTACAATTGCAACTCATACATGAGACAGAAACAACAATGGTGATTTTACTGAATCTTATTGCCTTCCTCCCCCTCCCCCCATCTCATTCAATTCTCTTGTCCATTTGCTCCCAATCTATACAATGCTTTTGCATTTCTCTTCCCAGCACATTTGAAGATGAAAGTAATTGGAAGGGTAACATTCTTTTTTTCCCCTCTCTGTGAAGTTCTCTGGAGTCTATGGAAAACCATCTTGGCTAGATATAAATGTAGTTATCTCCCTATATAGGGAAAATCCTAAAGCAAATTCTCAGAGCATTTCTAAAAGGATTTAGAAATAAGCATAATGAACAGTCTAAATGGCATTCCACTTGCATAATTAGTAATGTGCTATAGACCCGATTCTGCCAACCACTCACTGACTAAAAATAATACTTAGCATTCAAACTAGCAGAGAAAACCCTTGGAAGGGTGTACTCTTTGCTAATGCTTAAAAAAATCTGGTTGATTTTCAGACTCTGCTGTACTAATAGCAACTAAAAGGACCAATCAATCTCTCATCATTCAGTGATTGATCCTTTGCAGGCACGAAACATTATTTAGCTATTTGCAACATTTTCAGGGGACTCATCAAGTTAAAGAGAGATGTTTATAAAAGGCTTCCTCTCTGTAATATAACTCTAGAGGATACACAAATCCACTAAAGAAAAATGGTAGTAGGAACAAGGGGCATTTTAGAAGGGAATGTCTCCACTTATTTTCCATGACAGTGAAAGCATTATCATAGATATGCAATCATAGCTGTCACATCATTCTATCAAGACCAAATGCTTTTATTTTCCAAGGATGTAAATGCAGCTCCTCTCAGCGTTCCAGTCAAGCACATGTCATGCAGTTCATCACAAGCACCTCTACCACAGCCAGCAGATACCATCACAGATTTATAGATTTACAGAAGTCTCTTTCCAATGGCAATGATCACGATACCTCATCAGCATAACTATACACACTTTCAGCCTTACTACATGGGTTACTGCAGCTGAAGAACAAACTGTTTCTCTATTTACTTACTTTTTAAGGATGTGATACACCCCTTTGAAATTCAAGGCCCTTCAAATGCACTAAGGTTGTACTGATGGATAGAGCAGTTTAACACCCTGATTAAGGCTTTTTAATTAACATGCTTAACTTTTCATACAATCAACACAGCCACAAGAGTTCTTCTGATAGAAACCAGGTGTTTGTATTAGGTAAGCTGCTTCCTTTGCTGTACCCTGATGACTGAATTGATGAGCTCTCCACTAACTCTGACAGGAATTTAGGTATTAGCTCACATTTACACAACTACATGCAGAAACCTTAATTTGTGTTTTAACATGGAGCTGAACCCCATACCTTTTCCATCCTGCAGTAGCTGAGCGCCACTTCAGTTGTGCCCTGTAGCGACTGAATCCCTTTTTCAGTTCCTAGCACATCCCTCCTATACCTTTCCAGCAAAAGACAGGCACCCAGCCTGAGGGTTTATTAGACCCAACCTCTTGTTGGGCAAGTGTCACATCCAAGCCTCAGGGGCTCTAGGAGTCCTGTGGAAGCTATTTACAGTTGCAGCAGCATTGCACAAGGATAAGAATAATTACAGACAAGCAGTCTGGTTGCAAGCCAGGTGCACCTCCCTCCTGCAAACACTTGAGCAATCTCTACAACACTTAGCAGCATTTCAGTAGGCTCTCAAAAGGATATATGGCTCAGTAAACATGTTGCCACCTTTTTCACAATGATCTCAACACCTGACCACTGTGAAAAGCCAGTTCTTTCTGTAACACCTGAGCTAGATCCTCTCAGTCACCCATCATCGCTGCATCCAAGCAAAAGGTATTTCAGAAGATGATCATCCCTTTGGGCACTTGTGCTACCATTTGGCATAACGTGACTAAGTGAGAGACAAGTAAGCACAATCTGGAGGCAGGACCTTGGACTGCATGATAAATTGTGTCACGATACCAAGAGAATAGAGATAACTATGCTAAGTCTTAGTAGACATAAGCACCAATGTGTAACAGATGAAGGGACCGATCATGCTGCATACCCGAAGCCTTACAATAAGCAAGGGCCTGCTGTCACGGCAGTGATGTAGCCCACGTGGAGCAATGGATCTGAAATCACCTGGTTCATATTTCATTGTTTTTGGTACAATATACAGTCATGTAGCTTGCTTCGTCACACCACTCATCATACCTTGAAATAGGGTCCTTGTTGAGGTTTTTTTTTTTTTTTGTTTCAGCTGTTTCATTGCAATATTATGACCTTATGAGACATTTTTAAAATATGGTTTCATATATGAACCATATTTTTTAATTTCTGCTTTCAATCTCCAGACAAAGATTGGTTATTCTGTAATATAATAAGAGCTATTTACTGGTATTGAAACCACAGACTTACTGTAAGTTTTACAGCATTCAAAATGCAATGTAATTATTTTCTTTTTTTTTCAAGCCCATAAAAACTGTATTGCTATAATCGCTTCAGCGCTGTCTCACTGTTTAAAAAAAAAAAAAGTTTGTTGAAAAGCAGACTGTGAAATACTTGTATATTACTATCTAAATTGATATTTAATAGATCAACAACAAGCTAGTGGCTAAAAGCAACTTAAGTCTGACCGGCAGTTTAATTCTCCCTTTCTTTTTTACTTCTCTCTTTTGACTCAGATTCCCCTAAACACATACAAACACTCTGGCTAATTCATATAATGGTACTGACTGCTGAGGATCAAAATTTCAGTTCTGTACCTTAACTGCAGCAAGAGATGCTGTCTTTCTTTTTCTCCCACATCTCTACCCACTTGGCTTTTCTTTGTGCAGCAATGTAAGCTTTGGGAAGTAAAAAAATGGACATTACACAACAACAAAAGAGAAAAAAAGAAACCCCACAGCCCAAAGAATCCTCACCCCCCAAAGAAACTCAAGATCAGGCTGGATGGGGCTTTGAACAACATCGTCTAGTGGTAGGTGTCCCTGCCTACATCAGGGGGGTTGGAAATCGAGAATCTTTAAGGTCCCTTCCAACTCTAACTATTCTGTGATTCTAAAGCCCAGATCTCAAAACCCAAACCCTTCAATCCCTAGGCACACAGGAGGCATGCCTACTGTCTGGGAATGTTACTCTCTAGTTAGGACTAAATGAGTCTAACTTTATTTACAGTACATACCTGATGTCTGATCCAAAGCTCCTTAATATTCATGGGTTCACTCCCACTGCCACTCTCACCAGGATGTGAATCAAAGCTTTGCTCTACTATTCAAGCCAGTCTCATACAAATCTCACCAGTTCTGCCTGGACCCAGACCTGTACAGGTTAGGCCACCTTCTTCAGCTCTGGAGGTGTCACTGGGGGACTATTTATCAGTATAAGAAGCCCTCCTGTCTGGCACAAATTATTATTTTTTAATTATGATGCAGGAGGTGGGCTGGTGCTTATCAATTTACTCATCACAGAAGTCAGCAGTGGTCATAAAAGCATATAGCAATTTAAAAAAAAATAGTCTGGGTATAACTCTGAAGCAACATGACAGAGAAATTAACTCTGAATGGCAATCCATGTAATTTACCTAATCTTAAATTAACCTGGCCTTACTATTGAGATAGTGATTTTTTGCTCATATTGTGTGACAGGATCAGAGGAGAGAAATGGATTTTTATTTGGTTTATACTACAAAGGAGTGTTCTTCATATATTCATCAGTTTAACCTCTTTCAACACATTTCACCCAAGAAGAACCTAAGGAAACTGGGATTTCCAGAAGCAAGAAAAGTCTCCTAAAGCAGACTTAGTGACAGAGAATACTTCATCAGCTGCCAATGTATTTCAGATTTTCTTGTTCTCCAGCCATTTGTTTCGTCTTCTTTTCTCCCTTATCTTACTACTTCTCCATCTTCCCCAATGTTCCTATCCTCTCAGTTGAGGCAAACGTTAAACTAATTGTTGGAGTGACTGCATGATGAGGGAGGAGAAAGTGTCTAGGGAAAGTTCATACAAAGGAGAAGGGATAATGGGGTGGGGAGGAGGGGAGAAAGAGGAACTTCTAAATGTGATTCTGAAGAGTTATATTTATTGTCTGTAAAACTAATCTATGAGTTTGTTTGTTTGTTTGTTTGTTTTTAACAAATTCACATATCATGATCAAAAGAAATTTAAACCAATTGTAACCAGACAGATTTTGATCACTGTACTTGGTTTGTTCTCATTAGGGCACATACATATAAGATCACATTCACATTTTCAGACTTGAATTTTCAAGTGATCTCTTTGTTCAGTCTCTAAACTTGCTATAAGCTGATGGCACAGCAGTTACCGTCTCTTATAGTTTGTTGTTGCACAATCGGAAAAGTTTCCAGTTATCCTTCAGTTTTACACTATAGAATGTAAAGTCCCTTTATGAACCTTGATTTTTCCACCACCTAACATCTTGGCGAGTATTCCACATTTTCTTGAAAGCTATTTCCTTTCTTAAGCAGTCAACCTAAATTTAGTAAAAGCTGGGATGCTGATGACCTCTACTCTTACTTATCCACAATTAGGTAATTCCACAATCACTCTCAGGGCTCTTTCACCAAGTTATTTGTCTTTGTGTCACTGTGCAATACACTCAGAACGAACTGTTGTCTGCTTGACTACCCAGATCTCATTTGGAAGAAAAGACCTATTGGACCTTTTAACATCAACATTATTCAATCCTGAGTCAGACAAGATGGTTATTAGGAAGAGGCTTACAACATTTTAACCTCATAGCATATGAGCACAGCTTGATTTTCAGATGGTTTGACCTTTCTTCCCACCCAACTCTTTCTTTTCTCAAGGTAGAAAACCAGATTCCATGATTTGGCTCTGCAATGTTTAACCAAAAGCCAAAAAGATTTTGTTAAACCTATTTCATTAGTCACATCATAACAGACATACCGAGTGTCAGGGAGGGGAAGGGGGATACAAGAAAAAATGAAAGAAAACAAGGGAAAGAAAACAAATCAAAAAAGGATAAGTCTGTTCTTTTATACTAGATATGGCTTTCTTAATTCCTTTCCTTAGCTTAAGCAAGGGGAATTTTCACCACAATCTTCTCTTTCTCCTATTTCTGGGCTTCTGGGGATGAGGGTTTTTTTAGAGGACAATACCTTCATTTTTTTTCCTTGTGATGAGTCATTCTGACAGCCTTTACTATCGTTTTGTGTTGGTGGCAAAGCCTAGCCATCTCCACAGGGCAGCAGGCGACAGAGACCCTTCTTTCAAAGCCACAGCTCTATGCCGATCTGAACCTCATCAATTTCATCAGCTTTATCTAGCCCACGCATAACTTGTCACATAACTCCTACTAGCATTGCATATTTATTGCTGTAGTAGCTACACATCAGGGTTTAAAACTCTCTTCCTCAAACCTGGCATCTCACCTGCGGCAGGATCACCCTGAGAAAGTCACAGATGAGGAACTAGCTCAGAATAAGGGAAAAATCACATAGAAGCACAGAGACACACACACACCAAGCACCTACTGTCAGGGCAGGATGTGCAGACCCACTGCAAACTCAGCCCTTCCTGCAAGGAAAGGACACTAGGGAAAACTGAATGAGGAAACAGAGGGGAAAATGCAAAGCTAACTTTCTTTCCTGAAATGGGCTTTCTTCCTAGAGGGCTCCGTCTTTCAGCATATGCAGGCTTAAAACTATTTGTCTCTAATGCAGTTTTGTCCAAAAGGACTTCAGGACTTGACTCTATAGTCTGAGAGCCGAGAAGTTGTCTAACTTTGAAACTATGTTCAGGTCAAGACATGCAAATAAGATGGAGGTGTCCATACTACTCGTAAAGACTGGCATATTCTACAACAATGATTCCCAGTGATTTCGTAACACAAAGTGGCCAAAATGCACGAATTACTTGATTGTTAATTTTCCAGCAAAGATTTCTATGACATCCTGTTTTTCTGTCAGTTTCTCACATCCCTGAAAATTATACTCCTGACATGCTCTTTAGAGCAAGAACTAGGTATTTTAACTCCACGTCACCTCTAGAATTTGTCACACCCTTATCATCCTATAGAGCATTTCAAATAGCACAGCAGACAGTATGTGTGCAATTTATATAAAGGGAGCATACTATCAATAGATCCCAATATCTAGAAAGACAACAAAATTGTGAAGGAAATCTCATTTTGTAGGGATCAGAGAGAAGAGCTCCTATTTAGATTATATGGCTGAAAAAAATATAGTAATGGAAAAGCAGTTGTATTGTATTTATCCTACTATGTTTTAATGGAGCTGCTATGGTTTCTCACTAGCTGAGAAGTAGTTTTTAGTCCACCTAGATACACACAATCCTTCCCTTCTGGGAAGGACTCCAGGTTCTGAATGAATTCAAATGCAAGTTGTATTTACCCTGCAGGACATATAAGCAGTGAAATAAATCACATTAATCCTTCATTTCCAAAGCCAACTGAAGCCAGTGGAGTCTTTGATTTCATATCAACAGCCTCTGCTCTTCTTTGTTTTGAGGTTTCCCAGCCCAGCAGGGGGTTATATGCTATTCTCAGTAAGGGCCTTCAGAGTTTCTGGTCTTCACCAGAGGGTCAAAACTCTATCAGGCAGCAAGTGACACAGGTGAAAGCTTGTTCCTAACGTAGTGACATATGACAACTGAAGGATTGCTTCAGAAACCAGGGAATTGTTTCAACAGTGGAAGATGACTGATGAAAGCCTCAAAGAGCAGCCAAGGTGTGAAAAACCCCAAACAATGACTGAGCCTTTCTTCTGAACCAGTCATATTTACAAAAAAACAAGTACATACCCACACTAGCCATTTAAAGTCAGAATGTCAAATATTTAAATTTAAATTAACCTTCATTTGCCTGGAGTGGAGGCACAAGGAGCTCAACAGCAGCCTCTTCTGCCCAATACCCTGTTGCAATGACCACAAGAAAATGGTTAACGCCTCTCTCTGACCCTACGGCCAAAGCCCTGGACATGGACTGGGGCAGGGGAACCAAAGGCTCCTCAAACCCACTTGTGCCAAACACCTCTTGGCTGTCCCTGTCTCCCAGTTGCTCTTTGAAGGGCTCCAGTTCCTTAGGAGACCCAAAGATCCCTAATTCTAGGTGAGGAAAAAAGCCAAAATTATACAGACTCTGATCACCAGCTGAGCACAAGGCTTACTGCAGGAGGAATAGAAATCATTCCCTGTAAATTGGGCTCTTCTCATCTAATGGGAGTTGTGGAGAAATACCATTTGGGTCTATTTTTATTCAGTTTCTGGAGCTGGGCTCCCTTTGAAAGCCGTAACTATTGCCCCCACACTTGAAGAGCCTAAAGCTTTGAATCTGTGACTAGGGTAAAGCTCACTGTAAACCGTCCAAGCACAACAGACATTCTGAGAGTTCTACAGTGTCTTGTGCACTTGCATGAACTGCATTTCCAAAATCAGTTAATTCACAAAGCTCTCACACCACCTTTTCTTACTAAAGTACCTTGGCACCTTGTTATCCTTAGAGAGAAATGTTCCTATAATGCCCCCACGTGCTGTTGCTGAGCAGCAAGGAGAAACACAAGGAGATTAATAACAAAATCCAGAGACAAGGGCGCAGAGGGAAGTTGCACCATGTAAGAACATAAACCAGCAACCTTGCTTGGAAAGGAAAGCTGATGGTCCCTACCTCAGGAATAGGCTCCAGGCTGCAGCTCCAAAGCAGATTAAGACACCTCCAACAGCCAGGAGAAACAAGCAGGACTGAAGGCTGACCCCAGTCCCTACCAACCAGGTGCAGGCATTTCCCTGCTCATCAGGGGCAGGAGGAAGAGGAAATACACTCCTTCTAGAAGGGCTGTACTTTTCCCACACATCACATTGGGAGCACTGGTTCTTAATATACCATTCTGGACTTCACTTCTGCCAAAAACTAAGCTTTTCAGCACCTGACTTTCAGACACTTAGGTAGTTTTTTTGGATACATCTCTACAAGATTTGCCAAAGATTGCTTAGGAAAGTTGTAACAGTCCAAGGTCTTGAACCTCTGGTCTCCTGCAGTCTACACTGAAGTGTTAATCACTCTGTCATTCTTCCTCCCCAACAGGTGCTTTTTAAGAGTTACAGTTACCAAAAGAGAGAAGAGTTATATCCCATTATAAAATACATGACCAATCATAGAGCTCAAATTTAATGCATTGCAGCCACTTACATCAGCCTGCCAGCAACTTGTGACAAAGAATTATTCAAAAAATGGCAACTGGCCGAAATTTGCAAATGCCTTTGAAAACAGAAGCTGTAATTACATATAGCTTGGTTTAGGATAATTAACTAAATACCAGTCTCTTCTTGGAGAGAGGTACTTTCCAGCAAACAGCATATTTGACCTAAATACCAACTATGAAACACAGCGGAGCACAGAAAATTTGCAGCCTCTCCCCTCTCCTTCCCGCGTCCAGATTTCAGCTTCAGCCCTCACCCTGTGCCTCTGAGCAGGACAGCACAGACGGTCTGTCTGGCTCTATACACACATTGCCATCCTGTGGCCAGATTCTGCCAGCACAAGTGACTCTCCAAAGGAGGTAAAAAAAGCCTCCTGTGAACCGTGTGCCACTATTTCTAGAGAATGTACCACATGGCACAAGCGAAACAGGGCTTTATAGTAAACATAGGCTTGAGCTAAAAAATGCAAATACAGCCACATCTTTGAACCTTTCCAGTACAAAATTCAGATGGATTTATGATTCAGTGGCTGTTGAAAAATATCTGAGTAATATCGAGATGCAGGTAGGAGGAAAGGAGCTTGAGAGAACAGGGAAGGGAACATCAGATGTTGAAATCATCAAAAACAGAAGTGGCCACCATCGACTCGAGGCCCACACAAAGCATCAGGGAACAAAAACCAACTGGGGAAGTATAAACACAAAGGAAAAGCCTCAACATGACAGATGACCCAAAAACCTCTGGAAACTTGACCCCCCTACCAAGAGGCAGACAGAAGGAGGGCATGACTTGATTAGGGCAAGTGATAGGAGAAAGAAAGCAGAAGCTGGGTGAGAGAAATGGGTTGCTGGTCCATTTCAGAAAGTTGCCCTGGGTGTAGTATCCATCCCTTTACAGCCAGGGTGAGGGGTACATGCAATTCCCGTAAGGATGTGTTTTGGTTGCCTAATTCTTTTGACCTCCATGGAGGAGACAATATTCCCCTTGCATCTGCTTAGGAAGGCAAAAGGAAAATGTTGATTAGCACTTAGCAGAGGAAGTGGCTTATTTGGCCTTAGTATAATCATGGGAACTTTGTTCCCTCTACCCCAGTGACCACATTGGTAGCATTAACTGGAAAGCCAAGTAACTGCTAAAGAAACTGCTGAATCAAGCTTAGTCCCGTACTGCTTGCATAATTTTCCTTGAATGGACGTACAAGGAACATTAGCTTTCTTCATATGTTGAGCCCTCAGTTGGTTTCTCTCAAAAAAGCCATTTCACAGCTCCTTATTGGGCCAAAATCTGCCTCTTTCCCCTGTGGGGCTGCTTGGACAGTGATACGGTTTCAACAGGGGTGTCTGAGAGCAAAATCTAGGCCTGGGATGTACTGCAGCTATCAATCTGTCATCATTAAATATGCTGCACTTGTGAATTATGTCTTGAGAGCCTTTTCTAGGCAGGGTTTTTCAAGTGCGTGTTTGAAACAAAAATTTACAGTGCCATAGACATTAATTTCAGCTCAGGGTCACGCAGGCCAGAAACAATAATGAAACAGTATTTTCATAATTGACATATTTTATGGTTGTATTATTAAATGCTAGAAAGGCAAAGTGAGATTTTCCTTAGTTCTGTTAAATTAACAGCTTAAGTCAATGGACTTATCAATTAATAGGCATTCATCTCGGCATGGGCTGGAAATCCTTTAACGCGAGCAGCTAGAGCTTTTCTAGGGCCTGCTCACATGTCAGTTCCAAGCAGCCCAAGGGCTGGTTTAGGTCATACTTTTCATTAAGGTGGTACATTTTAGCTACATCATCTCCCAGCCTTACCATGTTGCATGTCCCCCAAGCTCGCACTGGCTGTGTGAGACCCCTGACACTGGGTCTTTGTGGGCCATGGAGGATATCTGGTGTGGGCATGATCTTGCGGTGATCTTGTTGGGTTTCAGGTTATTAATGCAGTTGAAAATCAGGCCAGACGGATCTGAACACCAAAAGCAAAATCTGGGAGAAAGACTGAATTTCCCCTTCATAACAGAGGATCACTGTCATCCTGTAGGACTGCAGAATAGGTTTCTTTTTTCCCTGTTGCCCTCAAAGGTGAAACGAGAAGAAAATGGGTATCAATTCAGAAACTTGCAATGAACAGAACAGGTTAAAAAAATAAGAAGAAATCTTGTGGTGTAATATTCAAGCCCTACTTTGCACAGTGGAGACTACTGAAGCTTATTAGAACACTATGTGGGAAAATGATTTTGTTTGGAAGATGCAAATGGAAAACAATAATTAAAGGGTAACAGAAGACCAGTCCACTTAGCATCAAAACAGACACCCTGGCCTCAGGATTACCAAATAAAATTACCCTGAAAAACATCCACATAATCCTCCCATCTTCTCTTTCTCTTTAGATAAGAGCGGGGCAGAATATTGCAGGGATTTAAGGCATCATTTGTTTACATGGTCATATTTTAATCTTCTGCAAGAAGCTAAGGTTACACAACCCCGACATTCAAACAATCCTGTACCTTGCTGTTTATAAGAAGTGGGGCCTGACATTCGTAACGTTCCCGGGCTGCTCCAAAGGGACAGGAGGAGAGGGCTGGGGAGGGAGAAAGGAGGAGGAGGAGGGAAGAGAGGAGAAAAAGGTCAGGTCCCTTTTTAAGCATATCTGAGCTTGCTGGAAGCTTTCAGCGTGTGGGTGGTAGGTGTATCAGCTGACATGGGGAAGTGTAAGCGTGAAGCTGGCCACCCAAGACCTCAGGGTCACTGCTGACACTCCAGATCTCCAAGCTGGGGAAGGCACCTGCTCCCTTGCCAAAACAAACCATCTCCTGCTACGGGCATACTTGAAAAGACCTGCTTTTGTCAGCCCGGGGGAAGAGGGAAAGGGAGGGGGCAAGGGGGGAGGTATTAGAGGGATGTGGGGGCTTTTGGTCTTACTTAAACAGTCTCAAATAACCAGTTTACAATGCAGCGATGTTCTTCAGAATTTATTAAAGGAGGAGGGGAAAAAAAAAGGAGCCGAGGAGGCTTGACTCCAGATCTGGGGAGCATTAATATGCATCGTGCTAGAATTTCATGAGGCAAGCGAGTTTTGTAGCCCTTGCTCTGGTGGTCCTCTGCTGACAGGATCTCAAGCCGCTATTTGTTATCTTTAGGCCTGATAAGTACATCTGGTTTTGATTCAGGTGGCCGCGAGCTTGTCTCAGAGTTGAAAAGGGTGCTTTGCTCAAATTGAATTTTCTCACAAATTTCAAACTGGGATGAGAACCAGAAGAAGCTGGGCCCTGTCACACAAAACTCCCGTTTTGCTTGCTCGGCCCTTGGGCTCGTAAAAACCTGGCACAAATCAGTTTCACCTGTTTGGCTAAGTGAGTACATGCTAAAAGTAATAAAGCTATTAGTGCAATCAGATATTTCTCTGCATGTGTTCTGATGTAAAAAGAAAGAAAAAAAAAAAAAAAAAGAGAAAGCAAGCGGGGAGGTGAACTCTTCTCAACCCTGCCTGTCACATATCTTCCTGTGTCCCTGCAAATTAGTTGCAGAGAGGCTGCTGCCACTTCTTCATGCCTTTCTGCCTGGGCATTGTAGGCTGGCAAGGAGACCTGCCTGCAAAAAGCTGTTCTACTCCATTGCCCTTCTCAGAAAAGCAATTTAAGTCACTGCCTGAGCTGAAGAGAGGAAAGAACTAGTTTTGTCATTCACTGTCTCACACTTTCTAGCTCTTTGTACCGATAGCAGACTTGCCCCACTTTTAGACGAGGAAGCCCCAACTGGGTCTGCAGTGAGGACTAGCTGAGGCACCACCCTTGGAGGTATTTAAAAGACAGATTGACATAGTGCTTAGTGATGTGGTTTAGTGACGAGTTGTTATTTATCAGAGTTAGGTTGGTGGTTGGACTAGATGATCTCAAAGGTCCCTTCCAACCTAGGCAATTCTATGATTCTATAACTGCTTCGGTGCCCAAATGACCCAAGATGCACCCAGATACGGTCACTTTGAGAGTCAGGACAGAGCCTGAGTGATTAACACCTGGGATGCTGTAAAGTTCGAAACAACACACGCTTCTGACACCATTTCCCAATGCAGAGCATCATCATGTCTTCACAGCTGGTGTCTTTCATGGTTTATGGGAACAAATCTCAGGTAAACTTAGAAATGAAAGAATTTAAGAGGCTTAATGCCCCAAACAAAGACCAGTGACATCTCTAATTAACTCCACTCTGGCAACACATTTTATTACCCATAAATTTGTGGCATTCCAGTGGTGTCTCCTGCTTGCATGAGATGCTCCGTAAAACACTCTGGGAACCTGCTGGCCAGAATATACCATAAAAGTGTATTCTGTAACCCTTCACCCTGTCATTTGTCCACACTCTGCTTGAGGAACCTTCAGAACAAAACATGGGGGATTTTTTGTTTGATCTACTAGTTATTTTCCATGTCCTTTTCCCCCATTTCATTATACTTTGCTTTGTTGTGCATTTTTCCTTCCAGTGGCTTCTCTTATATCTCATTTTATTACAAGCGTCACTTCCCACGGAGATTAAGAAATTACATTTTTGGTATGTACTTGTCATGCCATCCAAATGTAGATAGGCACATCTTAACAAAATTAATAAAACAAGATCCTTTTAATAAAAAAGTAACTCTCATAGAGATATTTAAAAATTGCATCAAAGCAGCTCCCTAACCTAGATCTGACTGAAGGAATAAAAACAATTATACTGTTGGCATTTTTCATAAGTATTTCTCCATGTTTTCCAAAACTAAAATGCTATAAAAATATAAAACATCTGTACAGCTTCTTGCAGAGAAGAATGTCTTTCTAGAGGAAAAAATTACCAAATTTCCCTTAAAATGTTAATATTATGTGTTATGCTATATGTTAGATATGTTAATATCTTTAAAAAGAAAAAAAAAGTTGACTGGGTTCCCTCTCCTAAACCTGCAGAGCAAGAAAGCCAGCTGCTTTGTGATACAAAAGGTCAACAAAGTGTAAAGATCCATGTGATAGCATTTGCTCCAATATTTAAGAGCAAATATTTAACATGCTAATTTATGCACTCTTTGGGCTTCTCAAAAAAGTACCCCATTTGCACATTCCATCTGTGTATCTGAGGCCTGAAAGAAATTCAGCTCTCAAAAGAGCCCTTTTAATTTATCATGGTCCCTTTTATTTAAAGTGCTATGTAATGAAGTTATCATGCCTTGTTCTTATGGATCCTCCCATGAAACAGGCATTTCTGCATAGACTATAAATGGTCCGGTGCCCATGTACATGAATGAAGAGACATGATGGATGTTGAGAGGACGACTGGCTGTAAACCAAAGGAGGAACTGAATGCCAGAGCCAAAATATTTCTGCCTATCAAGCTCCATCTTTTGGGGCGAATATTTTTGTGAATGTCGCATTCTTAGGCAGATGGATAGAGATGGAAAGACAGAGAGTATTTGGGTGTCCTCTTCAGTCAATTCTAGGCCCCTTGTGTGTTTGAGAACATCTGAAGGTCCTCTCTTCTTCATCTGTGTGGCTGTAAGGAGTTTCCTACAGCAGCTTTCTACCAGGTGGAGACTCTGCCACCTTTCTGTGATCTCCAGCCTTATAAACTGAACTCCGTAACAGGTCTTTGTTAACATGTGGGGAGCATTGTGGAAATTAATTTCTGTGACTATTCTGATTCCACCAGGAATCTGGTAACCCACCCCATCAGACACACACAGAGCTTTCAGACAATGCTTACTCCATCTCTTCATGGTGTAGCTTTCCTTTAAAATAAACCCAAAACTGTTCTATGACATATACCTATTTATGTTGTTGGGGTGGTCACTTAGAGTCCATAGGATTTTGTTGGTCATGGTTCTCTTCCACTCACCTTCATTTACTTCGTAGAGTCACACAGATCTGGGACACAGAGGCAAGATGTGGATGAATGTATGCCCACAGCACACCCGCTTTGAGAGTGGTCCTAGCATCCCTGTTCACACCAATCTGATCTTCTAGCATCTCATCACTCACAGTTCCTGCAGATGGGAATAAGACACCATAATGGCAAGAGCCGTAAAAGCAGCTTTTATGACTGAGTGGTACAAAACTGATTGCTGATTCCCACACTTGCTGCGCTGAATACCTTTCTCTAGTTGTTCCTCAAACTGCCAGTCCAACTTGCTCAAACTCTAAGCAAATCCAACTTCTTATCTTTTGTCCACTTCTGACATCCTGCCTCACCTTTGCACCCGACCTACCAAAATTCTCCTCATTCTTGTGGTGTTTCTCTAGGCTGCAAATCACAGAAAAGAATGGGAACAATCAATAAGGAAAACACGCTTAATCTCTACTGGTGGAAATCTTCCCTCCACCCACATCGGCCTTGTTTAAGTGGCTGTGAACATAGCATGGCCCTTTCTAAGCTGACAAAGTTCACTCAGGGGCAGCAAAGCCAGCTCTCCGCAAGGTCACCGTCAAACTAATATCTGCACTGTTTCTTGGCCACTCCATATGATCTTTAAGGAAGAGACAGATCAAAGGGAAGGACATCGAGTTAAGGGATTTTAGCCTTTTAAGTCACTGCGACAAAATGTCACCAGCTGAAGAGCAGGAACATTGGACCATCATTCACTGCAGGCAGGCCAAGGTGACAAGGAAAGGGTAAAGCCCTGGAAACAAGTCAATGCCCCTGTCCCTGGAGGAGCTGGGGATCACGGTAGCAGAGTAACATGGGGTGGCTCCTATGGTCTTTGTGCTGCAGCTGACACAATCCCACTGACCACAGTTTGTCACCTGCCCTTTCTCAAAACTCAACCTAATGTTCACCCTGATGTTCAGAACATTTTTTCCTAACATTTTTCTGTTCTCTCAGCTAAAATATAAGGTGGCAGAATTAATTTAAAAACCAAAATCTCAGTACTTGGTTGGTTTTTCAGTAAGCTGTTTTACAATGATGTATGCTTTTCCTCTTTACCTTTCTCATCTTTCTTTCCACCAAATATTTTCCAACAGCCACAGTCTAACAATAAAAGCAAAATATTTAAAGTACTCAGAAAAAAAGAAGTCTGATTTAAACTGGGTGAAATAGATCACAGCCACAGAAAGTGCATAGAAGCAGCAAGAATGTCAAAACTTCAGAAGAAACATACTTTAAAAATTAAGGAGTTCAACAAAACAGGTTGTAATAAATAAAGGGTTTTTTTTTAAAGTTCCAATTTTCTAGGTTTTCTCTCTACAAAATCTTGTGCTTGCTGTCTTTTGCTCTTTATATACAACACAATTCTTAGGTGCAATTCTGTAAATTCAGAACCATGAATATACATTTTATATTTTGTATATTTTTTGTTTAATAAATAAAAACAGGTAAAGAAAAAAATCTGTTTTAATTCAATGTCAGAAAGGGTCTGGAAACAGCAGGATACAGGATAAGAGCAAAAAGACAAATATTAACTTATTCTGTAGAGGGATACACGCAGGCAGTAGTATCATACTAATGTTTTTTCAATAGCTTTAATTCCAGGAATTGCTAGGAAAATTTACTTTTTTTTTTCTCCAGAAATTTTATTTTTCTCCATTTTAAAAATAGATCTTTAAAGTTAACCACAGACACAATTACTTTTTAAAATAAGATTTGTATTTTGTTTACTGATTGCAGTGGAACTTATCATCCTATCACTTCTAGAGCCATTTATTATAGTGTAGATCACTCTTTCCTCAAAAGCAGTTGATCTTTACAAATGTTTGATTCTCTCCACTGACTCAAGTAAGCTGCACAATCAAACAGCAACCTTGGTCTCCCAGTTACATGGAAACATGCTCAGAAACAGCTATTTTGCTGTAGGGCTTTGCATAACAGTTGTGCAGACTGTCCAAAAATTTAACTGCCCTATCCATGTGAAAAAACTAAATCACGCCATGTTTGGGTGAGACAGGGAGCTATTCATCTCCATCTTGCAGGAAGGGAAACAGCCTCATCTACAACCATCTGAGATGCATAGGTGAGAGTGGAACCAGAGCATCCCAGCCTCACCTATGGTCTTTGTGAAAGGCATGGAAAAAATGCCCAGTGAATGCACAATCTCTATTCAGTTTCTAATCCTTACCCACACTTCAGTCCATTTTTTGCTTAAATAAAAAAAAAAAAAAAATGTTGGTTTTTTTTTCTTACCCTTTTGTTTTCATCCCCACTCTTCTACCTCTGCTGAAGATTTACATGAAAATATCAGCAAAAAACCTACTGGGTAAGAGATCTTCTTCCACATGCAGAAACATGTAGCATTCAGAGAAGCTGTCAAGGAACACCTATATATTTACTCTGTCGGCTACACCTGAAAGTTTCATTAGTTAGCCTTGGTGAGTCACTAAGGCCTGGCACAGCTGTTGCAGCTGAGAAGAAAATAATTGTTGCATGTATTCCCCATCCTGTGTGTGAGGACGGTTCACCTCCAGCAGGTGAGCAAACCCCTGCCTCGCTGCAGTTTCTAGAGAGGCACTGAAAGGCAAAGCAAGATTGGTGAGGGTTTACCTTAAATTACCATGTAGCAAAACACAGCTGCTCAGCAGTACCTCCACAAGTGGTTTAGCCACCTGCACGGTGACAGGTGAGCAGGAGATGCTGCCTCTCCCATCCTTCTCCCAGTCCAGGAGATCCCATCTCTGCTTTCTGAATCGTGATATGGGCACACTTATGCATCACAGTTTTTAAAGCCAGAAGGGAACACCATTTCCATTTCAGCCTGACCTCCTGTGTGCATTATAAGGCAACCCGACTTGCTGGTCTTACTACAATTAAACAATTATTTATTTTTTTCATTATGTTTTGAACACTCCTCCAATAGAAGAAAGTTAAGCTTATGGGAAAAGTTGCTGTTCCCACGAGGCCTTACACTGTGTTCGCAGAGTGAGGGGTAGCACAGGCTGGAGCAGGTTATAGGTGCAGGAGATTCTTATCATTCCTATATTCAAACAAAACACATTTGCTGATGCTTTTTTTATGGCACTGAGCTCTTTCTACTGTCATTTTTGCATTGCCAAAATGATACAAAAATTAAGCATAGACAGATCTATAGTGAAAATAGTCTGCGAGGTACATAATTTGAAGCAATAAAGAGCTTCTTAAACTTAATGGCTGTGGTGGCCTGAGTACGCCCAAAGGCATGGCATTTGAGATTTTTAAATCCAAACTGGTTCCCACTAGGTACCCACTAACCAGTTTTTTTCAGGAGGTGTACAAGAACCTGACTATCATTTTGAAGCAGCCGGAAGAGAAGTAGTGGAATAGTATAACTTGTGCACTATAAACCTGTCTGGGTATTTCTGGCATTATTGTTAAATTAAGGTTATATTAAAATGAAACACTTCAGTATTTAGCTTTCTGTCTGCCTGGCAGGTTTTGCTACATAAATCTAGTTGGAGAAAATTGGCCCATTTGAATTGGACATTGGATATGGCTTTTCTGCACCATCAAGAAAATGGCCACACATTTTTTTAATTGTTTCCCTTGCATATAATTTTTAAACAGTCTTATAAAAATGTTTTCCTTTTTTCACTCCCCACTGAATTAAGAATGCACATGAATAGTTGCCAATTGGCCTATAAGATAGTCATTCCAGCAGGCAGCAATGAGAAAGTATGAAGTGGTTTTTGGAAGAACTACCTTTCTTTGCAAAATGCACTAGACTGCGTAGCTTGAAAGAGGAGCCTTTTATTCCCTGCAGACCACTTCCTTCAGCTCAAAAAGAAAGAAGAATTTCCTAACCAGTGATTATGAAGGATAAACATAAGGAGCCTCGCATGTACTCCTTGCCATCTGATTTGCAAGTAAACAAACTTTTGCTATTTCATTGAAATTTAAGTGGCTTATATTCTCCAAAGATCTTGACTGTGAATTAAGATAGAAGTCTCTTGTTACTGTAGGCTTGTATGGTGATTAATTCTCTCCTCATCCCCTCCAGACTCTGCCTTTCTCACAGATACACAGATGCATACACGTACCCATGAACACACTGATGGTTGCCAGGTAGTTGCTCAGTGATAGTGCTTTTTAGGGAGCTGGAGGGGGAGTCACAGTTTCCTGTGAGAAATATCATCATGCTGATTTGCAAAATGATGATTGAGATGTATGGGAAGCAAGGGCACCAACCAAAATGCTTTGTGTTTCTAGCGTACTGGACAAAAGCCATACAAAGAGGTGCAAGTTTTGCTTCTGTTCTGTAGCTGAAAGAGAGAGAGAAGTAAATCATAGAATTATAGGATGATTTAGGTTGAAAGGGACCTTAAAGGTGATCTAGTTCCAGACCTCCTGCCATGGGCAGGGACACCTCCCACTAGACCAGGTTGCTCAAAGCCCCATCCAGCCTGGTCTAGGGCTGCGCTCATCATTAATGTCTCTGGAGCTGTTCAAAGGGAACTGACAAGGAGACAGCTATTTTATTTTCTTGTATTAAAAAGTTTTCAAAAGCAAAGGTAAAAAAAAAGGTAAGGCTTGTCAGATGGGAAAAAAAAAAAAAGCAGGACGACAAGCAATGAGTGTGGGCAGGGCAATTACGTGGTGTGACTGAAAGCACCAGCATTAAACCGGGCTGCAGGAGCGCCATACTCTGCTCCACCGACCCCCTGCCTGGGGGGCACGGAGGCTCCCGGCCCCCTGGGGCCACTGAACAATCGCTAGTTTGTTGCAGGGACTGGCTGCCCAGGACTGTCAGGCCCAGCTGGAACAACACTCCCTGCTCCAAACTGGCCTGGGGAGTTCCTCCAACTGGTAACACTGGGCAAACCTACAGAAAGTGTGAATAATTGAAGGTTTTTAGCATTAAAAAAAATTTAAAAAAATAAAAAATCCTTGCAACTAATTTTCCACTCTGGTGCTCACTCGATGCTTTCAGCTCTCGGGTAGCCCCAAAAGATGTCCACACGCTGGGGCCAAAGCTTGACCTTGACCCCAGCAGGGACTACAAATTGATTTTTAAGAGTCTCTACCCATAGGAATATCTCCCTGCCCTGCTCAGCTCCTCACCCAGGGAAGGTGATTGATTTGTGAGCACAACAAGGTGAACACAGCTCTCACAGGGGACACAAACACAGCCCCATCCCAGGACTCTGTCTTCAGTAAATCAGGGGTTTGCTGAGGGGCTCCCAGCCCATGACACAGGCACTGGTGGTTTGCTCTGTCTTTCAGGAAGCTCTTCACAGCAGTTGCAAGAGCTGCCCACATGATGCCAGGGAAACCTGGAAAAGAGACCTTTTATCAGGATCTTTTCTTGTTTCTGCTTTTGAGGATTGGGTTTCTTTCAGTGTGCTCTGGCCTGTGTCATCTGGCAAGAGCTGGCTTTATCTAGATCTAATTGTTTTCTCAATTAATCCTAGAGAGAGATATTTTTCCCTCTTGGATTACTAGGCCCTTATTAAGAAGATAATTTAGTGGCTTAATTTAGTGACATCAAAATTAAATTTTAACTTCAGCTTTCCCCCCATGCAGAGGCATGTAATGAATAAGTTTCCTCCTGGGAGGGGTAAATTTCTCTCCTGTTTTTCCTTAGTGGAGAAGACACTGGGAAGGAAGGAAGAAAGAGGCAAGTTGAAAAAAATTAATCTTTTCATGTTTGTATCCTAATTCAGAAAATTAAGACCAGGCTAAGCAAAATTCAGATTAATCTTGACACCCCAGCATAAAATCAAGAGCAAGATCTTTCTGCTGCCACCATGCTGCTTCTACTCGATCAAGTTGTGAGGAATAAAACAAACGATGAAGGTACCTTTTATCAGTTCTGGAAACACAACTCCCTGTTTCCCGTTTTAGCATTAAATTGGATAGACCAAGGTGCAGGTAGCATGTTCCCTTCTTTCCTTGTGTCACCTGTGAGGGTGATGGGGCTGTGAAGGGCCAGGTGGAGAGGCAGATCTGCCTGTTCCTGCCACACCAATGGCCTCCAAATGTAGAATAGCATCAGTTGGCTGACTCAGACTATTTAGTTTTACTTCTTCCCTCTTAAGCTCCTCTATCCTGTTCCTCCCCACCCCCACCCCCAAACCCTTCCTCCATCCCTTTCCACCACCCTCAGCTCCCCAGCAAGCCCCTATGCAGCAGTCAGCAAAGAGGTCCTGACCCTACCATCCCCACCAGCACAGAGAAATATTGTGGGTAACTGGTTATCCTTGGATAAATTCTGCTCCTCCAGGAAGGCCTGGTTGGTAGTCATTCAAAGTTAATAATTTAACTGAGATTTGCACAATATCCTGGAAGTTTCCAGTCTGGAGACGCTGCTAAGCACACAAATCTTGTGCTAAACTCGGCTGTGATGGATGGTTTTTAATGCTTCTGAATATCAGGGTCGAGAGGAGGGGGCACACTGGAGGAGTAAGCAGAGAACAGCAGAGCCATCCATCCACTACTTCACAGAAGGACTGGAGTTTTAAGGGGATTTATACTATCATAAGTTACTTTTCTGAATACTATTCAGATCCCCTTTCTTATTCTTTCCACAGACAAATTTGTTGACTGCAGCTGAGGTGAATGTGACCCTTGTCTCACAGGGATGTTAAGAATATTGAATAGGGCTTTTTGTTCCCATATTAAATTTTATTTTTCAAAACATACAGTGACACTTCATAAGCAAATGACAAAACACGTTTAGAAAAAGGTGATGAAGGATTAACATGACAAAAAAATCTGTTAAAATCTGTGAGAGAATGGCAATTAATTAAGAAAACTAACACCTGAGAGCTGAAATGAACTATGACTACTACTGCTATCAAAGGAACAGAAAACCCTCAGGTGGCAGCTATATAATAAAGCACATATATTGATCTCCAAAACTGTAAACTAGAAGATTTAAGTTTGTTGGGCAATGATATTTTATTTTCTGTAATGCAATTCAGAAATATTTAGACTACTACTAATGCCTGCCTTACAGAATTATTAGCAATTTCGTCTTCCTAAAAACTTCATCTTTTAAACATATGCCTCATCACATATTGATTATTTCTCTCTCATACACAAAAGTTTCTTTTCACACCTCACCTCTCCCTGACATAACCCCTCACTCATACCTCACACGTCGATTAAAAGAACAACAGAGAAATTGCAAAGCAGGCTTTTTCTTGATATCAAGAGTAAAAATAATCTTAAAAAATCATGGTAAGGAATGTACTAAATTTGATGATTTAAATATCCTAATATTTTAGAAATAAAGCTATTTATATTACCTACATTTAGACATAAACCTTAGTTCACATTAGCCTACTAACTGAAATTATCTATGTTTTATAGAGAACATTTCCTCAAAACTTAGATAATTCACCATGAAACTTTTCAGTAGTTAGTTTGTAGATTTGTTTTATTTTTTACTAAGGAAAAAAAGCAATCGCCTCAACAAAAATCTGTGAGTATTCCTTCATAATTCTGTTTGTCAGTCTTGCCTGTTCTCACTTAGGACCAGTTGTACTTTATTTTTAGGCATGCCTCCAGAAATTATTCCCATAAACATAAAAGTCAGACTTTAAAACTGAAAGTCTAAGGCTCTCTGCTGATTTCAGACTTCAGTGCGTAGGCTGATCCCATTTCGTGCTGAGTGCTGTGCAGAAAAAAGCGGGCAAAAAATTCATGTCCAGTGTGACTCTTCAAAGAAGCCCCCGAGATGATCCTGCCCGGCAAGCACGGCTGTTGAGTCAGAAGTGGTGGATTCAGAGGTGCAGTGAGGCCTCTGAAATGTTTTCACAAAAAGTGGAGAGATTTTGTCCTTGAGAATGCTACATACCTTGCGGAGAGCTCATAAATAAACAGCTTTCAGGATAATGTTTCACACTTCAGCTAAGTCAAGAACAGAGAATATGTTACTCCAACAATTTCTAAGGAAAACAATTCCTCATGCAGCCCTGTAAAACACAGAAGTACTTTCTGTCAAGCTTCGCCTCCATATGACTGTGTTTCCTTCAGTGTGAATTAATTACCTGTATTCTTTGATCTCTTAAGTCTCCCTAATCACATACGTGCCTATGATTTTCTTACTCAGATCTCAGTGTTTGCTGGTTCCACCCTCGCTCCCGTTCCAAAGCATTTCTCAAAACTCTCAACACTTTTCTGGTTTTTGCTTGGTTTGGATTTGTGGCGGGTTTGAGGGTCTTGGGTTTTTTTTTAAACATTTCCTGTTTCTCTCAATTATGAATTCGCATTTCTATCAGAAAAGCAGAATGTGCGCCATAGTCACAGATCACACATAAATCTGTTCACACTGACATGAATAACAATACAGCGATCAAAAGGGTCCCTTCTCATTAACTTAGAGTTTAAGCAGTAGTTACAGAAAACACTACAGAAAATCCTTGCTGCAACAATTGCCAATTGTTTGATAAGGTTTTAATTTTATCCAAGCTACTAGACCTACCCTGTTACAAGAGAATAAGGTTTTGTGTCTCACCTTGCTATATAATTTAAGAAACCTCTGTGCCGTGTGTGACAATCTCTTTCAGTGTACTGCGGGTCTCTGCTCAGGGGGCTGAGCTGCAACTTCTGAGCGACTTCTGTCCACTTTATCAGGTTTTAAATCAGGCTTAAATTATGAGCACTATGTTTTTATTTGCTGCATTCAGCTGCTTCTAGTGGGGTTTCTTGACAGCTTCTCAGCTCCTAAGTCAGGCTACCTGTGAAATGCACAGAAGCGTGCGGTAGGGATCAACTGGCCCCTCTTTTCCCCAAGATGAAAATTAACAAAGCCCATGAATATTTCTGACAAAATCCAAATGTTCCATCTAAAATGAGAAAAATCCACAGCAAAAAAATGTGACAACATGTTGTTTTACCTTGCTTCCTTCTCTTCTTCTGCTTCCAGTTTTACCTCATGGAATTTAAAATCTATTCAAACTTTGTTGTCGCATTCCTGTGCCTGTGTTGAAGGAGATGATAAATCCCTATAAAAAACAGCAGCTCATCTTTACATTAAGGTATAAATTGTTGACTCATACCTCTGTTAGTGTGATACAGCAATCCTAATTAACATGCGATCATAAAGATGATCACCTATTAGATTTTTCAGGTCACTGATAAAAACACAATATTTCTTTCATCATTTTCACACTATCCTGCAAATAATATTTTTCCACCCTGTTGAGATAAAAATTTCACTGTGATCCAAGTATTTTATTCAAGGAATTTAATTTCCTGGATTGCCTTGCCCATTAAAAATTAATTTCATTTTTTTATATCTTGAAATATTTTTTATTTTCATTAAAAAATAATGCTATAGTTTGAGAGTAAAGCACTCTCACATTCTATGGAAGGTGCTTTTTTCCTTATTCTCAGTCGAGATTCTTCACCAAAATCAGGAAACAGAGCAAACACTAAGGAACTGGACCATGGCCACAGCAAGTATTTTTAAGCTGTGGTTAAAACTCCTTGCGGGATTTTTTGCACTACCCCCACCCCTAAAATTTATAGTGCAGTTGAGCTAAAAGAGGGTTATGGGATGGAAGAAAATGTGTTAAATTGAGGAACAACCATGATAAAGCCCACGGCATCTCACAGGGACAGAGCAATGCTTTGCAGGGATGACCCCCATGACAGTGAAGTTTAAAAGCTTTTCAGTAACTTGTTCGCTTGCCGGGCTGTTTTCTAAATGAGGTCTGTATCCACATGCTGCTTTACAGCAGGGATAGGGTTGCTTATGATCAGGAGCCCACAGCAAGATTTGGAAAACCCACCTGAAGCTCCTATTTATTATCCTTTAACCCTCAGACAGGGACATGGCGGAGGGAAAGGAGCAACAGGGGCTGCTGCAGGGGCTGCTGCTGCTGTCCCTTTGCCCAAGGTAGGGTGAAGGACTGCCAGTGCAGCAGTGGCCTCGGCTGGCTGGCTGACCTCCCCCTGACTTGGGGCAGGCAGAAACAGAAAGATTTTGTGCTCCAGCAAAGCTGGGCCTTCCCGTGACCCGGGTGAAACCCTCCAGCCGCTTTCCCACAACGCCGCGCCGAAGCCTGGCTGCAGCTCTCCGTTTATTTTTTCAGGTGAGTAGAGGCTGTATCAAGTACTGGTTTCTCAGTTGCTTTTAATTAGGCTTCTGGAAGCCGCTCTTTCATCTCAGGCGAAGCCTGCGTCACTTCGCTCCAGCTATTTTCGGTCCTAAAGCCGCGGGTTTGCTTTTATGCGGCTAATTGAAGGCACACGGGAAAGCAGAAAAGGGCTAATCCCAACGATTGGAGATATTTTACGGTTAGGGTAAAACCACACGTTTTTTAGCTGCAGAGAACCACTTTCTAAATTTTAACCTCACAACCAGTTCCCTGAGGGGAGGGGGGTAGCTCACAGGAGAGACTGGCTGTAATGACACGAGACCCCCATGGGGTCCTGCATGCTGTATGAGAAGGTCAAGCAGGTGATGGAGACATGATGGGATATAATAGACTGCTCTTCCTTTTAAACTCCTGCCCTTCTAGTCAGCTCCTTCTTATCTCTCAGGTGAGCAGGTGAAGAAAGCCAGGGGAAGTCCATTGAATTGGCAGCTAAACTTTGAATGCACTGTGCAGGGACATTCAAGGCATGTGACTGCATTAACATTGTCTGGACTCCTGTGATGGGAATTGTCTTCATGGGCTGGAAAATGAAGCCATGAAAAGCATTTCACCAGCTTACAGGAGACATGCAGAGTTACTGTCCAAGTTGTTTGGCCATAACAGCTGTGCTATGTGTGGCCTTGGCATTCATCACCCTGTCCTGCTCAAAGCTGTTGCATGACCATGTTGCCTTGGTGGGCAATAGGACATCAGTCCTCTGTAGCTTCTGCGTGTTGTGGTGTGTTGCTGCATGTTGCTGCATGTATTGACTCCTGCTGGTATTCCCACTTGCATATCCAGCTGCTCCTTCAGGAGGAAACCCCACATCTGTCCTGCAGCTCTTGAGGTCTCCTCTGCTGCTGAAGTGATGCATGTGTCAGCACTTACGAACAGTCATCATGAACGGGACATCTTATCACCTCTGTGTTTCTCCACACAGGAAGAAACCACTGTAATGACAGCTTTGGACCTATGCTTATAGACACATACACTTCAGGGGCAACTGGGTGAAAGCTAGTGCAAATTTACTTAAAATGCATGAACTGGGGGTGAGTTTATATCTGTTGTGAATCCAGCCTGCAGTCTGATACAGCTGAAACAACTTCTCACACCAACAACTGTTTGCAATCAGAGTTTGCCACCCCACAATATAGTCACTCATTTTTTCAGTAGGGCCACTGAACTGCATAAGGGCTTTTAGCAAGTGTTTTTCCTGTAGCATGAGTGTCTGACACTTAAGAATTGGAATTTCTTATTGGACTTTGAGGCAGATAAATAACCTGGAGCAATACTCTTGTACTGGTTTTTAAATACATATGTATATAAATATATATATATATATATACACACACACACCAGTTTGCAAGCATCTGTTCCTGAACATGTAGCACTCTGTTTTGTGCAGTGGTTGAATGCATAGCACAAGCTGTTAGGAGCAGAAATCCCTCCATCCTGAAACACGACAGTGCTATGAATTGCCAGTCAAGGCCCACAAAAAGTTGAAGAAATGGCCATTTTCTGTTCTGGCTGTTCCACAGGTCTTTGATAACTTTCGTCTTTTATGTTGTTGGGTTCATATTTTCTTTTTCTGGCTACCTGGTGTAAGTGTGCAACACATTAAGCTTGTGAGCAGCAGGGATGAAGTGTGATGAACTAGAGGGATCAGCGATATCGCTTGTATGCTGAGCTGTGGGAAAGGCTCCAAGTTTGGGCACTTTTCTTCCTCTGGCAGTTGAGAGACCTGTAGGAATCCAGGAAAGATCCAAGTTTGTGTTCACTGTACCTTGATTAAGTTACCTAGATGAACAGACCAGGTTCTGCTGCTGTTTAATTTGTCCCTGCGTTCACTACACACCATGGGACAAACTTTTCCTCTCCAGAACATGGGTGCAGCCTCTTGACCCATGATTCTGTATGCCCATTCCTGGGGGGAAAACAGTTCCTGGCTCAGGCATTAGTGATGGGAATACTCACAGGGTGATGGCTATGCTCTGGGCTAATGTAACCAGCACAACCACAAAGGCTTGTGATGCAAAGGATGAAAATGGATGGATGTTGCAGGGTGGAAAGAGAGCAAGAAGGCAGAGGGGCAAGAGTAACAGCCAGCAGCAGAAACAGCTCTGTATTTGTGGTCTTCTCTTTCTTCTTTTTAACAATTCTGTAATAAATTAACTGAAAATGCATTTCTGGGACAAAGCCTTTTGCTAATTTGGATCCAAAATTAACATGCTTATGGGAAGATTCTAAATCGCTGAAGAAATTGTCCTGGTAGTCTTCTAAAGCAATAAGTTTCTAAGCCTCTAGTTGAAGGCTGAAGTGGCACCATGACGTTTCACTCTGAAATGACACTTTTCACTTCACAGTCAATCTACAGCTTCTAAAGCATTTTAAAAGGATTAAGTAATTTGAAACAGAAAATAAATAACTCCCATCTTTTAGCATTTCAAGAAAATCTGAACGATTCTGCTTTGGTTTAAATTAAATGTTTTTTCCTCTGATACTTCTACTCAGCAATAGAACTTAAAACCCACTATTCATCCTGTCCCTACATAGGCAATTGCAGTTTGAAAATGGGAAAGGTTACATAAATTATGCTCAACAGTCCTTCTACTTAATTATTTGCTGGCTATTTTCTTGTAGCTTCAAAGCACAAGTGGCTCTCAAAGCAGGATTTGAACGACATGAAGGTATAGGGCTATCTTACAGTGATTATGGGTTCATATTTTGCATATGGAGCCATTATTCCAACTAATAGATCATCACCAAGAGAAGCCATTTAAAATATCTTTATGGCCTATATCCTGACAGGGTAGGAGTTGTAATAAAAGGTCATAAACCGTGCCAAGAAGCATAAAAAGAAGTTGGTGTTCTGCAGTACAAGAAATGCAAGATAAGGTACTTGCACGTTCCAGGCATGGTGGGTGGGTGGGCAGGAGGCCTAACAATATCCAGATGGGCCCTGGAGCATGGGCTGGAGGGCGGCTCTGCAGAGCCGACCCTTTTTGTCTGCCATTTCTGATCCACGTCACTACCACCTCGTCCATGAGTTTCAACCTTGGCCTTTTGTAGCCTGCCCAGCCCTTAGCTCTTGCTGGTCTTCTTGCCTTGTGTCCCTGTGACCTCCTTCCTTCAGTGCCCGAGCTTCTCCTTTGCCATTCCCAACGAGCCAGGAGGCTGTATCCTCTGGGGCTTTTCTCCATGTCCCCTGTCAGAGCAGGTGCCTGCTGTCTCCAGGATTGCTTCAGGGGCGGCAGTGGAAGCCAAATGGGTGGGCTGATTCTGCAGGAGTTTCCATTTGCTGGTCTCATCCTCTGACAGAAGTGAGGTTGGGGATTCAGTAACTCCATCTAAATCCTGCGCCCACGTCCTCTCCCAGTTTCCCCAGGGAGCCTTTAAAGAAAACACTGTGGTGGCTGGTGGCTGAGTGGGGTTTTTCTGCTTTTGCACTACCACAGATTTCCAGGCAGGACACACTTATGTCCCCACAGGTTTTAGACTATTTTATCTTATGCTGCCAGTTTAGATGGACCATATGCTGAGTAAGTTGGATCCCAGGTTCTTCCGAGACATCACAACTGTGGCAGGGAACATTAGTGTAAATAAGATACAGTCTGTAATGAACAAATGTTTGGGTATTAATTCAGTCTTTACTTTGGCAAAAATCTCCAATTGCCTTCAATGAGAATTTCCATACACGAGAACAGAACAAATGCTGTACTCTAGTTTGCCTAACCTTTGTACACACTTGTGAGCACTTACACAGACACTTAGTCACACTGGGATGAATTTGGTAAGTGACTGCTCACCTATCTTGCTGTGGCTTGCACAGACCACTTCTGAGTAAAGCCCATTAAGACCTTCGACTCAGAAAGAACAACATGTCCATTCTTGGGACACTCAGATCTTCCCTGTCAAATTTGGTCTTCTATAGATAGTAACAGCAGAGCTCTTATTATAGCTGTGCTTGCATAACTCCTGCAACTGAGATTCACTGAATCCAAACTGGCAGAGTCAGCATTATGCCATGATTTGCTGGCATATCACGTGTTAACCCTCTGCCACAGGGACTTACAAACCTGCTGGTGCTAAACAATCATTCTTTTTCAGTCTCTTCACTTGCACTGCTCCTTGCCAGACTCCAGTAGAGATCACTTAGCCAACACTGAGCTCTGCAGGAGAGCATGGGTCTCAATACCTACATTTGTTTCTGACAGACGTCAGCCAATGTGCCTCTCTTTTTCCAGCAAGAGGGAAAATATACTTCCCCATTTCTAGCTCTGCTCCCTGCTATGCCATCTTATGAGATCTTTTATATATTATATAGCTATCATACTTACGTAATGACTCTACTGAAGCCAGGGCCAGGGGAAGCTAATCCAGGGATTTAGGTTCGTTATGGTATGGGATCGCCTGGAGCCTCCCCTTCTACTTTCAACAGAGATGGCCAGAAAACTCCCTCACTCCAGTTAAGGTGGGCACTGTAGCCAGTAGCACCCTTTCTCCAAACGTACACCAAGCACCAATGAATTGTGTGTGGGACTGGAGACAAGGATGTGCTCATTTTGGACACTACTGGAATCATAGCTGGCACTGAGGATTTAGGTTTGCATGATAAGGCCCCTAGTGAAGACCTGAAATCAGTCTCTGAAGGTTCTGCCTGAGGAAAACAAACTGCTCTCAGTTTCAAAAGATTTCAGAGGTTTAAATAATCCAAAAGTTCCTATAGCCCTTGCACAGCTACCCCCTTGTCATGTGTGTTTCCAACACTGACATCTTTTACCCACCTAAAGCTCAGGCTTTTCGATAGACAAAAAAGTCCCTTGCCTGTTTCACTTGTGAAATTTATATTTATCCTGGACACTCCAACTGGGTTGGTGCCTGCAGAAAACACAGCCATAGAAGGTGGTCCCCTTCACTGTCTTCCCCCAAAGGCTGAAAGGTTAAAGCATTCACTGAGGATCTGGGAGACCCTGGTTCAGATCTTTCCTCTCTGCAGTAATTTGAACCTGCATAAATAGCCAGTGTGCCACAGAGAAAGTGAGTGATAATGTCACAGGCCACACACAAAGCATCCCCTTGGGATGGATGATGCAGATCTCTGTATTCCCACATAAATGCCCTGACCTCTAGACCTCACCTTCTCCACTCTGGTGAAGAATTATTGCCAACAAAATGAAACAGCTTCAGTGGTGGGAAAGGTCAGGCCTGGAATACCATATACAGCCTGGTCATGGCTCACATGCACCTTCACTGGAAGTAGAAAATGTACATTCAGATCCCTTCAAACAGAGGCAAGGATTAAGCTAAGATCTGACACACCCTGGAGTACTTCTCAGTGATATCATCTGTGCCTCAAAGCCATGGCTGGAGACTCATCACAACTTCTAGTGTTAAGGATGCCCATAAAATCTCTGTAATAAATGCCCTTGCACTTTACATACAAGTGCACGTAACAGCCACTGACTACCCAGCAAGCAAGGAGGGATTGCCACCCTTACCAGCGGTAAGAAAGACCTGGTTTAGGTGGTCAGAGCTGCAAATCTCAAACGGATGCATATGCTTCTCTGAAAGTGCACGAAACATAAATGTCACTGTCCTGAAAGCTACAGCAAAGAAATCTTTTTGAGGACCCTTTGAGTATTCCGAGATAAGAGAGGCAAAGACAATTTCTGCAATGTCCCCTTATAGGAGAGGAATGGTGAAGCAGAAAGGTGGACCCATGCACGTTTCTGATCCTCTTCAAATTTTCTTCTTTTGCACATGTGATACCAGAGTGACTGTTACCACGGTCTGAGTCCGCTGGCACGCTGAGTCACAGGGCCTCAAACAGGCTCATTGTGTCCCAAGTAGCTATATCTACCTGTACTATTTCGTGTGAGCATCTAGCACCTGCTGGTTAGGGGCAGGTATAAATACAGCTAAAATCCTTCTTGGCTATGAGGCAGACCCTGTGGTTCAAGGCTTTTTGTGCATCAATGAAGACCATTTATATGCGTATGCACAAACCCTTTTAAAAGTGTAATCCTTTTGCAGATGGACATTTTCCTACTGACCAGTGTGCTGTGAGGATAGGCAGTGCTCAAGTGATAGTAAAGGGAACAATCTAATTTTCATTTTTTGACCATGGTGGATGATGGATTTTGACTTTTTTAATGCTTAAAATTGAGACTGTTGGCTTTTTTGTATGACATCATTTCACAGATTAATGCAAAGTGATAACCAAACCCCCACGGGAGAAAAGCTAACCAGGGATGAACTTCACCAGACTGAAATTCAAAGGCTCAGGTTTTACATTTTATGTTGCTCCTAAAGAGCTGCTGTGTTTTCTGTATTCACTGCCTCTGGGAAGCTAGGTAGCTCACAGCAAACAGGGAAGGTTCATGGCCTCCCTGGACTAATCATCAGCTGTGAGTTATAACCTCAGAATCCTTTATTTTCCACTCATTTAACCATGATACCTTCAGAGCAAGAAGACTGTCAGCAAGAGAACTGAGACTTCATTTTTTCCCCCTCATCTACTTACTCAGCTTTCTAAAGAACTGACTTTTGGGCAAGGCTCCCTGGAACATGGCCCCAAAGACTGCAGTCAATGAAAAAAGGGATCAAGCAATCATTAAGAGCAACCTTCAGGGCCAATCCATCAAGTCACAAGACACATTGGTACCAGTGACTACTTTTCTGCTCTCCAGATGGAAGTGCACTCCTTTGCAGTAAGATGTGGGAGGGAAAAAAGGAACCAAGTCGTTGTCCCTGCCTTTATACACAGACATGATTCTTGAAGAGGGGGCTTATGCCACAGATATATATATATATGAAACAGCACCCTAATATACAGTGTTGCAAAGGCAATACAGTCAGAGCCCCAGCAGGTTAGGATTGTGGATAAGCAGTGACAGCATGCTAAATTTCTTGCACATGCAGAGTTAATCTAACATCTCATCAATAATTTGTTACTGCTTTCTATTCCTGATAATATTTGAGACACCGTGCAGCTCTAGAAGAATGAACCATGGTCTCTTCCAGCTCTTACCTCACTAACAGGATTTCTAAGTTTAGGCGAAAAGACCAAACTTCTCTTTCAGTTATATCTGGAACTGGAGGATGTGACAGAAAACAGTGCATATTATTAATAATGAATCAGAAGCCAACAAGAGCTTAGTTGGATTTTTTAGATCCAACGGTGAAGCTGAAGTAAATTGTCTTTCTATTTGTTAAACAGTAAATTTAATTCCACGCTTCTTTCTGTTTTCAGCGTACAAAGGCATGTCTTAGTTTTCATGTATTTCATATAACTGTGCCATTCAAATTCTTAGAAATTTGCCTTTTCTCTTACTGTCACCCAGTAACAGTTTTCAGGCAGAGAGCATGCCATAAAATATATCTCTCTGTTCTGCTAAATTCTTTGGTGATTATCTCAGATGTAAAAGCAGCATCAGCTTGAACCTTTGGTTATAGCCTGCTCTCTATTGCTTTTGTGTTGTAGAAACATCATTTGCTCTGTTCCCTAGATAAATAGGGTTTTTTTTGTAATTTTGTCCCCTTGCATTTTAAACTTTTGTTATGGAGTTAGCAGAAATGACTGAGGAAGGAACATTTCTTAAGAGCTTCTTATGTGACAGACTGGGAAAATAAGTGTTTGCATGCTGCCAAGATTGGAAGGTAAGGAGAGAAAGGGCATGTTTGGGGCAAACTCCTTTGGCAGGATGGGGATATTTTGTGGTAAACTGCCTTTCTAATCTGAGGTATTTCAGACCAGACAACTACATTTGCTGTCAAAGAGAAATGCTCCTTATTTGTGCTGATCTTGCAACTTTGGATAACGTGTGTATTTGCTGCTGCCAGTAAAGCAAAGGGTTCTTCCAGAGGGCACTGCTGATCTAGAGGGCAAAGCTATATATAATATTTTTGGTATACCATGATATGTTGGTCCTAAGGGAACTCAAGCATCCAGGAAAGATTGAAGTTAGAAATGTGGGTGGAAGCTTTGCAGCCCACAGATATTTCTAAATCCAAATGACATCCTGAGGAAGTGAGTCTGGAAAGGGACTTTCTCATGCTGTGTTCTTTCCCAGCTATTAACAGCGTTATGTGCTTCGCAGCACCATTCATGCACCAGAAATGCAATCACTTATCAGACATGAAGGCTATTTAATCTGTTAAGGAATTCAGCCTTTGGATTAATGCATGGCATGCTGCTGATACTCCCTCTCCAAACATAATGTATTGCAGCCATAAATGGTGAAATTAGGCATGACGGATTGAGACTTGCAGTCTAACTGCCTGCCAGACGGGTTTGAGTTTTGCATAGCCACCCACACTGAAAAGAGCATCCTTGGCCCCTCAGATGTTTTAGGTACAATTGGAGCAGTCAAAGCTTTAAGAAGAAGTCTATTTGCAAGAGGTACTGGTCAAATCTGGGCACTTATAGCAAGATACATAATTATTTAAGGAAGATGTTCTTGCAGTGCCCTGTGCACACACTTTATGAACATATTTTCTGAAATTTTGACACAAGTCTATGTTACTAGCAATTGGGCAGCCCAAATTACATGATAATAAGCTGGTTGGAGTAATAACATTTCCTTTATTTGACTCTTAGGTGAAAATTTCTTTGGGACTCTCTTTAGACCAATCACAACATCTCTTTGTTCCAGATACCCTAAAAGTGAGGCTGTTTACAGTTTCTGTACATTAAAGTCTCATCTCTCTTCCCACCAGGGAGGCAATTGAGTAGTTGAAAGAAAGAAAATGAGGGAAAAGGCAAATATAGCAGCCTCGGCAGAATGACTGATGAAACATACATACTGGTTTTTAAAAATTATTTGTCAGGACAGGCTGTACAGCAATGCAGTTAAAGTCTGCAAAGGACTGTTCTGCTGGGGAGGTGACAGCTTTATAATCTGACAGCAGTTCTGTCATGAGACATCTCCTAGTGAAGAAGTACCAGCACCATACACACATGTACACATAGGCATGCATGCATGGCACAGACATCCTGCAACGCAGCTGGCATTACTTGGCACTTTGGAAACACCACAGCTAGAGTGTGTTTCATCTGGAATTCTTGGAATTCTGTTTCTTGCATTTATGGCACACTTATGGCACAGAATTAGCTCTGTTTTACAGATGAAGAGATTCATCTCAGGAAGCTTTGTAAATTAGGGACAGGTTAGAGGAAAAGAGCTAGTTTGATAGGGACAAATATGGAAAGGTACTCAGGCAACTACAGAGAACCTGAGACTTTTTGGAGCCTAGATAACATCTAACTTTCATAATTCAATGTTGACAGCCTCATCAAAAAGGCTAAGAGCTTAAGAAGTGTGGAAAATAAACTGTTCTTCCCTTATTTTAGACATCTCCGAAGCAGAGATGATGCCCCTTGGAAAGGCAAATGTTTATACTGCTGTGTGTGCTTTTTAAAGATTTTTTTCGATACTTATATATTCCACAACAGGGATATATCTTCAAAGACAGGACGACCAACTGTCTGCAAATGACTTGCTGGCCTATAAAAAAATTATTTCAGAAATTATTACAGGAATAGTACAGATTTTCTGATATTGCAAAGAGAAACACTGCTTTGGAACAATGTGTTGTCGTTACAGATCCTGTATGACGTGCTCTTCACTTGGCTCCAACACATTTCAAATTATTCCGAGCATTTATCATGTATCTTTTCAAAAGCTACCTGGTGTATTAACACTTTAAATTCCTTTAGTTGCATTGATATCTTGCCTGTTGTGGTCCCTCTCCATCTTCCTGTTATGCTGTAGTATCATCTACTGGTGGAAAAGTCTCTACTACAGTAAATGACCCTCAAATAGCCAACAACCACTAAGCAACTTCTAGAGTCAGTTTAGCAATCTGCTTTTAGGTGGTGTAGGTTTCAAATAAGAAATTATTTCAAATCACACAAATAAATAAGAGGGTAGGAAGGTCAGCCTGTTCCAGCAGAAGAGCAGAATTTATTTCCCCAACCTCCAAGTTACAATAATATTCAGGGTTCCAGAGATTTTTCTGATCTTCTTCTTTCTACAAAGCAGGGCTGGAAAATATTTGTATTTTGTACAGGAGCAAGGCTAGAGAGCTGGGAGAAAGGAGAGTGACAAAGTAGTGCTAGAGTTGAGTAGTGAGGAAAGGAAATTAATTTATACTGGGACGCCTAATTTTCTCTTTCTTACAAATGTGCTGTACTAGAAGGGGACTCCCACAGAAACCAGTTTGTGGATAAAGGTGTGTCAGTAGGATATACAGATTCCTTATATCTAAAATTCAGAGGTCTGTCCGACTTATGACATGGAAGACTGTGTTCAGGTCAGGCACTTATGGGCAAGCTGAAAATCCATGGACACATTCAGCTATGTAAAAATGGAGGGATTCCTTCACCGAATCACAGAATGATATGGGGTTGGAAGGGACCTCTGGAGATCATCTAGTCCAACCCCAACTTGTTCCACAAATCTCTGCTAAACAATAACTGTCAGCATGCAGAAACAAACCAGACCTTATGCCAAGCAGACAAATGTGCTTAGGAGCAAACCTATACAGAGGAAAAATTATTTTTGGCCTTTACTCATTCCTCTTCATCGGGCACGGGGTGCCTGGGCAGGAGACCCTTCTCTCCCACTTGTCTTTGCTCAGGCTTTTCTGGCAGCAAGACTGTTGTGACATCAAAGGACTCCTTCATACATCAGCACCCATGGCTCTTAATGCAATGTAGATTACTTCTTCTCTTCCCATCCAGATCAGATCCTCCATGCCCCTGGTGCATCCTGAAGTCCCCAGAGGTTTATTTCCCACTGTCTCCCTGCAAGTTTTGAATGAGACAGAAAAAGAAGGAAAACAGTTTTCTGTGTTGCAGAAACTACAAAGGAAACAGCTTTCCTGTGTGCCATGGGGCTCAGATTGTAAAGACTGATTTGTTGTTATCTCCCAGTTACAGGTGCGGGTGTTTTTTCAGTGGAGAGGTGAGGCGGGGGGAACTCAGCAAACTCATCTGAGTTTTCTTTAATTCAAGCATTTCTTGTCAGGACTTACTGAGGAAAAAAAAAATAAATTAAAAGAGCAAAAGCAGGAAAGGGCCATTTGGCTTATCTTGTTCACTTCCTGAAATCCAAACAAACTTTCAAAAAAATCCATATCACACCCTATCCATTCACCCTGTTTCCCTGCACTGAGGATGGGAGAGTCTAGACAAATCTGGGCTTTGGGAAACCTTTGGAACTTTTTCTGAAAATAGGTTCCAAATATTTTGTTAAAGGCTTCGAACACGTTGAAAAACATGCGCTGGGGGGCTGAGGGAGAGTTTTTGGTTTTATTCATTTGTTTTCACTCTAAGCACCATTGCCAAGAGCACAGGAGAGACAGGCTGGGAGGTCTGCGCCAGCAAGCAATTACTCACACGAGGCAGTCTCGGTGACTTCCTTGGGACACCACTTGCCAGCAGTGACTCACCCAGCATCACCAAAAGTCAAGAGCCAACACTGGCTAGATGTGACAGCCTCCCTGGCCCTTCCTTGCCATGTGCCTCAGGAGACCTCCTGGCTTTATACCTCTCACTCCAAGTGCCAGAGCACAGTTTTACAGGGTCTACCCACCCGACCTTCCTCTGGCTCCTCATTGGCTGTGAAGTCCAGTTGTGTGGTTCCTCTTTTTGGCAGGAAACTTCTGGCCCCTGGAGTGAGAAACAGCAGCCCTTCCCCAGCTCCTGTGCCTGGTTTGTACCGCCTGGAAGCACAGTTTGCAGGGGTGTGCAGGTGCTTCATTTCAAATGAGGTGCCTAAAAGCCTGTGTGCATCTGGGCTTTGCTCTGCTGAACCAGGGTGTATTTTAACTATTGGCTGGCAGTTTCTAAACTAGTGAAAACCAATTCTTCTTTGCAAGTCTAATTAAAAAAAAAAAAAAAAAGAGAGAGAGAAAGAAGATCAGCCACAGATATATCCACCACAATATTGGAGAGGAATTTCCTGAGATTGTTTGCCCACCTCCTTTCCCTGCTCTACTACTCCAGCCTTCTGCTATGGTTGCCAGCTAAAAATATATTCCCCATTTCTTGAATTCCACCCTTTGCAAATACTCTGTTCATTCTCATGTCCTGATGGAAGGAATGCTCCAGAAGTCAGCCAGTCTCTCTAGGCATCCTGGGAAACACATGGCTGCTAACTTTCTGCCATGAAATAGAAGCAGGGCAGTCATTTCAGTCCGTGGAGATTTAATTGACAATTCACTGAGCTAAGTGATGAAAGTTAGGAGCCTTTATCATAGATTTGACTTCTTGATGTCTTAAGCCTTTCTTGTAAGAACCAGAAAATGGGCATGTTCTCTTTATAGCTGGTTTAAGTGTTTTATCTAATCAACTTATTTGCTTTAATGCAACAAAAATATATAGAAGGATTTCAGAACACTTTTACTACTTCTATAAACTTATTAGCTTTATTTTAAACAGTCTGCAAATCCTGATGCTGTAGAAATTTTTTTACCACCTCCATAAGGCAATTAGAAACCTTAGAAAAGCCATCAGGAAAAAATCATGGGGCAGTGTTTCTGGGAGACAGCTAAGTATTTAAGGAACAGTGCCATCAGAAGGGTAGCATGAAGTAAGTTTTGACCATTTCCCAACTAATACGAAAATCAACAATCATAATGCCATGTAGTGAGATTGTGAAGTAGCCTGACTCTTTCTTTTATGTTACTTAGCGGCGGCTGGATGGGTTTGGGAAAAAGTTAGCTCACATGTTCCCCTGGAATACAGGCTGGGCTTTGGGAAAGTGTGGGAAATGCATGTAAATGTTTTTCACACACTTCAGCATATCTTACATTTAGAAGTGGAAGAAGAGGGAGTGAAACTGGGAGACAAATAGGTTTTGGTGGATCTGTGCTTCTCAGATATCCAAAATGAAGACATCATGGTGAACTTGTAAGGAATCTTTCTCCAGTGAAACAAGGACCAGTTTCTAATTTGGCCATGCAAAGTAACACATTTGGCTAGTCGCCTGAAAGTTTGGATTAAACTGTTAATAAAGTAAGTCTAAGGAACAGCCAAAATTCACATCTTGCTGCTAAAATCCATATTTGATTGAAAAATCCTGTGGTTTGAAAAAGAATGGAATGGTGTGCCAGTTTTATGTTGTTCTTTGGATCGGCATTTAATTGCCTCCTCAGGAGAGGCTCTTTCTGTGACCTGCTCTGTGCTGGGGCAGAGTGGAAGGGGGAACACAGACCTCCTCATCCTCCCCCCGACCCTCTCCTGGCTCATGCCCCACCACCTTTTTCATTAGCAAGCTACAGAGCCTGAGTGGACCATGCCTCATTTCAGAAAGAGGAAGATGAATCCAAGGCTCTCAGCCAGTTTCTAGGGAATTAACGGGCATAAATAGTCATGGAAATGCCTGGAACTCAATTGACTTCTAAGAAGGGAAAAAAAAAAAAAGTAAAATCAAAGCCCCAGCTCATTCTGTAAATTGCAGCACTACCCCAGAACTTAAAATTTCAAATGTGTGGTCCTCGTGTTTAAAACGAGCTTTTCTGCTGAGTGAAAAATATAGATGATGTTTTTCACAGATTACATGTTGTAATAAATTCTTGACAGGAACAAAGATAGACCAACACAAACTGTGGTCTCCAAAAAACAAAATCCCCAATACTGCACCATGGGCCTTTCCACTTTCCTGGCTAACAATCCCTTTAGATGGATTAGCTTCTGAATGCCCTTCATCTAGTAACAGAGCTTTGGTCAGCTAAATCTCACTGAATACCAGAGAAGCAGAGGTGCCTTTTGATTGTTAAAAAAATGGAGGGAGGAGTAAAGGACAAAACCACTTTTTGAAAGGTGGCAGAGGCGATCTGCCACCCTCTGCAGACTACCACTTTCTACCTCTGAGCCAATCCTGTTGCACAAAAATGACCAAGCAAAATAGGTCAAGCTGGCAGAGCCTTAACTTTGGGGTAAAGGGAGACACTGGTCTTATGTTTTGCCGTTTTCTTTGGTTTCTTTGTTGAGAGGGTTGGGGTATTTTTTGTTCCTCCTAGTCTGAGCTCCAGTGATCCATCCATCTCTAAATGTTGACAATTTAACCCAATACAAATCCCCCTGCCTAGCTTTCTGTCTTTTCCATTTTCAGTTCAGATTTCCCTTGTGGACTTGCAGTTCACTCTCAGATCATTAATTTCCTTTGCTGGCAAATCCCTCTCGATGTACGGAGCAAGAGCGCTTGCCGCCGACTGATCTTCATTCACCTCTTAGTTACAATAAAGAATGCAACCTCAGCTGCCTTTTGACATTTCCGACTCCTATTTTTCTACCCCTATCATTCGTAGCTGCATAAGGGCCACTTTACCTCAGTTATCAAGGCTCTATTTCTGCTCACTCATTGCTGATGTTTGCCTGCAACCTCGCATTTCTAGCGGGTTGGCAGACAGGAGGCAGGACAGACTAAGGCAGCTGAGCACGGGCTTTTCTGACTCTCTAGGATGTGGCATAAGCCAAGAAAGATCCCCTCCTCCTGTAGAAGTAAGGACGGGACACAGGGGGAAATTAAAAAAAAAAAAAAAAAAAAGAAGCAGCAATCAAGTCTCAAGACCAATTTAAGCAGAATGAATGGGTCTTTGTTCTCTAGGGCAGGGTTTGCATTTATATTTGCTGTGTTAGCCACGGTCGTGATTTAATTGCACATCTTAATGACTTTTGGTGTTTCCCTTAAAGGCCCAGAAGCTGGAATCAAGGGAGTCCATAAGGCCCTTCGCATTCATTCAGAGCAAAAGGTAAACCTTTACTTTTACAACAAAGAGGAAGCAAATTCTCCCCAAAAGGCTCCAAAACCCAAAGGAAAATAAAAGGAAATTGACATTTGTTGTTTTTAAGAAGTCTCAGGATCTTTAAGTCACTCTCAGGATTTTGGAAGGCGTGATGCTTTGATGCACAAAATTAACAATGCTGCCTTTATGTTGAGTTTGCCACCACCCATGAGTTTGCTCAAGAAACTAAGAGTAAGGACTCCCTCCATCTGCTTTGTCAGCCCTTGCAGCTTGTTTCTTATTCTCTTGGTTCAAGTGGCAGTGAAGAGTGAAGATGGTGCCCATCTCACCTCCACTGACTTTTGAGAATGTCCATTCCTCGTGCCTTTGCTAGACACCTGTGACATCTCACTGCTTACAGAAAAGCTGGTGTCAGCACACACTATACGGTGTGGAGATATTTTCTTATTTAAAAGAAAACACATAAACACAGGGTTGGAGTTCACAGAAGAATGAGGCCAGTGGCTGATTTCTCACTCTCCTGGGGTGAGATCCTTCCCTGCAAACCAGTGTGACCAAAGGCCCTGACCCTGTCTAGTAAAATCACCAGTGACATTCTGGTTAACTTCAACAGTGAGCACCGCGGCAGGAAGCAGAGTGTGAGTGGAATGTTCTCTGTTCTCTACCTTCTGCTACCTGGTTTTGCCTATTTGTAACAAACTGCTTTTTGCAGCCTCTCAACACGCTCTACCCGTTTTACTCTCCGAACAACTAACAGGTTTGTCACTGACAGACTAGGTTGGTGGGGCTCACATTAACTTTTCTCAGCTGGGCTAGCCACATTCCCTGTCTACGCTGGGGACTCATGCAGGTGGCATGAGCTGCAGCTGGGATAAGCACCAGGGGCTCAAATTGAAGCTCTTCTGCAAAACATGTTGACTGGTCCACCAGGCTGCAGCCGAGCTGGCTGTGGACACGAGGACCTTCACCCCACCCCTGGCTGTTCGTTGTCTTCCCTCTGCCAGAGCTGCTGCCAGAGCTGCTTTTGGGAGTATTTATTAGCTGCTCCCTGTCAGCATGAGCTGGGTTAGCAATGATCTACCGCCTCGGCTCAGTTTTTGCTTGGGAAAGGCTAGAGAACACTCACGCTAGAAGGCGAAGGTGCACACCTGAGTCGCAAAGGGTTGTGGCAGTAAGGATGGGTGGTGGCCAGCAGCTTGTTTAGGCAGGACTTGAGAGGAGTGTTATGACCAAGCTTGGAACAGGAGTGGACTCCGGTCAAGCCACTTTGCACCTCTGCTCCCCTTGCTGCTTTTAGCTTGCTTGTCTGCTTGGACCATAAGCGGTGCAGGCAAGGGACTTCCTCTCAGCTGAGGGTTGGAAGACTAAAATGAATGACAGTAGATCAATTTGCTCTCAGTTCCTTGCTTTAAAACCTTCTGCTAAACCCTCAAGAGTACTTTTTTCCTCACTGGCAAATACAATGCTGCTGGAGCTCCTATGCCCGTCACCATCAAGTGATTACAGTGAGCCAGACCTCTGACTTGTCTTAAGGCTAGGTTATTTCTACCATCCTCCCATACTGCCTGTGGGTGTCTTCATTCTATTGGCCCTCACAAACAAGGCATTTCTTGATTTATGCCACATTTCCTTACAAGTCTCCCCTGTTCACCCCACTGGTTTCTTTGGAATTTAGGATTTGATTGAAAGAATATAGTGCTCCAGCCAGCGGTACCTGGGGTGAAAACCTTTGGACTGACCTGAGACACTGTTGTTACACAGGTTCTGCAGCTGGCACACAGAGAGGGCAAGGCCACTCACAGCAAACTGACATTATTTCTTAAGCCTAGTGACCACTACCTAGGTATTAATGCTGTTATAAAGAACACAGGTCCTGCTTGTGGACTGGAAACTTCTGTCCTGGCAACAGTGAAAGTCAGGCACTGGAAACTCGCAGGACAGACTAAAGTTAGTGATCTAGTGACCAGTGAAGCTAATGGTGACCAAGAGTGTGGAAACAAGCAACAGGGGAATGAATAGGAAGGACTCTATGCTCCTGTTGTACCTAGCACTGAGATGACAGATACTGGTATGCTGTGCTGTATTCCAGTGCCTACAGTATAAGAATGTCCTCAGAAGACAAACATATGCAGACAAAAGAGACTCATGAGAAGGACCATTTTGTGGTGGAAGACAGGAAAGAGCAACCATGCTTATCTTAAAGAGAAGGTCAAGGCAGGGCTTGGATAGTCAGTCTAGAAGTACTTCAGTGAGGACAGGACATTTTCTAGTAGGGATTTGTTCAGCTCAACAGACATAAAGCAAGAGATGATGGCTAGAAGGTGAACAACATCATACAAGAAGACTTTTTTTTATTAATGTGCTATAGTTCAAAAATAAATCAATTGGGAGAGGTCTTGCGTCATTTAATGTACTACAGATCAGACAAGGCAATCATAGTGATCTTCTCTGATCATATAATTTCTGGTTCTAGTTTACAAATAATCATTCAGCTTTCATACAAATAGAGAAGGAGATAATATATGGATGGAACTTGAGGCTTCAATTCTTGTCCTTTCTCTCAGGACAGCAACACACCTTCTGTGCACAGAGCAAAGACAGAATAGACTTTCTAGTACACAAAGGACCAACTCTAGCAGTGGCGTAATGCTCTCATATCCCATTCAAGCCAGTAGAAGACTACTTGTCATCTCACTTGATGTGTTCCACTTCCTACAGAATCTGTTTCTCTACATACAAACTGTATGATGTGGAGATTTCTTTTACAACAGGTGTGCAAGTTTCTTCATGCTTTTCTACTCATATCAGCTGACTTACATGCAAACACTAAATCATATTCTGGGGAGAGGTCAAAAGCCGTATTTAGCACAGTTTGTGCCTGTAAATAAACAGTGTTGTCTCAGCCAGAGCTATTTTAAAGGTCACCCATCTCCACAGGCACGGGCTGGCAAGTTGGTCCCTGCCTGGCGTTTGGGAGTGCCACAGCACTCTCTGCCCCAGCCGGTGCTGGCAGGTCTGTGTGTCACTTGACTTTCCGGAGCAGCCCCTCGACACAGAGATGGAAGTGACCATTTTATTAACTCAGAAGGGACAATGCTGACCTCTGGTGGCCACACCAGCCGGTTGCAGCAAGGTGTCACAGGGCGACTTCTTGCATCAGCTGCACCCAGCCACCAGGCTCTGCTGGGCACCAGCAGGACTGAGTCTCCCTGGCCCTGGGGAGGAGGCGCAAAGGGAACTGGCACTTGACCCACCCACTGTCTCTTGCGATGCTTCTCATGATGAGGACATCACCTTCCCATTGCTCCCAGATCCACCCCAGGGGTACTGACTGCTAATTTTGGTCCCTGCTCAGCTAGGTACCCATGGCTGGGACCCAACTTGCCGCTAGTGCACACAAATCAAGCTGGTTACCCACATTTTCTTGCCTGCTGAACAGTGACCTATCTGATTTGGGAGCACTGAGCAAGGCCAAGTGCTGCTGAAGCTGAATATACAGTTATAATACAGCAGCAGAACAAAGGAAAAAAAAAACCCCAAAAAACCAACAGATTTGAGACAACATGTTCTAACAAGACAAAATTCTACCATGAGTTTATATAAAACACATTACAGGAAATTTTATGGATCATTTATATGTGATTTTGCCATTTAAACAACAAGCTGCAGCTTTATGTGACACACCACATTTTTAATTCAGTTCTGCACTTTTTATTTTTCTCTACCTACTAACGCCTGTGGGACTAAGTTTAACATTTCAGGCCCTTCAAATGGCTCTTAGACAGCACTTCCACCAAACAAAAACCCCAAAAGAACAAAATAAAACCCAAAACGTCCTTCGATTAGAAAGCTTCCTCCAGTTCCCAAAACATGGGCATCTGCAGAGATTAAAAACACAGTAGATGAAAGCTCCTCACAGTGGATATTTCTTAGGTTTGCACAAATGAAACATTAGAAAAATAAAGTTAAAAGTAAAATAAAGAAACTTAGCAAATGTCAGCGCGCATTAAATAGTTCCTTTCAGCAGTCTGGTGGTTTGGGTTACTTAAGTGTTACCCATGAAGTAAGCTTTGTCGGTGAGGGATCAGAAACACATTATGAATGCCTTGATGAACTAGAAGGGTAGCAAATGGCCAGTGACACAGTGCTGCTGCAGCAATCCTCAGTTGCCACATTGAGAGCATCACATTTTAATGAGGCAAGACCCTGCCACATGCCTTTAAATCATCTCCAGTCCCTGACACCACACAGTCTGAAATGGGGTTGGTACATCCATGGATTTGCTTCAGAGCTGGGGCCATTGGTACCCTCTCCATGAAAGCGTATGAGATTCTGTAGGGCTGAGGTCACCTTGAAAGTCACTTGCCATGATGTGTTTTCAGTGGTCAGATGTCACACCCTGCATATGTTTCAGAGACAGCCAAAGATAAGAGTTTATGAAGCAGTGGCTGGACATCTAAAGCAAAGAAGGAAGGTGCTGTTAAATTAGCTGGTAAGAAGCGGTGAGCTTCACATCTGATTTGCTGGTGTTGGAGATGTCCATTGTGCACCCACTGGCCACAGACACAAGCTGGAAGCCTGAGGGTGTACACAGCCAGCTCAGCACAGGAGCAGCACTGCTGGGGGTGGTGGCCCTGCTGCTGCACCCGTAAGAGCCTGAAAACTTTTGCTCATGGAGCAAACCTTTCAGCACGGCTTCCCTCTCCAGTTAGTCCCGCCACCGACGGTGGGGGGAGACCCCTGCACACTGCACTCCCTGCCAAGGCTTTTCATTGATTTAGGACCTGGTCCAAAGACGGTAAAGGTGCTCCTCGCTTTCCGCAGGCTTTATAGTGGCACAGCCTGGAGCTGTGAGAGCTTGGTCCTGCCCATGGCCAGGCACCCTCACTGCTGTCACCCAGAGACAAAGGGGGTCTGGCCCCTCACTCCCATATACATCACCAGCCAGCACTCCCCATACAAGGTGGCTTAGCTCTCAGGTGAATACCTGCCATATGCATGACATGTTAGTCACCCCTGATGAAGTGATTTTTTTTTCCCCCTCTCACGTTTTTTTTTGGAGAGGAGGCTTCAAGAGAGGAATTTGGAAGTCTCCAGTCCCTTTCCAAAAGCTTTCATTAAAACAGCCCATAAAAGCAGTCTCTGGAAACTTTAGGAGGCCTTTAAGAAAAAAAATTAAAATTAAAATTCAGTTTTATTGAACAAATGGGCAGCACTGAAAATATTCAGAAAATTAAAATTAATTTGAAAATAATTAAAAATAAGAGAAGCTTAGTGTATGTTTCCAAGTTCTGGGTAATATTAAAGAAGCATTAAAAAATTGCAAAGGAAATTTACTGTGAGCAGGTGTTTGAAATAATTGGGGGAGAAAAAAGGTTGACTATTAATTAATGAAGAATTATGAATGTCCCTTGTTGGATTTTTTTTGTGTAGTCAACGCATTTTTAACCACACAAACTTAGCGAACACATTTTAAAAGCGTGGAGTTGCTCTACAGACACACACAGGGAGCTGAGTGTTATTTTACCCACATCCATTTCATTTTTGCCAGTGGCATGCATTTAGCAGGAGCCATTGAGAGGACCGAGGGAGTCTTCCTCACCTGCTCTAAAGCACAGACTTGCATTTTCCCAGGGTCACAGGCAGTGAAAGCCAGAACACGGCAGCTGGCTTCAGGAAAGGCAAATGAAGAGCGGATGTGTAAGGCCTGGGCACCCCAAAAGTCTTTTGGAGATCCACTGATCTCATCAGGGCCCTGGGCAGACATACAGGCTCGTGCCAGAGCCTGAGGGCAGGCTCAACATGTGGCTAGGGTACTGCAATGTTCCCAGCCGCTGATGATGGCAGAGACCCTGTCAGAAGACATTTTTTCAGCAGAAAGGGAAAACAAAGCCTTTGCGTGAAGGCTATGCAGCCCGCCAGCTTGGAAGGGAAGTCCCTCACCTCCTTGGGTAGGAAAGACGCCAAGAAATTTGCCTGGGCCCACCAGCACCGCACTGCTGAGATGATTGGTGGTCTTGGGGCTGCCTCGAGCGGGTGTAAAGAGGCAGCAGCTGCGTGTCCCACGCTCAGCTGTGGTCAAATCGTTCTGCAGCTTCTTCGCTTCCTGCAGCCCCCAAGCTCTGCCAGACGGGTTGTGGTGACTTCTCTCCCTGCTGGCCAGGAGCGCTGAGCTCCCCAGGGAAAGAGTGCAACTCTTTGATTTAACTTACAGCTTCACCAGGAGGGCATCTTGCTGTACGCTTGGAGCCTAGAGCTGCACAGCTCAGGCCCGTCAAATACAGGCTGACCGTAAATGGGAGACTCCCAGCGTAAGAAGCCAAAGCTGCTCCCCAGGCCTGCTGGATGAACGCCTCAAGCGTTCCAACCAGCCCTGAGGATAAACCATGCAGAAAAAGAGCTCCTTTACTGAATTATAAGCCAGTGCAAGGAAGAGGTTGCTTCCGGCTTTCTCATCCTGTATCGGTTTTTTCTCAATTTTTCCTCTTGCTCTTCTTTTTGGGTTTTTTCACTAGCCAACCCAATTTAAGGTTGATCCAACTCTGCAGGAAATATTTAATCTGATTTCAGGTTGTCTCACTAGTCAGTGAATTCCTAGATAGGGTAAGGTTGAGCAGCACTGAATAACAAGCCAACAGTCCGAGAGTGACGACTTAGGGAGAACAGAGTGACACCAGCTCCCTGCAGTGACCAAGCACCAGAAATTTCAGTAATCTTTTGTCCTTCATGACCTGGTTTAAGGACTTGCAACAATATGGCAGCACAGAGTATCGCGGGCCATCGTTATTTGCAGAGAGAGCTGAGGCTTTTTTACAAGATGTGAGGAGACCTTCACCTAGCTATCCCTATTTGTTTCATTGGAAATTACTCTTCTGTTATCTTTGTGGATCTAGAGAACTTCACAGCTAGCAGTTGGGGAAAAGGCCCCATTTCTGTCCATTATTTACTAGTATAAATGACAGGAACATAAAATAAAGCAAACAATGCCCCTGGAGTAAAGAAAATCGGCATTTATTCCTCAGTGATCTGTTTACAAGATTGCTTTCTGTTTTTCACAGAAGAACACATACCAGAGATACATGAGTTAATCTAAAAAGCCAGATATGCGAGCCAAAGTCATATGGGACATGAAAATCCACGTGCTTCATAATTTAGTTCTCACATGCCTGTCATATAACTTTAAGAGAAGTTTCTGTGGGGGACACAAACATTAGTTCTGCCGCACCAAAATGTGATCGCTAGCCCTACTGCCATAGCTAGACAACTTATTTACAAAGCACTATCTCTGCCGGTCTTCAACTAAGATTTGAAACAGGTAGTTAGTTTTCAGCTACCAAGCCTTCACGGAAGGTGAAACAGTCTAATGTCCCTAAATGGATTCATGCAGTGTTTAGTTTTATTCACACAAGATACAAGGACAAGTATCTACTGGTGACGATAAAATTAGTATATGAAGATGCAGCATCCTCCTGAAAGGAGTTTGGAGCATCAGTTGTTTGGAGCATCACTGCTGTGTGCTTGACACTAAGCAAAACTGCAATCGTTATCACACACTTAGAGTCCACAAGCTAAGAATTGCCCCGCTCACTGGTGCGACCAGGGGAAGGGGTTGGGATGTTTCCAGGTCACCATCAGCAGAGAAAAGCTGACAAACACTTTCTCACCGCTCCTGCTTACCGCTGTCAGTGATTTGTAACATCAGCATTACATTGAAGGTACCTTGACTCTTACCGCAGCAATTCAACCACTGCAGAAAAGCTGTCTTGACTGAGATTCCTTAACTGTTAAAAAATTAAGGTTCTGTTTCCTTTGACTGCTCAAGACTGGTGGCAAAGCCTATTTTTTTGGCAGGGTGTGTGTGTGTTAAACTGGGCTCTTGTGCTACTCGCATCACAAAAGGTGGACCAAGCACTTCCCTTATTTCATTCCGTAGAGCTGCACTGTTATTCCTGGTTGGAATCAAGTTACAGCAGAATTTAGCTTAGGCTTTAGCTTCATTCAGCTTTTAACGTTAGAAAGAATATGAAAAAGAAATTAAGTAGCTTCTGTTGTAATCTCCAGAGTGGATTATCACAAATTGCCAGCTGTTCATGCTATGAAGGCACTCAAGGGAGAGATTGGCTGCAGGTGCTCACAAACGTTGATACGATAGTACAGACACCTTCCTACAGTAAAGGTTTTTACCCATTTTGTAGCCTTCAGGATGTTCAACATGTAAAGAGTTGGAAAACCACTAGTGCCCCACCTTGAGCATCTAATCATGATGCCAATGTTAGACTACTCTAATATATCATGGGCAAAACACTGAGATTTTCTTTAGCTGAATCTCTCACTGCATCTATAGAAATGAGACTAACGCTATCCTAACTCTTTATAGCACCAGGTGACAGCTGTCTTTCAGTGCCTGACAAGTCAAGTTGTGCTGTGCTTTTCTGAGTACAGTTATACCCAAGGCCCTGGGAAAATCTATCCAATACAGAGTGGCTTCAACTTCCGGTGACTTACCGCAGGTTGACCCTGCAGCAGGGTCCCTATGTAATGTTCCTCCTAAAGCTGCCTTTCCCTGCCGCTTTGCAGTCCAGCAGGGAGTCTGTAGGAAAACCTGGGGGTCAAATCATCACCAAGTATAAATCACCACGTTACCATGATGTGGCCTTTAATTTTACACGCCAGGGAGAACACAATGGTGTGCACAGACCACATACTGGGTTTTGGCACTTTACCTGTTCCACTGCAACCGATGTTTCTCTATCACTCTTGTAGTGCCTGCAGCCATCTCCGTCTGTGGGTGTACAGCTAAATGGAGTAACACCAGCTAGTACAGCTCCTTTCACACTTAAACCTGCTCCCAAGCACAGTAATTCACAGTTTCCAAAAGCAATTGCTTAAACCAGTACGCAACAAAAATTATAATAAGCAAACTCACATAGATGCAGTTGACTTATTAGAACCTAATCAACTTACTATTATTACCTAGTGGAAAATAAATAATGATGTGTCAAAACAGCAATTTAATACAGCGGTCTCTAGCTAGTAGTCATTAAGTAGTCATATGTATTTAGGGAAAACGGAACCAAAATCAAACTTGCACACACACACACACACACACAAACCAGCATGCTGCTCCAAGCGTAATGAGACAGAATTAGGAAGCCACTAAAAAGAATCTATGTCAAGTTATTATTTAACTAAAATTACAACAGCCAGAAAAGATACAAACAAACATCTCTGGAGACATTTTTCTCAGGCACACTGCTGCAGATAGCGGTGACAATTACACAGCAATATAATTTTTTTACTATTTACTTTTTACTATGATAATGAACTTGATAATGCACCTCCCTTTTGATTTGGTGCTGCAGATCTAGAGTCTATGGGGCAATAACAAGAATCATGCTTGGGAATTTCTTCTCCTTTGCTGGGCACCTGCAGTCCCATGCTTGTGCTTAGCACTGGGCACCAAACGGCACCTTCAGTCACTGTAGAGACTTGCCCAGTCCAACCTCCTCCAACTGTCCTCACATCAACATCATTCCCCACTAAAGGACCTGTCCAAGTATAAAACAGTGGGCCAGTTTCCAGATAAGACTCAAGAGTGTGAGCATCACTATCCACGCCAGTAAGAATGAAAGTTCTTTTAGTAGCACATTGCACAGTTGCACAAGCAAGGGGCTAGCAAGGTACCCCCTCCTCAACTCCCACCTTCTAAAAGGGCCTAACTTCTCAAGGAGGGTGAAATCTGTCAAGCCCTCCCTAGTAAATCACGTGTGCGTGTTTCTGACAAGGCACTGTACGGACAAACTCCGTGGATGTGTGTAACACAGGCCACGTTCTACTGTGGCTCCTGGTGGTTTTGTGGCTGACTCAGTGCAACACTCTAACACAGGGCTGATCTTTATGGCACTAAGCTCTTAATTACTACTCAGATGTATATATCCACAAATGATAAATCCTCTTAATTCAACTAACAAAGCAGATAAGACTGTAGTCACACTGGGTTTTTAGTATAGTTAATAAGATTTAAAACGACATCCAATTTATTCATACCCATGTAAAACCTACCACAGGAAAAACAAATCCCCCAACCCAATCCTACAATACTGGCACTAAAGTGCATAATGAGATCTTGCCATTCCAAAGTGGTGTGCTGCATTTTAGTATAATCGTGGAGTTATTTACTGAACAAAAACTACAGTATCTTGAAGGCAGCCAGAACAGGAATGGGAACTTCAGCCCTAACAGAAATGTAGCTTTTCTATTTTATACCAGTGACTAAAAATAAGCAGCTCAGTTTTTTATCTAAAAGTCATACACTTGTTTTCTTGATTTAAGGCTGCTTAGACTTTTCCCAAAGAAAGTCCCATTTCTGCTAGTAAAAGTGTTCTTCAACTAAGACTACAGATAAGGATTTGAGGGTGGCAGTGCCCCACATGGTATCATAGTTGCATGGTGAGTCATTGTGTGATAGTAACTAATGAGTCTCCCGTACTTGCAACAACTAGTACAACACATCAGTATTTCTTAGATTTCACAGCTGTAAGAAGCCCTATTCATTTACAGGAACAGTCTAAAGATTTCTACTACAATGGCTTTAAAACATTGGATCAAACTGGCTGTAGAGAATGTCATGGCCTTGATGTCCCATTAATGGGCCCCTTCTATTTCAATATGAATACTATCCAGAAAGGACAATGGTATGAAAAACAATTCATTAGGTGGTGATGAATAATACTATTTTGTCTTTATGTTGATCCCCTTTAAAAAAAAAAGACATAATTTAAATATAAATACCTATTAAATGTATAGATATAGAGATAGCTATGTTAATACGTAGTTTGATCAGAACCAGATTAATCAAAGAAAATCTACAGGCACCACAATATGTCAGCATCACTGAATAAAACGTTCACTGCACTTTGCATTTATGGAGTTCTGAAACCAAGCAGTCAGAAAGCCATATACAAAAGGCAACAAATCTCATTATTTTAATCTCACAGTCTAGGCAACTAATACTCAGACTCATTTGACAATGACCCATACTCAAAGAATCTCAGGTAAATAATTCAGCTTGCTCTGACTCCCAGTTTTTCACCTAGTTAAGAAACAGAAAGGCTTGGGAGCAAGATATGAAAAGAAAACTTTAGAAAAACCAGAGGATTTTCATTTGACCCTGTACCCAGAGGTTAAAACAAGCAGGGAATTGACTGTCCTCTTTGCCAATGGTCTTAATCAGTCCGATTAGCATTAAACAAATTTGTTGGTGTAAAATCACCCTCTGTTAAAATAACTCTGAATTATACTTGCATAATGGAGAACAGAATCTACATGTATACAAGTGAATAGTGCCTTGTCTTCTTTCTTGTTTAATTAATCCAAGAGTACTTAAAGCAAACAGTAATTCATCAGGCTAAAAAATCCTAAAATCTATCATAACACAGTTGCAGCAAATTCACCTATGTGCAAGGAAAGCCTCATTTCTCACTTCCACTGGTGTTACATTAACATGGCTTTAACTTTCATTGAGCTAATCCTTAGCTCGTTTCAGTGTGACAGGAAAAACAAACTTCAAATCTTCTCCATACGGCAGCTTTAAATTGGCTGCAATTTTTTTTTTTTTTTTAATTATTTTACTCCAGTTTCAAATCAACCTTGGCTACAGACAGTGACAGACTGCCTTCTGGGCTGAGATAAGAAACAGTCAATTTAATAATTTTAACCTTAAGGAGCCTTTGATAAGTAAAATAGGATGCAAGACAAGATAGAGAAAAAATCCTTATGAATCCAAGCTGATGTAGCAACTCCCAGGCACGAAGAACATGGTGTCCAGAAGAAACTCTTCCCACAACCTGGGGAAATTCTTTCCATCTTTCAACAGCTGAATAGAGAAGCAGCAGCTCAGCAATGCTGGGACTTGTCCTGCAGCTAAAGTGCTGTTGGTCCATGTAGTAGAAGTCTTGGTCATGGCAGGGGGGTAAAGCACCAAGACTGCTGATATTTTCAAATCTCTTAGCAGCAGTAACCACACAGCAGCTTTTCTGCAAAATAAACAAAACAAGAATCCAGTTAATTCAGCAGTATACTTTTTTTATTATTTGGTTAAGCGTTCTAGGTCAACCACATGGTGGTTTCTTTGTGCATAAGGAAAAGAAAGCAACACTGAAGCTTCTTGCTTACAAAGGGTTCTGGCAACCTCCTTATTTGTGAGATATTTTATACAATATTAAAAAGACAAGGCCTCTTTGTTAAATGGAGAAATAGTCCTGGAGGTCTCTCTTGAAATGCAGCCGCTCTGCTTTTTTTGCCTCTCTTGTCATGCAGATCACAGCATGAAAAGGCATGCTGCAAACCTCTCCATTTATTTGTGTTACCACTGCAAGCATTTATAATGCCAGGTCTAAATCAACTGGCACTTGAGTGTATTATTTTGGGTTAAATGTGGTAACCATACTACTTGCCTGATAAAAATAGCTAAAGGGATTCTTTAAAAACAAAGCACTGCTATGACTTTAGATCCACTCATTAAGTAAACTCAAATAAACTCCAAAAAGAAAAACACATGCAGAGGAAATAACACTGCAAAAGCCAAAACCAGGTTTTCCTGCAGGTTAGATCATGGGTAGGTTACTATGTTACAAAGCTATAAAAAGTTTATTTAAAAATAATTTTGACTGCTGTTGGACAGTCAATTTATCTCAAAGTTGATTTTGGTTGCAATAGAAAATTGTGTTATACAGTGCTTCCTGCATTAGAGAGGGAGAATTTTCACCAGTTGGTTGTTGTACAGTTAGTGGCTTGAAATGGAAAATATAGATAGAAACACTGGTCCTGTAACAGGTCAGCAAAACTTGTTTAGAAAACTACTATGTAGAAACACACAGATGAGTGGACCAAAGCTTCATGTAACCTGTCCCCACACCAGTGGAGTGGGGATTAATGCTGAGCAACACAGAAAGGTAGTTGTTCTCACTTGATTCCTATTGCAGAAGCTGATGCTTCAGACATTACCCTATCAGGAAGTTACGCAGCTTCAGAGAGCAAGTAGGATAAAATTATGGTACTTTACCCACACAGACCTCCAGCCTACCACAGAAAGGCATCTTCAAGTCCCCAAGATATCTCATTTAACTTGTGTGTTACTACCCTACACCATATAAAATCTGTTCTCATCTCATTTAGTCAAAACAGAACAAAAATTTTAGCCTCTCACAATAAATTGTTTCCGGACAAAACCTGTTGCAAATAAAACCCAGGACATCACTTGCTCCACCAAGTTGATGATGGACGATGGCAGCATTAAAATCTTCCTTGTGGTAAAAAGTGGACTACTTTTATTTTGGCATCCATTATTTTGTTACTTATGACGCATGACTAGAAGGAAGTGGTTTTACACAGCGTGTGCGTTCTCAGCACCATTCACATCTTGACCCTCCACTGAGTTTTGCCCAAAGATGCCCCCAGAACCTTTGAGTGGTTCCCACGGTCCTTCAACAGAGGCACCAGCTTCTGTGGTATTTGGTAAAAGGGGCTGTGGGAATTGGTGTACTGTTTTATGGAGATACCATGCTGCCTGAGGTAGCTTTATTTCACAGTGGCTGAGTTGAGTATGTTTTGGTCAAAGACCAGAGACAGAACATGAGAGCAGACTTCAGTCTCCCCAATCCCCAGGGGAAGCAACCAAGCCAGCCTGAGAACCGCTAATGAAGTGTATGTTAATGAAAGGGCAAAGACAGGGAGCCCAGGAAAAAAAGGATAGAGAGAGATGCTCTGTGAAAATTGAGTTGTTATAGTCTCAAAGGTCAGAGAAGTGCCTTGTTAGAACTGGGTTCTCAAATGTGTGGAGTAGCTTTTTCAGGGGACACCTTACTTTCATTTCTCTACAAGTTAGTGCAGCTGCCCTGAGGGTCTGGCCCGTGCCTCTGCTAAAAAGTAATTACTTTCCATATTTCTACCCTTTTAAAACCATACTCCTAACCACAGCATGAAAACCTGAAAGCTTTCAACACTGAAAAATTATTGGGTGAAATCCTGCCCCATGAGAGCAAGTAGGAGCATAACCATTCCCTCTTAAATGGCCAGGGTTTGCAGCACATATGGCTTCATATATATGGATTTTTTTTGCACGTTGCAGTGACTTGGAATAAGTGATAGGGCTATTTTACATGTTGAATGCTTTCCAGACAACAGCAAGGACGACAGCAGTGAATACAGTTTGGACCACGCACTTTGGACTATGCAGGTTTTCAGCCGCCCACTGATCCCTTCTGCAGGGGCTACAGTATTTACATCTGAAGAAACACTTGGGACTTGAAACAAACCTTCTGTTTGGCAGCTCTTTAAGAGGTTATTGAGCCAGAGGTGCTTGAGACACACTGTCACTTTTAGCCTTCTTCTATGGGAAAAGAAAAACAAAAAAAGAAAGGAAGATATTATTATTGGAGCATACCTTACCTCTAGTTAAGGTAATGGCAGAACATTGCAACATAAGCATGTTTAGTGAAGATATTTTGCAAAGCACAAGAAGGATGCACAAAAAATACCAGGGGAGGAGCTAAAAGGACAACATGAGTTGTAAGGTTTCTCTGAGGGTAGGGTCACCCCAGAAGAAGACTGGCGATAGGAAGCAGCACAGCAGGTAAGCACCCCGTGTTCTTGCAGCATTTGGAAAAGACATGCTGTTCCCCAAACTGCAGGAATCAGCTTCACTGCAGCCCAACTAAAGGAGTCAAATTTTATCCTATGAAACCCTCTAAAGAGATACTTAGCTGTGACAAACTCTCTTATTTTTACTGTGTATGCACACTTATAAATCATCTCGTAGTCTCATGGGCATTGCTGTTCTGGAAGATTATAATGGAAACTAAATGTCAATGAAAACTATAATAATTTATTTGATTGTTATTATTTCCCATTTTATACTACTTCTTGTTATCCTTACTCTGTATAACAGGAACACCTTGCAAGGACAGAGTTGTCAGCACACTACTCAGTCCATCCTGCCCAGAACCCACATCACCTCATCAGCAGAGCTACTGCCGATTATGATTATCATCATAATCTTTCTTCTTATTTTAATAAGGTTATTTTGTTAATTAATAATATTGTCTCTTAATTCTTAATGATGACTGTAGTTCTAAAGGCAGCGTGACATATACATCCTAGGCAATAGAGAAATAATTTAATTTAACATAGATGTGCTATGCTTGAAGAAAAGGAAGTGTACAAATTCTGAAACCTACTTGAAATTATCCCCCAAGGAGCCACTGAACCACAGAACGGATTCCCTTATAATCAGCCAAGAGCAAGCTCATCAACAGTGTGAATCTCCCAAACTCACTGACTAATTAACAGAGGAATAAAATCTTGTCGATCCTCCAGTTCAGCCTAAGTGAATTGATTGTGGGAACAAACCATTGCTTCTTTTGCGATGGCCACCACAAAGGACAAGAAGGTGAGGTTCCAAGCTCTGTTGGGAAAGGTAACACCTCGGGAAGAAGTAGGATGAAATCTAACAGCACTCATGGGGGACTACAGGAGACCCTGAAAGGGTTTTCAAAGCAGGAAGCAGAGTAACCCCCAGCTGGAAAACTCTTTTCGTATAGTAATTCCATGCTCATTTGGTAAGTAGTCTTTTGCTAAGAAATGGATCTACCCAGCAACACACACCAGTTACATGATCATATATTTCTTCCCAGTTGTGCAAGAACTGAATTGCAAGTGTGAGCATGCAAATTATAACAGGTTAAAGAAAAAAAAAAAAGCGATGGGACATACATGGCTCTCAGTAGCATAAAATGCAGCAGCAAGGAAAAATCAAAAGCAGTTAAGAAAAATGTCAAAGCAAGTAGTGACGTGGTAACACAAAAAGGCAACAGCAGCTCTACAATGCACACAGATATTTAAGTTTAGGGACCTGAATTCTGCAGTGGAGCTTGTGGTCTGATAACCATGGGTGTTTTAAGGCAGCAGTAGCACTCATTCTCCAGCTAAAGGAAAACCAGAATGCTATTAAGTGGGTTTTTTTCCCAGAATCTTAAAATTCAACAATTATCTCCTACAGGTCACGTGTTCTGTCATTGTGCATTGCTGTCATTTCAGGATAATATGCCAGATGACAACTAATCCATGTACGTTTTGCTTCACAGCAAAAGTGCATTCAGGTAACTTCAGAGCATTTATGGACACAATGAACAACATAAATGAAATGGCATTATAATATTCTATGTGGACACAAAAACCTTAGATCATTCATGATAGGTCTGCAATGGAGCATTAAAAGTGACACAACTGTGACATGATAGCATGAAAAACACATTTCAAAGATACAGGGATTATATACCATTTTTCCTTGATGAGAAGCTTTGAGATGAAATCTTTGGCCTGATCAGAAACACCTTGAAATTCCTCATTTTCAAAATCCCAGCTACAGGACAGGATATTGTTGAGGGTCTCATTGTCGTCATCACCCAAAAAAGGAGACAATCCACTGAGGCTAAAGTAAAAAGAAATATGTTCAGTCCTCCTATTTTCCCCCTTCCTGTACAGGATCTGCTAGGATTGTTCTGTCACTCCTGGCCTATCTTGCAACATGTTATTGTCTAAGAAAGTCCCCAGACCGTTCCCATTCTCTCTTCTGTTTACCCAATCACCTTTCTCCCCTAACAAACCAAGCCTTACTGTCTTTCATGGTAGTTCATATTTCCTAGACCTCTGACCACCCTCGTACATATCTACTGGGAACTAACCAAGCAGCCTACAGTATTCTGGAATTGTGATGCTCAAACACTCATGAGAGATGTGCAATGAAAGAAAGGAGAAAAGTTCACGGTGATTGGTAAAGAGGAGAGATTACTGAATGTGGAATTTAGAAAGAAGCCTAGAATTTTCTATCTTGGGTACAGATTTTGTCAATCTTCCAGCATAACAACAAATTTGGATGAGTGGCACAGTTCAGCCTCAACACAGAACAACGCAGATACTGAATCTTACTTACAGCATATAAGCAATGACTCCAACACTCCACATATCTGTAGGAAAGGAGACAAACTCATAATTCACAACTTCAGGAGCAAGAAATTCCGGAGTCCCAAAGTTAACTCGAAGTTTTTCTCTGGGTTGGTATCTAGGAAACGGAAACATTAACAGAGGACATCAATTACAGCTCTAATTAAAGTTGTCTTTTAAGTTTTCTAGCACTTAGAAGGATTTCAGAAGCACACAGGGAATTCAGTAGGAAAACAAGGATAGCCAGAGGTACAAAGTAAAAATAAATATACTCATATAGAGAGTGAAAAATGTTTGCAAGCTTTATATCGTACTTGAGGGCAAAACCCAGCTGCTACACAAAGGAAGATATTCAGGTTTCAAGGACTCCTCAGAGCAGCTGTTATCATCCTTTTGGGACTTCTCCATATCATAGGCATGGAATTTTTAACCAGTAAATCCTTCACTGACATTATGGTACCTAATTAAACTAGAAAGTGATAGAGTATAGGATATACTGTAACAGCCTTTATGGTCTCTTATGCTCTCTTTTGAAGAATCTTGTAACATCAGAGGCAAGAAACCAGACCAGATGCACCACTGATTTTGTCCATTTCAGTTGTTCCAAGATACTTACGGGCTTGCTTAGTCAGAATCAGCCCTCTTTCAACCTAGCACCCGAAAAAAGGCTTCAGAATAAATCTTTTTTACTCAGCTCCAAACATTCCTTATTGAAAAATATTCCTGGCTAAAAGAGACACATTATATGTGTCCTAAGTACAGTAGGATACCATTATGTATCAAATATGTCATTGTAGAGGTGTAATACCTTTTTTCACTGTTTCTTAATTCATTCATGATTAGCAAGAACACATGCACGTACCTCCTTGCCAATCCAAAATCAATAATTTTTATTTGATTTGCTTCTCGGTTCACACACAGGATATTCTCAGGCTGCCAAGAAAAACCCAAAAACACTTCAATGAGAAACAAGTATGGAAAATTGGGCTTTCAGTAAACTGTCGGGATAAAAACAGTAAAAACACAGCAGACATCTCATAAGCACCTTTTGCTTTTCTCCTTGGTCAGATTTCTCTGCATGGCTACCCCTCCTGACCTCACATAGCAGTTGGGGTTGTGTGTTCTGTGCCTTGCAACTGCTTTTTCTTCTCCTTGCCTTTTCAATTTGACATAAAGCAGCAGTTCAGATAAAGAACTCATTAGAGGGAGTGGGACAGAGAATGCAGACTTCCAAAGAGAGGTTTCAGGATGCTGGCACTGTGATTTTACAGACCTTTATAAGATGACATGGACTTTTTACAAAGGAAAAAAAGAAAAAAAAATAATTTGTTGGGCTTTGAAGTTTATCTTACAGCTTTACGTTTCTGAGTTCATGAATGTTCTGGCAGTAACTGTCTGATTGAACACTGATACATTAAGCTAGTCACATCAACTTTATGCTTTTCTCAGGTATTTTATCAAAAGGTAGGATTCCCAGATTCAATCCCTCTGGATTTTCATACGGCTAAATGCTGTTCTTCACTTCCCTGGCAGAAATCCATTAACTTCCTAGAATTACTCCAAATTCATAGAGAAGTGACTGAGAACAGAATTTGGCCAATTATCTTTGAAATGTAAATACCTAAAATAGGTATTTATAAAATGGGTATTCACTGCCAGCAGTTTTATAGTTACTCCATCTTGTTGCTCATTGAGTCGTCTTTGAAATAAAACAGGCCTCAACACTTAAAACATCAGTTAACCTTTGTCACCATTACTAATTCATTTTACATGTAGGACTTTTAAACACCGTATGTCCATAGTTTCTGAGGTCCTGGGTGATTACAGTCAGGATGACTTTCTTTCAATACCAAGCTTTCTTCGCCAAACTCATCTGTTACTGACAGCAATCTACGAACAAGTAAAACAGAAGGGAGAGCCATGGCTGGCAAGCACATGAAAAGAGGTCTCTGGGAAGAATTTCTTGGATTGTATATGTATCTTTTTGTAGTAGTTTGACCTCATGTTAAAACTGTGCCATATCCAAGAATATAGTTAATGTGTCCCAAAGAAGCGTGCAAACTTCTTCTTGACAGGTTTCTAGGTAACTGGATGTTTATAAAGAAAGTGAAAAGTACGTCTAGTCACTAATTAGCAAGTGCAGTAGGTCCCAACAAGCATCTGCTCATTTGCTTAACCACTACAATAATATAGACACTAACAACTTCGAAGATGTATTATAGTAACTCAGTTATTACAAGCCAAAACCAGCAGCCATACTAAAAATCTCACCAAAGAGAAAACCATCTTGTGCACTTTTCGTTTCTTTTTGCTTTGTTGCAAAGCTCAGGGATCACTAGAAGCTTTATAGCCAATCATAAAACTAAAGACACCATCCCATTTCATTCCTGCATTAAACAGAGGTAAGAAACAATTAATTGATAAAAACTTGGGCTAAAGGAGAAAGAACCAACTCAAAGGTTCAGTCTAATGAGAAATACCCTTAAAATAAATGTTTTATAAGGGGCAACACTTAACGAAAACCAGTCAACCAGAGTAAGAACATGCAATTGGTGGTCGTTTCTAAAAAGAAGTGAGGGGAATTTTTTGTGTATAGTTCAATAATTCAGATAACTAAGCAAGTACATGGCAGAGAATATGTGCCCCTTCCTTGGGCTTTCAGCTGCACTAGCAGCTATTACCTAACCCAAGAGAGACATATTGTATTTGTTACATCAGCCACTGATTATTTTTAATTCTTTCATTTTAGCAAGACCATTTTAATGTATTTTCCTTTAGGTTGGTTAGCTGCTGATACCTTTTCATGACCATGACAGTGTACTGTAGTTGTCAGAAAGATATGCAAGGTTTCCACTGATCCTGAATGACCCTTGAATTCAGATCCACTCACTCATGCCTTGGTTTCTGCATTGTAAAAAATGTGGATAATTGCTGCCCCATGTCTGATGTGTAAAGCAGAAATCTCATGCACTTGAATTAAATAACATTCACCCAATATCCTGAGATCCAAATATCAAAAGTGTAAATAGCAAAATATCAGCAGGCAGCTGATGGTTTTCTGTAAAATCAGTCTGTGGAAAATTCAAGTGCTATGAGGCTTGATGACATATGACCACAATTCTCATCTAATTTACTTACCCCCATAGTAATTTAACTGCTCTCAAAGTGGTTAAAGTAAATACACATTGGTCTAAGGAAAGCAGAATAAGGTCCTTTGTTGTTTCTGCCATTGGAATCTGTTAAGCTGTATGGCCTACCATTAAGACTAAGAATTTCCACAGCTGTCATTGCACAAAACATACATCTCAATTCTTTACCTTGAGATCCAAATGAAGAATGTACATTTGGTGCATGTACTGAATTCCCTCGCAGATATGCTTTATGAACAAGATAGTATCCATCTCTGTCAAATTGCAGTTTTCATCAATAATTCGGTCGAATAACTCTCCTCCTTCCACACTGATAGGAGAAAGACAATGAAGTGATGACCAAGTCTAAATCCAATCCCATGCAGTTAGGGTAATACAGAATTTATACTATTGACTATTTTAATCATTCACAGTTAAGTTCAGTAAGGTGGGTCTACACTATGAGCTTGCACTCTAATCTGCTTTCCAGAACGAGGTTCTGATGCATACTGGCCTAAACTTCTTCAAGCTCTGAGAGTCCAGTCTCCCATCCATTGCTAAATACCGAAGTCTTGAAATTTGAAACTTAGTGCTATCTTGAGCCATCACTTTGTACCAGTGAAATTAACCAAGTCACATGGAAAATCAAGACAACATGCTAGAGAATCTGCATTTGAATCTGGGGTCTCCTCCCTCAGAGTTTAAGAGGGACATGATCCAAAATTTCAATTTGAAACTGTCTAAAGTCAACAAAAATTACTTCCTAATTTCTCATCAGATTTCAGATTGCCTCCAGTTTACCCATTCAGAACTACACAGACATTTGCCTTTTGTGAGATGCTAATGATGTAAGCCAAACGCAGAGGACTCTGAAACATGCAGAATAGCCAAACTCATGTAATTTTGACCCCTCTGCCATACCTTTCAATGTTTCGGTCACACTGGTTTTGGCTTCCTTAAGACAACATCTGTTTAACTTGAATTTAAGGCAGCTATTTTGTGCCTAATTATCCTGATAAACCAGCATAAAAACAAAACAGGTTTATCCATTCAAGCACCCAGTATAAGGATTAGGCACAACGTCTACAGCTGGCTCCTCTTTGGTGTAAAATGTCTTCTCATTTGCCTCAAAGAACTGGAGATATTCTGGGGGGTCTGTTTCTTAGCTGACACAAATTTAAATTTGAAATTAAACAGAAGATATATAACACAGCTCTATCTTCAAACGGAGCAGTGGCTTTACAGGAACAGGAATGTGGCACATCACCAGAAAAAAAAGCATAAATGGCTGAATGGGAAAAGTTTTCTCTTAAATTCCATTTTATTTCATTCCTGAGAACATCTTCCAGATGTCTTTTCCATCTGCAATAGCTCTATTTCTAAGTTCAGAAGAAAGTAAGAAGGAAATGGACAATGCCAGCAAAAGTAGTAAAGACACAAAGGGAAAGGACACACTTACTATTCCATGACTAGGACAATGTCGTTTTTTGATTCAAAAGCATCATATAGCTGGATAAGGTTCACATGATTCAGCTGGTTCATGACATTGATTTCATTCTTTACTTCATCCTGTAAAGATTCATATTTTTTCAGAAGCCTTTTCTCTAAGAAAGCTACAGGACAGAGTTTGAAACAGACATCTACATTATCTTCATGTTTTCACTTGTGGCAACCAAACCCACGATTTTCCTTTAATTGCTCCTGCAGTGTCAAAGCTATAGGAGCTACTAGACTGAACACAGAGCCCAAGTGGGGGACTACTTCAGTAATAAGCTATGTTGGGGGGGAAAGGAAAGGGGGAGTCCACATGGGTGAATGGTGGATTCACAGGGATGTAAAGAAAAGAGAGAAGAAGAATAGGACTTGGTTCAACCAGCTGTAGGTACAGAAAAAAATCAAACTGTAAGAAAAGTCCAGGACAGTCCTCAAAGCCTCCCTCTGCAGCCAGGGGAAAGACTGGTACCTCCATTCAGCCCAACTAATTTAGATGTGCAGTTTAGGGTGGACTGAATCATTCTCTGGTGGTGCCATTCTCTCTCCATTGACTATAAGGGGATTCTTGGTCATCAGCTTGGCCACAGTTGCTATACCTTAGCAACCCCAATTAGCAGAGACAAATCCCACCCTTCAATGCCATTAATGACAAGTCTGTCACACAAAGGATGCTATGCATGTCTTTCCTGTGAAAGCAAGCCCCAGATGGCCATGAGGCTTGCAAAACGCTCCAGACTAATTCTCCTCATCTGTATTTGTGTTGCTATCAGGAGCCTAGATCATGCCTGTTACCAGCATCCCTTACAGTGACACCAAGTCATTGCATTACAGGCTATGTTGCTTGGGAGGGAATATGCTATGTTACATAATTGACAAATGTTTTTATCTTTCAAGAAAATGCTAACAGAATTAACAACAAGGATAGCCAAAGAAACACAATGAGCTGATAAGAAAGTTGGAAGAATTAAGATATTTTTTTTTAAAAAAAAAAAAAGAGAGAGAGAAAACCCCAAAAGAGGACTCTGATGAGTTACTAGAAATTCTGGAGGAGAAAGAAAATAGAACTAGAGACAACAGTAATTCAGCAGATCCTATCAGTGTGATGGCTCGTGGGCCACTTAGCCGTGCTCTGTTTTATAGCTGAAGAACAGTGTGAGGTCCATTGGGGAACAAAAGACTAATATGACACTCTACCAACCTTCTGCTTAGGACCTTTCGCTTTTATAATTTTGGCTGCTAGCTTGAGACCCGTTGCTTTCTCTTCACATTTGTGCACTTGACCAAATCGCCCTCTAAGGAAAAAAAGGAGAAAAAAAAATAATTCATCCAGAGGTACTGGTGTCAGGTTGGAATACAAACTTGGTTAGAACCAACAGGAATTATCCTCTCTCTATTGGGTTCCAATTCAATTGCTCAACTGTTGGTATTTGGTTGTGTAAATTAGACGTGCTACTACTGATTTAGGCATACCAAAATCGCACACTGCTCTAGCTGAACTTATCCCACTTGTATGGTTCACTATACTCACCTCTTAACATGTAATGATTAATCCTGGGAAAGTCAACACACTGCAAGGATAATAACTCACTTATATGCACAATCTGCCCCTCTCCATCTCATCATTCTCCTCCAAGGGAGGGTTGTGATTTCATGATGAAACTAAGCCTTACCCCAAGACCATGCTGCCATCAAAAAGGACAATATCGCTCTCTCCTAAACAATGTCAGCATGAGAGATAAGTACCTACATGTCATGCCAGATGAGCTTGCTGATCTATCTGAAAACATGCATGCGTTTTCAGGGATGGGACCCATTGAGAGAAAGAAGGCTAGGACATATCTCTACATCCTGCTGTTGCAATGTGAGGTAAAGTATTACAGCATACCAGGAGCCCTCTCATGAAGCCTGAGGGCAGCTGGCTGACCTAGAACAATACCAAATACAAGCCAAGTCTGCTGGTGCCAAACCATTTTCCAAAATTCACTCAATCAGCCTCCAGTTTTCATCCCTCTCTAAAGCACCGTTAGAGCTTAGACTCTCACGACTTGGACTCTGGTGAGGCATGATGCTTCCATTCACCTCCTGGGGTTCTTGGGTGTAAATTTGTGCCTTGCTTTCCACAATGACTGAGTTCACCTGACTTACCCTCCCAGGATTTCATTCTCGCTGACATTATAATAACTGCTGATCCCCACCCTTTTGGCTGAGACAATCCGGTGATCAAAGGGTGCTGGTGGCGTAGGAGTATCATCTAGAAAAGACAAAAAAGACAGCTAGCATATGAGTACAGTGTTTGTCTGTCTTTTATTTTAGTCCCTCTTTTTCCCAGATAAGCTCATTTAAGAACTGAGTACACCTACTCTAGGTTTTATAGATAGGTCTTTCTCTGTTATTTAAAAAGGGTTTTATTCCAGGAGCTCTGGCTCAAAAAAAAAAAGGCGTTGCTGGGGAATTACACTACTAAGACAAGGACTCCTGTATTAAGTTAGCATCTTCTGCACAACAGCAGGAAGAGGCAAAGGGAACACTGCTAGATTAAACCAATGCAGCTTCATTCGCTAAAAGGGCCTCAGCAATTTGTTTGGAAGGAATTCAGCTTTTCCTCTTTTCTTTTCTTTTCTTTTGTTTTTTCTTCCCTCAGGGACTGTTAGTAGGTGAGTATCTACTGTCACTCTCCAGTGGCACAGGAAGAGACAGAGCTTTCCAACAGGCCCAGCTAAAAGAGGCTATTTTCCAGCTTTTGCTGTTCGTAGTGAAGAAACCCCTTCTCTACTGATTGACACAACTTGCCATTCTCCACAGTGCGGTCATCACCTTTAAAGATCACATTTAGAGCTTGTGCACATGAGGGAGTTTCACCCTGACAGGCAGCACCTGGGATTTCCACTATGGCTCAGGACCTGTTGTGGTAGGACACAGAAACTGTCATGTGCTGCTCTGAAGAACTTCTGTCCTTGAAAAAAGAAGGCAGATAAAAGGTAAAGAGGGCACAGAGATGGGATGGGTTCCCAACATCACACTGCAGCAGCTATGGAGTTTCGGCACAAATGCAGGTCTCTAATATTATTGTCCGGACCTGCATGTGCTGGACCATTCTGCTGTCCTGTTGTCAAAATCCCTGCTGGAGACCAGCCCTGCATGTCTAATTTCTCTTTACATTTTTTGCAGGGTGTTGCAACTTCAATTTCATACCACATTGTTTTTCACTTGATTGATATTCCCGAGAGTGACCTTTGGCTGACCAAGGTGACAAATACTTCTTCAACTGCTTAGGAGGGCTAGAGCCCTAGCGTTTCAACATGAGCTCTCTGGTTTGGAATGCCGGCTCCCTTTTGTGTGAGGCTTGTTGAGCAATTTGAAAACCGTTCATTAATCCAGTGAAAATGATTAAAAACACAAACAAAAAAGCCCCATGACAGCATGTAGCTGGCAGGAACACTTTGGTCATTAATGTAGCAGTAGATTGTCCTTATTCACAGTGAATGTCCATTTTTCCAGGACACCAGCTGTGTACCTAGATTTTTTTTTTGACAGAGTTAATAACTTACATGGTCAGGAAGTTAGTTCATGGTCAAGGAATTGTGAAAAGCTGGGGCTTCTGGAAGTTTGCCACCTACTTGGGATTCTGCAGAGTTTGAATTGCATGTCCTTAAGTATGGGCCTTTGTGTGTTACCGAGACCCACTAAATGCCAAGAAAACTTCTACCCTAAAGGCAGAATTTGACTCTAACAACCCAAACTCCAAGGGCCCCAGCATGTAGATGACAGAAGAAAATGTCTTTCTGAAAGCTCAGCTCCCAAATGTTACCAAACTTTGGGCAAGGAAGTGTTCTTTTAAAGAGACTAGAATGCCTCTTTAAAACTATTCCACAGTTTTAGCCTTCAAGATTTTCCCAGTGACAGGCCTTCTATTTTCTTCTTCCTGCACACCAGAGGGGATTTCTCCCTCTTCGAGAATGACCTCCCTTTATAGATCAAACATGCTCCAAGAGAGACATTCTAACCATGTCATCCCCAACGATCTGGCAGAGTTATATTGAAGGTTATGGAGTTTAAAGTTTTAGTACAATATCTCCTGTTTCCTACTACAAGAGCTTAGCACAAACATTTAATAAATGTTTCCCTTTCCCACTACCACCCTCCATTCCTGAAACAAATAAATTCATTCTGAGTCCTATGCATGCACACGCACACACAAATATTTTCAAATCCTTCAGATCATCCTCTCATATGCCATCACTTCATATACAGGGATGGATAGGCACTGAAATTCTCAGGCTGGAGGTCTAATACTAGAAATCTCTGCTTCACCCCCGTAAGCACTGCTTCAGAGTTCAGTGCCTGAGCACCATTTATCTGACTCTTCAACGGCATCAGTCAGACTTCCACACAAAAATCTGTATGTCTTTATTTTATAGGCTGCAGTCATTCTCACTTCAGATTGTAAATGATATGAATATGAGCAAGTTGGTTTTGCCGGCTACATCCAGAGCATTGCAGATTCTGTGTTAACACGTGATCTCAGCACTTCCACGGGTCAACCAATTTTGCCACACATTATTTCTCCCACCACACTATACTTATGAGTTTTAGCTCTGTTGTTAAAACAAGAGGGAAAGAGGATAGTATTAGTGGAGTAGCTGTAGCAGAAGCAAATTAGTTGTGACTAATTTCTGCCAGAAGCCTCTGAGATGGAAGCAAAGCTGTGTTATTTCCCATCAGCTGGAATCAAGATGTGTCCATGAGCAACAGCTTCCCATCAGAGCCACCATGCACACCTTTCCCCCTACTAATTACAATCATGAAATCATTCTTTTCTATAGATGTCTCTCTCTGATCATCACTGTAATACCAGTGGAATCAAACGCTTCGCCTTTAGGAATACTTCCTGTAAGGGCTTTTTTTAGTTTTACGTCTGCCATCAGCATTTTCTGCATCTAGCTTGTTCTTTTTGTTGTCATCTTTGATTAGGCCTTCATCATTCACTCGATGCTTACTGCTACCACTATGCTCAAATTGGCAGGTCTGCTCAGTGACTGAACTATAATTTCCTGTACCTTTTTCGCAGCCTTTACACCTGTAAGGACAAAACATGGCATTAGAGCAGAGTACACTTAAAGCAGAGCAAATTTAGAAACATAGGTGAAAAATACCTACACACGTATTGCATTCAAATAATATTCGGTTATTCTGCTTCATGGGCTAAAATAAACTTTTCATATTCACTTTGAGAAACAAAAATGACCCCTAAGTTAATCATGACAGCAAAACATTTCTCTGTTACTGAAATCCTTGCCTGAGTTGTTCTTAATTTAACATTCAGCTATCAATCTCACCTTTCAAGCGATGGGAGAGCATTGGGATTTCACTCTGTTCATATAGGTTCCTGAGAGCTTAAACTGGTTTATCCCTGAAGGGCTATATATCAATGCAGCAAAGAAAGAATTACAGTAAACAAATTTATCAGTTTAATTGCCTGGGCAGAGTTTCACAGTTTTATGTTATCACTTAAGCTATGACATTTTGCAGTAATTTAATTCCCAATTGGTACATGGCTTAACCTAACCTTACTTTGCTCACAGGTTATATGATGCTGCAGTATATAAACATAACAATGGGAGCATTCTCTTCAGAGATGAAGAATCAGAATCATAGAGTGGTTTGGGTTGGAAAGGACCTTAAAGATCTTCACTATCCAACCCCCCCTGCCATGGGAAGGGACATCTCCCACTAGGCTAGGCTGCTCAAAGTCCCATCCAGCCTATGGCCTTGAACACTCCCAGAGAAAGGGCATCCACAACTTCTCTGGGCAATAGCCTAACAAAATTTCCATGTTACTAACCTATTTCCCAAACAACCGACCAAAAGACACTGCTAGTACCACGTAGGGTAGATTGTTTGCCTTTCTTTTTTAAGGGTATAATTTCAGGTTAGAGCTCACATCAGAGAGAGAAACTCATTTTACACTTTTGTTTCGGGCTGGATTTTCACCAATATTTACATTAACCAGCCACTTTGACTTGAAACTTGAGCTACACATTTTTCTAAAGCATGAGTCTCTTAAGAATGTGTAGCCTGAGCTTCAAACCTTACCTTCCCTCTGGTTCATCTTGATCATAGCTTTGTCCTTCCTCATCTTCATTTCGGGAAGGAGCTGGTAGTTCCTCAACTTCTTTTTCACTCTTACCAGCATTTCCCTCCCCTTCATTCTCCCTCTCTTCTTGCCCTTCATCTCCAGACACTTGATGTTCCTCCTTCCTCTCCCCATCTCCTGGGGACTCATTCTTTATCTCCTGCCCAGTTATCCTTTGACAAGCATCATCAACAGCATCTTCATCTTGCTGCTTCTCGGTAATGAAGGATTTCTGAACAGAGCTTTTCCTGTCTTTGCAACAGCTTTCAAAAGGCAAACTTTCCACTTTCTCCTCTGTCCGTTCAGTATGAAATTTGGGAGAATCCATTTGAAGAGGAACACAGCTTTCTGTCTCTGCATTTTCCTTGTTGAGCTTATCAACTTCTTCCTGAGAGCAAGACTGGCTCTTCTGGATGGACCCCTCTGTAAGTAAACAGAATACCAAGGAATCTGTCAGTAATTCTGTGAAAGGCAGTAATAATATTAAAGTAGGGTTGTGCACTTAGCATAACTTCTGTTGCATTTTGAACTAGGCACTTGCTTTCCTCTCCTACTTTCAAGGCCAGTGTAAGTGTCTCCGAAGCAAGAGCAGAATACTTCTTTAAAACTGGGATATCATGGGTCACAAACTCTTCCTTTCAGACACAGCAGTGGAAAATGTTTTCCTCATTCAAATTTATTGTCAGCCAAGTCAAGGTTAATAAACTCCTATATAACCTTAATAACAAGGTTAATAAAAGTGCAAAGCACTTTTTTGAGTAGTGTGCCACCATGTGCACAGGCATGTGAAAAGTAGGTTGAAGTTGATTGGAAAATTCTTACTGATGATGATGAGCGCACATGTAACCCAACCAACTTCACCAGAGCTGCTCAGGAGAGTAGTGGCTATTTCTGTGCAGTTATACCCTTAGAAAATAGAAACTGATCAGAAAAAAAAAAAACATTCTAACCTGTTGAATCTGGTGGCTTCTTCTCTTTTGTTCCCGTCTCATTCAAATGTAACTTTTCCTTGATGAGCTGTGGAGAAGGGAATTGATGTATTAGTCAGTGTACACAGTGTTCATGTTGTATTATTCCTCATGAAATTGCAGCCTGATTTTTCTTGGTTAAATGCAAGTACTCATGCTTTTCCTATAAGGTCCTTATTTTAATCACTACCAAGCCGATCAATTTGGTACCAGTGTAAAGTAAGAATCATAGAATGATCATAGAATGGTATAAGTTGGAAGGGACCTTAAATATCATTGAGTTCCAACCCGCCTGCCATGGGCAGGGGCACGTCTCTGCTCAAAGCCCCATCCACCCTGGCCTTGAATACTCCCAGGGATGGGGTTTCCACAACTTCTTTGGGCAACTTATTCTGGTGTCTCACCACCCTCACAGTAAAGAATTTCTTTCTAGTATCTAATGTAAATCTCCCCTCTTTCAATTTAAAACTGTTACCCTTTGTCGTATTGCTACACTCCCTGACAAGAGAAATCATCTCAATTGTAATCAACATCAGTGTTGGCATAAACAGGAATGATCAGGGTGAAGCCTTAGGGACTGAAAAAAAAACCATCCAGAAATGAGTTGCTGCACTGCACTAGCTTTTGCTGTTAAAAACCAGGCCAGTTAAACCAAAGCTAGTAATATTTAATATTCTAGTAAAATGTTGAGTAACAGTTTTACCGACAGATTTCAAAACCTTTTTTGCTGTTAATCAACATCTGGTAACATCATTTTTAATGATGCAATAATTTATAACAGGCTGACCAAAACAGTTACCAGGAATCCGAGTGTATAAACCATAATGTCAGCTTGGTAGCTTTCTTTTATCTACATTTTACAATGTTACAGTGACATCTAGAGGGGCTTTATACCAAGCCAGCTCCTCATAAAAACGCTGCTATTACTGTGAGCTTTATGGCTATTTACTCATTTTCCCATGCTGTTTGCTCAGTGTGTTTTGTCATTGGCCACTCCTAGACTTGTAGTAGGATGGTAACCACAGTAAACCACAGTGTCTGCTGTTAGTCTGTTCTCCTTTCCCACCTGCCTTCTTCCTCACACGGTACTATGAAACTGGCACTATCGTTATTAGCAATAGATCCACAGGGTGTGAAAAATGCAGATACATTCAAATATTTTCCAGGGAGACTATTTTTGATCTTTGAGCTGCCAGCTGAAGCAGTGTGATACATATTTCAACAAAATACACAGGGCACTTAATTTTGAGTGCCTTAATCACACAAGCAGTCGCACATCTTACTCATCTTGTACTCTGAGCATGAATTAATTCTATTGCTAAACATTTGCTCTGGTAATCTCTCTGCATTTTTTATGCTTTTTTTTTTTTTTTAGTTTGTTTTAATTTCATCGGGGTATATAGAAAAAAGGCATGAAATTAAAGCAATGTGTATCTGCTATAAACACGGTTTGAGGGAAAAGGAAACTCCATGAGAAACAAAAACAGTTGAGAAAAATGGGATGAAACTGCGTAAAAGGATATCAGCAGGACTTGTTCAGACAATCTTGATCTGCAAGGAACAAAGAAACTGTAATATTAGCATAAGATCTGAGACTGACAACTTTTTGGGATCCATTTGGTCCTAGGAAGTTGCAAGCTGCAAAATGAAAAAGGCCTAAATACAACTATGTAAGTACCCTTGAAATATAAATTGGAGCCTTGTTCACACAGAACTTAAATATAAATGTCACGATTCCGGATGAATCGCAGAGCATCAACCAATGCTTATTCTGTTTGGGTTTTTTTAATGCTGAAAAGCACTAAAAGAAGTGGGGAAAAGCTTCAGACTTATTCATTCTGCAACGTGACTGCAATTAGTAATGCAATCAGATTCCTGTAAGTATGTCAACCACACCATATTGCTGAGGACATCTAGCTCTGATCAAATACAGTCAGCTGAGCAAATAAGCAGAGGAACAGCCTCCAAGCTCTTTGATGCATGGGGCCAGATTTCACTTCTGCATTCAGAATTAATTGCAGGCACACAGTGCTTCCTACTAAATATTGCTGTAGTCTGCAGGTGTGAAATACAGAAGCCAGCTTTTGAAAATCTGACTGATGCTAAATATCCGAAACTGCCAGAGTGTTACTGAAATTACTACAATGTTTATTCAAGCATCATTTGTGATCTCTTACACTTTAACAGGAGACAAGGAGCTCACACTAATTTAAATGAAAAAAATAAAAAAGGATACAAATGAAACTGAAATTTATGGGTATCCTTCAGAATCAATAAATGCAGCTATTTGCGATAAATACAGGATCAGTACCACACCAGAATAAGAAATACAAATATAAAGACTAGTAGTGGGCTATTTGTAGACATGTGAATAGCCCATGCATGAGCATCCCAGATTTCTCCATGTTTTCCTATTTGTAGAAATATGCGACTTCAACTTGTCAAATCTTGACCTGCTGATAAAAACACCAACTTCCACTCATTATTTCTTCCCTGTAAAGGGTGGAATTGTGACAGGTTCTCTGAAGCTGACAGAAGTCACCACATCCCTCCCCATCAGCTGCATCCCACAGGAGGCATGAAGACCTCCCTGTAGTTTGTTGAGGATATGTGCCCCCGCGATGTCCGACCACAGTCCGCCAAACCAGCTCCAACAGCCCACAGGTTGTGAGCACCCAATGCCATCACGCTCCTCTGAAAATCTCATCTGAAAGGTGTGGTGGTTTGTTAATCCCACTCAAGTGGGATTTGTCCACCCTGCTCAAGGACTCTTCATAACACTGCTCTTCCTTCAGTCTGTTAGTAGTGCTTTCTTAGGGTCTTTTTAACTTGATCCCTAATGGGATTTTATTTATTTCTGTATTATTCTTCTTGAACTTTGGTGACATGTGACATTTTCCAGACTGTAATTTCTCGGATTATAGGAATCAGTATTTCTTAGTAGAAATTATGTCTCCACCTCATGTTTCCCTTTTCTTTAAGGACCTGAATATGCACAATAAGGTTAATAGCACTACAGTCATTTTCCTAACTCATGTAAACCAAAACCTTTCAGTTGAGTTTTCATTTTAATTCCACAAAAAGTTAAATATAAAAGGTTGCATTGTGACCCTGCAAAATACACTAAATCAAAAAGGTGTCTACCTACACAAGTTGATATCGTCTCTTCAAAAGCACCTTTTCCAGACTTAAACATATTCTTTTGTACAGAGTACTGCTAGACCCTAAGTAATAGATACAGAATAAAAGCCCACATGATGATAACAGAATAAGAGGAGATACTCCAGAGGTTAAAACTTCAGTATAGATCAATGGAAAAAAAAATATTTTCAGACATTATTTAAAATTTCTTTAGAAACCCGCAGGAATTAAGCAATAATATATACAAATATAACATATTTTAAGAGACATTTCAAATGCAGTGAGAAACTAATGTTTTTTATAGACATCTGACTCCTTTTTAATGAGCTGTACTTAGTTAAATTCCTTCTTTATACTGCAGCAGTCCTACCCTTGGAATGTTTTCTTAGCTAACTTTCAAATTCTTTTTATTCACCTAATAAAACTCTTTGATTTTTTTTTCCTACTGCAAAAAATTTTTGTAATGAATAGCCTCATGAAGCAGCCCCAACCTTTTAGTTAAAGGTCCTTTATCACCCCATCACATGGCATTGGATGTCAAGACACTGTTCTCAACTTCAATCAGCAGACACCTAGACACAAAAATTTGAGTATGTCTAAAGCACATTTCTTACTCACTGTCTCTTTCTCATGTTCTTAAGATACTTTGCAGAGCTTTACTACAGCAAGATATGCTGGTTTCGTGTAAGACCTGATCACCATTCATTTATCAACATGATTAAGTTACTTGGGCTTTGTGATGAATTCATTTCACTAACAGCCAGAAATAAGCCGTGGGCTTTGCCACCTGAGCACAGTGCTGCGGATGCCCCCACTGTCCCCACGTTGACACATGGGAGAACATATCACATACAACAGAGACCTCAGGGCAACAGCATGTGTGGTGGTGCCTCCTGTGCTATCCCCCAATGATGGAATCCATCCCCTCCTTCTCTTTTGTGTCCTCTTCAATACACACCTTTTTTTTCCCCCAGCAATATAAAACAGTCAGTGAATGTATTTCTGATACAAACTTATAAATGATACAAAACATACACATGGGAATTCTGCTTTTACTGGTAGGCCGGATATCTGCTTCTGTGTCATCATTTTTTGCTACACTAGACAAACTGTTGGAACCTTCAGCCAAAGATTTTGGCTCTTCAATTATCTTTATAGAGCTCCTTGAACTAGATAAAGAAATCGTTCTTGTATATAAACTAAACTCGAGACACAAGAACCTGTTACTGATAACCTCTGAGCCACGAGAACTGTGATTACTAGGCTTACTAGGGGGAAGCCAGTGTGGTGGAGACCCTGCATTTAGCTGCAATGGCGCTCTCCTACTGGAGCAGGCATTCAAGCATGGTGCCCTTACTGCTGGCAGACGTGTCTGAGTTCTGACACGGGCTGGGGGTAGACCTTACCTGAAAACTGACTACACTGCTACGATATCTGATGACAAAAGGTGGATTTTAGATGATTGGAGTAGGCAAAGACCTTTTGCCTGTGCAAATCCCTCCTACTCACCACTTTGAGGAATCTTCCGCTTTTACAGGACTGTTCTCTGATGACCTGAATTATCTTGCTCTCCTGCACTTAGCAGTTACATCTCCGTCTTCACCATGAGGTCTCTCCAGTTTGGCAAAGGAATTGCGATGGATTCCTAAACCAGTCGGTGTAACACACAGGCGTTAATGTCATGCCCATAAGCCATCTGAGGTGGTGTTCAGGAATTTAGAAACCAGCTATGCCTGCTTTCATTCTACACGTTCCTCAGGTTTGCAGAGAGGGCAAAACTACGCCAACAGTACCCAGGGCAGGACCCTACCCAGGGAACATCGTAGAGCAGACAGCAAATTCAGATGCTAAATGAAAGCAAAATTAAACAGCATTCTGAACTGGAAGGGCATGAAACACCTGCTATGGCTGTCAGTAAGGGAGAAAACGGGGCAAAACAAGGTGAAAATATTATGTCTGGAGAAAACATCCTGGTATTATAGACAAAGTCAGAGAGAGAATTATAACTCTAATATATTATAGCTCATTCAAAAACTGGAGTACCTCTACCAAGAATGCATTTAGGTAAAGGCATCGGTCCTGAATGGAAAAACATTCACAAGTACAACAGCAGACGAAGACACTGACTACTTGCATTGCTCAAGCAGCAAACAACCCATCTGCTGAGATTCTGCAGAAAGCCTCTACTCTTAAAACCAAAGACAGCAGAAGATCTGTTCCTGCCTATTTGGCTGGAATATGAAAAAAATCACTGAACATGGCCAATTTAAATAATGCTTAAAAAAATGAAGGAATCAGAAGAATGGTTATAGACTAGGCTGAATCCATCTTAAAACACAATGTGGCAAACAGCAGTTTCACTGCAGATTACGACAAAAGCAGCCAGTGAGTTGTGATTGCAGTGTGATACCTGCATGGGAGGAACAGAAGGTTCAAACAGAAAGCACAGCTCCCACTGTTGGGGTGTTTCTAGTGCGGGAAACAGCCTCAAACTGCTCCTCAGTTATTAGCCCCATGGCAAAGCCTGCAGAAACAGCAGGAGACTGAAGTTACGGCAACCTGCAGGCAACTGCAGAAAGTTCAACACTGCTTGCTTTACGATGGCAACAAAAGGGATTTTCTGACTCTCCAGGTGAGTATTCACAGGTTAATAGTAAAGAATCTTTAAACTATTTAATTTGGAGGAAATAAGTCAAGTATTATTTTACTCTCTTTCTTTATAGGTGGAAGGAATATGACTGAAAAGGAGTTACAGAGTCATTTTGCAACAGGATTATCACGGACTACTTAAAAAGGTGAATTTGAGGAAAACCTCAGGACTTTTAAAGACCCTTACGGTAGAACTGCTGATTTCCCTGGGCGGTAGTAGTGAGAAAATAACTTAAAATGACAAGTAATACATGTTACTCCTCTCAGCCATGTGGTGGTAGGGTTATGCTGCACTCGGTGGAAAATGGCTGGGAGATATTTGGCAGAGCTGACAAAGCGTGAAGTGTCTGCAGGCTACACAATATTGTAACTCCAACCCAAAGCAGAAATAAACTAACCTCCTGTATGAGGCAGTGGAGGTATTTCAGGATGGCAGTAAAAAGCAGGAAAGCAGAAATTTTGCTTCAGAGGAGAACGATCTCTGTATTTTGCAGAACACAGAAAGTCCCTGTGGAGCCTATGATCTGGAAACTCTTCCAGCTGCTGCTGAAACCAGAAGAGAAATTACGTACCCAGCTGCTTATCACCCCACCTTTACTTGTCTCACATTCCTCTCTTCTTCCCCTGTTGTTCTGTCTTTTCTGCTGCTCTCTACTTATTCCAGTTCTGTAAAACGAGCTAGTTCGGAAAAATTAAAAAAAAACAATCCTACAATTAATAAAGGAAAGAGCAGTACCTCTCTAAAGAAGAACAAGAGGAAATGGCCTCAAGTTGCAATGGGGAGGTTTAGATTAGATATTAGGAAAAATTTCTATACTGCAAGTGTTATCAAGCATTGGAACAGCCTGCCCAGGGAAGTGGTGGAATCGTCATCCCCGAAGGTATTTAAAAGGCGTATGGTAGATGTAGTACTTATCAGTATGGTTTAGTGATGTTTTTTGTCAGTGATGGTTGGACTTGATGATCTGAAATGTCCCTTCCAACCTAGACAATTCTATGATTCTGTGAGGGAAGGATGGGAAGGCAGGTGATTAAGCAGTATGTAAACAATGCACTGCCTTATCCAAATGCATCCATGGCCACCTATTGCACCACTTACTAATAACTAAGAAAGATCAGATTATTTCACAGAACCAGGCTAGGGACAGCCAAGTATTTGTCAGACAGGTCAGCCATTAGAACTAAGAGGTGGCATTTACTCATAGCTAGTGCAGGGTGGATTACAAATAGCCACATCATCCAAAATACCTGACCGTCTCCAGCACTGCACAAAAGTGGGTACTGTCTTTCTAAATTGGCTATAGTGAATGGATCACCTTGCTCACAGCAGTAAGGAAACCGAATAAGGCTGTATACCTCTACTTTGTTCAAAATTGTCATCAGGTAGGGACTAGAGTCAGTAATAAGTTAGAATTGTGTTTAAAGAAGAAAGGATTTATTTCTGCATAATCAAGTAGACTCTGGAAGGGTGAAAACCCCTATTTTTCTATTTCTTTGCTTTTCTTTTTGCTTTTGTCACAACAATTTAAAACCTCATTTATAAATCCAGTTGAAATACGTAGCAGGTACAGGCACATGCAACCAACTTCACAGTATCTCGTGGACCACTGTTTTCACTAACCTGGCTCAGAGATTCTGTTCCTACCCTCTCAGGCAGAAGAGTCTGCCCTGAACAGTGGTAAATACTGGCTCCTGCTAAACTGACAGCCAAGCTCAGCAGTCTCTGCTGGAGGATACCATACCATGTTCTATTATTCTTAATGCAGGGCTGAATTCAAGTCTGTTTTTACTTAAACCCAAGACGACTAAGTGTTTACTAAAGCCAGCTGTTGTTCACAGAATAGCTTGATAATTTTATGATGGTGCTTTACTAATAAATCAGAAGAACTGAGGAAGGTAATGACAAGCTAACATATGTATGCTATCTCATAAAACAAACAAAATATTAACAACGTAATAATATCACCAGCGTGATTCCAGATACGCTCGTGCCGCCTTGCCTAAGCCCTCCCACTACACAAGCTCCTACTAAATTCACTCAACATCGCCAAGAGTCTGCCTAAACAAAAATGAGTCAATGAGGAGACTACAAAAGGAGCTGCTGTTGGAAAACGACAGAGACTCTGCTCACCCCTCTTCTGTTTGGGTCTTTGTCAGGAGGCTGCCTCTGTTTCCCATCATGTTCAAGCTCCTGCACTCCCCTTCCAGGCCCTGTATAGCTCTGAACTTCATAGCACTGGGCACCTTCATTTCTGCTGTCCTGGCTCCCCTCTGGCCTTCTGGGAGCATGACCTCCTCCTCTGACCTGCACCCACCAGCTCCCATAAACATACCACGAAAGCCCTCACAGTCCCCTCCTTTCTCCTACCCTGCGTACCTACCGCAGAGAGCCTCACACCTACTCAGCCCTCCAGGAGCTGCCAGTTCCTTAACATCCCAGGAACCCATCCTGATTCAGTTTATATATTTTTGAGATGAATATGTAATTCCACCAAGACAAGTAGACCTCTACCACAAACTGCAGTGATTGCAGCATTGCAGAGATGACCTAAGGGTCTCACTATGATGGGACTTTTACAACAGATGTTCTCACCGAGGTTTTAAGAAGTAAAAGAAGCCCTAAACCCAAATGCTCAAAATAAGGAATCTTTTCTCATCAAAGTAATGGTATAAAAGAAGAAAAATTGTCTTTGTCAAAACTCCTTTATGGAAACCAGTCCAATCTGGTGTTCAAGAAAGGCCTATAAAAACCACTTTCATGTTGATCTCCTTTGGCAGGGCAGCAACTTTACCCTTCAGTTAATGATGCTCTGGAAACAAGGCTGCACATTTTTTATCCTTACATAGAGTCAGATCAGTCAGTTCAGCTGACAGGGCTTTACAAGATGCTCCTCTGATGCTACTAAGCACTGATAGCTATTTTTATAGTTTCCTATGACTTGTCTACCTGAGAAGTGGGGCTACCTATGAGTAACCAAGCTGAAAAGAACCTGGTTTGCTGACCAGAGCAATATTGGGTGCTTCTTTTTTCAAGGAATGCTATATCCAATAATACTTTCATGTGATGTTTTTCTTGCTCAAAAACTTTAGAAAAACAAATTCAAGAATTACTCTTAAAATGTATCAAAAAGTAAAGCCTGTACATGACTTTTTTGAGGGGTAAAAAAAGCAGAAAAGAATATGAAAAGGCAACCTTTTTGGTTCACTGTCAGTTAATTAAATATCAACATACTTTGTCAGAAAAAAATCTTTAGATTTTTAATGCTACTGGGCTTCTTTACCAAACAAAGGAGAGTTAAACTAGCTTCCAAGAGCCTATTATAATCAATGGAGCCTTTCAAGAGATTTTTGTGATCTTTTAATCTGACCTCTAAAGAGCACGACAAAACTCCCGTTACGGTGACACAGGCATTTTTTCCCCCGAGGAAGTTTACACAAGCCACAGCTCCAGTTACGGTAACCCTACCTCAGATCCCAGTTTAGAAGTCCCCCCTCCTCACTGATGTCAGCAGAAATACCAGATCGGAACAGCACACTTAAGTTGTTTTTTGAAATAAAGGACGTACGTATGGACGTGCTCTGACCCAGGAAGGATTTTTACTAGTTTCACTAAGCTCTAGACCCCACTCTCTATAACATGACTGCTGCAACTCAATTCCCACAGATAATGATAAATCCAGAGAAGATAGTAAAATGTATAGCCGGGACCCAAGCCTCCTGAAGTCTGTGTCAATCTTTGTCACCCATGCCAGTGACCACTAGTTATGGGGTTTTTTTGTAAGGCATAAAAAAAAGAAGATATTTATCACTCAGCAGATTTTCTGTATCTTTTCCATTGAAACTTGCTCAGTTTGTTCTAATGCTTTTCATTTTTGGAGCATATTGGTTGTTCTCTCTTAAAAGTTAATGAAATGAAAAAACTAAGCATATAGCAGAACATATCTGTAGCTTGCAATGATTCCTGACAAGAGGAAACACAAACCTGGGCTCACCTTTTCACTTTTCTTCTTGAGCAGGTCAGCAGCTGTTGTCTCCGAGAAAATATGCATCCTAAAAAGATCTCCAGCTTCTTTTGTATAATCACCTGCCTTGCAAAGTTTACGTTTTTGAACATGGTGTTTTACACCCGAATTATGAATTACTAATGTTTTAACCTTCTCAACCACAGGCCCTACAAGCTTCTGTAGTCCAGAAACACTTTGTTCCAGTCCATCTAGTCTTTTAACCTGCCGCTCTGCATTCCTGTTTAAATCAGAAAGAGATTTTCGCATTTTAAGGCAAAGCCTCTTCATTTCATTACTTCCCAGACTTTTGTTTCTTTCCATCCTTGGTCCAGGTTCAGATCTTTCTGCCTTTACAATCTCAATGTCTTTTTCAATGCAACAGATTTCTTGACAAACGCTGTTAAGCTTCTTAAGGACATTGTCTTGCAGAGTCAACAGCTTATCTATTTTCTGTTCAAGGGAGGCAAACTTCATATCCACGATGTTAAAACTCGCAGATGTGCTGACATCACTGCTTGCAACATGAAGAATTTGGGGGGGATCCATTCCATTATCAGGCCCTTGGTTTTGCAAAGCGTTTGGATCGAATATTTTGGCCAAGTTGTTGACCACAGACGTAGAAAAGCTCTGCCTGCTGGATGTGGTCATTTTGCTGGTATGAGTAGGGGAAGGAAATGCTCTGATGATCAGCTGCTTGAGGACAATATCAGTTGCAAAAGCTTCCCATCCAGACTGCTCAAATATACAGCCAAGTTTGGCAACTCCAGCTCAAATAATTTATAAACTACTCTCATATATTTGACTAAAACAGAGGAAAAAGACACCCAAATTATTTAGGAAGAAAAATGCCTTTCATCCATTCTTTATACGTATAAATTTAAATATATATATGTATGTTTCCAAATGAAGTGAATATAGAGATGCACATCCTAAATGCACTCAGTTCAGTGACATCAGTCCTAAGCAGGGACTAGAACTATTTGCACTCCAAAGGAATTTGACAGCAAAAAGGCTACGTGATACGTGAGAAGCCTCTAGGGGCAGAGATACTTTTGGCAGTAATGTTGTTGCTTTTCAAAAGCCTAGTATGTAATGTGATCCCTGCTCTGAAGAGAATAAGGGTCCTTACCAGGACCTTAAACATGGCTGCTTGAAATTACTATGTCTTAAGGTGAGCTTTTCAGATGAAAACCTGTGTAGCTTCGAAAACCTGTTACATCAGGCAGGAAGTCAACAAGAGTTGTTAAAAAAACAACAAAATTCTGTTAAAAAATACATTAAAGAAAGTAAAAGAAGGAGGAGATGCAGATATTTGAAAAAATCAGAACCCCTTTCTCTACCCTATACTTCAGCTACCACATAGCTAGATCTTCAATACACAAGCAATTCTCTCCATAGCTGGCATCTTAATTTACTTCTGTATGTATTGGGACTGTACTAATTTACCACAAATGAAAAGGCTGGTATGTTTTACTATGATCTGGACATACAAATTCCAAAAGACAAAGTTTGATAGAGAGACTCAGTTCTTTGCTTTATTTGCCTACCAGTAAAGGTCTCAAACTCAGTAATCAGTATTCATAGCTCAAACAGTTTGTCTATATTTTGCTTTTGCAAAAGAGCCTAATTTCTTTTAGAATGACAACGAAGAAACATCATGACTAGGAACAGAATTCCCTAGATACATCTAGGTTTGAACTGTTGACTGTTTTTCATGTTTGTTAGAAAACTATAATCAGAATTAAAAGGAAATAATAAAACCAGAACTTCTCATCTCAAGTCAACTATATTCCACATGAGCAAGAAGCTAATTAGCATGGATCACCTTGATGGGGAAAGGCTGCCTCTAAAATACAAAGAAAGGGCTACCTTGTACAAATGACTGTCATATATAGACCACACATGGGTCAATCTGCACTGGTGCCGTACCTCTTATAGAAATCAACATGTAAAGTCAGCCAGCTGGTTGGAAAATTGCCAGACTGCTGCCCTACTCAAAGGATCAAGAGCTTCTTTTGTGCTCCCGGGGAATTACTTCTTTTGCCAACCTCAGTTTCTCCATCCTTTAAATAGGGAGATTGAGGGATAATTAGGCAAAGCATATAGCAAGTTCTGAATATCTAACACAGTAAATAGCCTTTCAAAATTGCATCTGTCCACTAAATGAAGAGTATGAGAGGTCGTTTCTTTATGTTTAGGTGCCAAAGATGTCTTTTAGAGTCATAGAATCAGTCAATCACAGCTGAAGTTTTCAAAAGTTTCCAAAGGCATTCTCCCACAGTCATTTATAAATCAACATGTAGTCAGTGTTGATAAGCTAATTCAGGAGCTTGTTCTCCAGTTACCACAGGTTAATAAAGGGAAAAAGTTCCTAGGTCATTTGTCCCCTTCTGAGAGCAGCATGTTACTGTGAGTGAAAGGTGAACTGTGTCCATGCATGACACTAAAATATGGATTGAAATCTCCTCTCTCTCTTCTTTACATAACAGACATTACTAAGAGGTGACCACCATGTGTTATTGTGCATAGCATATTCACTGAGCAGACTGAGAAGGTTAAATGATTTTAAAATAGGAAACAGGATAAGTTAAAAAAAAAAAAAAAAAGATGGGGAGTTTAGGGAGTTTCCCTCTTTCATTGAAAGAATAAATGCAGGACAGCAGTTAAAAAAGAAAAGATTATCAAAGCAAAGAACATCACATTAGTTCCAGCAGAGAGCAGTTATGTTTGAATCCTTTTGCCTTCTTCCGCTCATCTCTGCTAGAAACATGAACTAAACCCTCCTGACAGTTTCCCATCTGCAGAAGCTCCGGTTAGACACAAACTTCCAGGACAGGTATTTGCACATCTGTAAAAAGGCCAGGTTTGAAGAACCATTCTTTTTGGATGAAACATCCCTGCAGGAGTTCACAGCGAGCTTCCCCTCTGCACAGAACAAAAAGGTATGTCCCCTACACCCTCCGCACAAAACGAAGGTTAAAGGTTTACTAGACTGCGCCACCCATCCAGCTCCTGCTCTGGGGCATCTGATAGGCAAAGCCTGACAGCTACAAGGATCCTCTCCAAAAGGAACATTATTTTGTATAAGCAAGGAAATGATTAAAAAAAAAAAAAAAGAACATACAGATAGTAATGGTAAATTCATGTGTTACATTAATGTCCAGAGCCACATATGTTAAACTTCTAAATATCTCCTAACAGTTGCCCAGGAAAACGTTATGTGAAATAACTCAAATCAATACTATAAACACTAATAAAAATGTCAAGCTCTGTGAGGCAAGAATCTATTATCAGGTCCTATTTGATTTAATATTATGCCGTGACATACAAAAATGCCAGACACTTTTCAAATGTAGAAAGAAAAGTATAAAAATGCTTTATTAAAAACTCATCAGTTTGTGTTAACAGTTCTGTCTGAAGCTGAAATTAACTGGAAGGGTGAAGCGCTGTGTAGTGGCTAGAAAAAAGGAATAAGCTAAAGACAGCTAACATCAGCTTTCTTTCTGGGCTCAGAAGGCTCTTGCCAGTAACTCCTTCACAGCTGGGAACCTGTGATCCCTGCCTCTTGCTCTGTAAACTGGAAATAATCTTAGATATTCAAATACTTTTCAAGAGTTCAGTGAGAGTTAATTACTTAAGGGAAAGTATTATTTAAAGTATTTGAACATTTCTTTCTCTGTGTGGTGGATTATTACCACAGCTATTTTATGGAAGTGACTAATATTATGTGTAAATAATTTGAGATGTTTTTAATAACCAAACACCTGAATATACTTTTCCTACCCACTAAAAGAATCTCTTAGCAAACGTACTTATCATTACTGCACAAAATAAACCCATATAATACCTTTCTAATTTTTATCTCACAAATTTTACTGATGACCAGTCATTGGATTTGCCCAGGACCAATCCTCTGTTGAGGATTAAGTTTGTGAGCCGCAGCAATACTTACCCTTCATGAATGGAAAACAAAGAAAGACAACTCACCAAAATACCAAAATACTGTAGAAAGAAGCAATTCCACTAGTTTTGAAGATTACCCAATTCCCTATGTGCCCTAACATTGCCTAACATGGTGAGAAACTGGAACAGGTTGCTCAAAGAAGCTGTGTAAACCCCATTGCTGGGAGTGTTTGAGGCCAGGCTAGATGATACTTTGAACAACCTGGTCTAGTGGGAAGTGTCCTTGCCCATGGCAGGGGGGTTGGACCTCGATGATCTTTAAGGTCCCTTCCAACTCCAACAATCCTATGATTCTAATATTATGTTTCAGAATATCAACACTAGGCCACTGCATCATGACTGACAATATCAGTCCAAAGGCTGTCACTGGACCCTGGGAATTTTTGAACACAGGTATAACAAACACCTGCACTATACAATATAGTTCTAATCAACTGTGAAAATAGATAGCATTAATAACCTGCCAAAAAAGTTTTATTTCTTCTATACAACTGCTGCTCCATTGACGTTAAATTCCTTTAAGTGGTGATTATATAAAAAATTAACCAGTATTTATTTTTTATTTCAAGTTCAGTTGAAAAAGGCCTTAAAGCAGTATGTGTAATTTTCAAAGTATAGAGGCATCTACAATTTGGAAAAAAAATAGCAAGTAGCAACGGATAAGTTCCTGATACTGTGACTTTCACGTTTTTAACATGTCTGCAGACATGATACAACGAGTCTGTATGATCATACTTTGTATAGACAGAGATAGCTTGCATAGAGTATGTCTTAAGGGCAGGGAGTATTAACAATTAGCTCAGACCTACAAAAGGTAATTTAGACTGGGCCTCTGTGACCCCCACCTTCAGAAAAAATTTAAAAAAAGACGTTATAAAACAACCTCCCTTAATCACTCAGAGGTGCATTACATGAAATTTTATGCAACCGAGGTAGAAGTGGATAGGGCATGATGCATTTCAAGTTATATCTATACTGAATCTCCCTGCACATTTATTGCTATAATAGTGGGAAGATCCAGAGAAAAGTCAGCTGTCTTTGTGCAGCTAAAAGACGAAGTGGAACAAATACAGTTCTTGAACTTATATGAAAGTTTCTCACATACCTTTAGTTTATTCTTAAAAACCTCGCAGTGCTGGAGCTTCCATAAATTCTCTAAGCAACCTGGTGCAGTGATGACGATTTTTCTCTGTTAGAGGGTTTTCCCAAAGCATAATCTAAATTTCCATCGGCACAACTGCAGTTGGCTGCTTCTTGTCCTATCCATGGATGACAACAACAGTTTATTCTCTTCTCCTTTGCAGATACCTTCTATGTATTTGAAGTTTATTGTTGCATGTCCCCCTCAGTATTCTCTCAAATACATAGTTATATTGGACACAACAATACATTAAAATTTTCTAAAAGTTATCAGAATAGAGAAAAAAATGTTTCTTTAATATTTTTCTGAAGAAGTTGCCTTTCTGTATGAAAAGAAATTGAAGATACTCTGTGTGTGTCTATGGACACATAATAAATCCCATTGTTAAAATCCCACAAGTCCAGATGTTATGCTGTATTGCCCAGAAAACAATATAAGATTTGACTTTCCTTTGAACACATTCATTTCCTCTTCTAGTTAAAAAATTCTCAAGTCCCTGAAATAAAATCTTACGACAGATAAAATAAAATTATCAATTCATAAACACACATCAGGATTCAACTTTTCAGAAGCTCAGATAATAAAATTCTCATCTATGGGTTTATATTTTAATTCATAGAATCATAGAAGGGTTAGAGATGGAAGGGACCTTAAAGATCATCGAGGTCCAACCCCCTTGCCCTGGGCAGGGACAATTAAATTACTTAAATTAAGACCTTTGTAAGGTTAGCCTTATCTACTACTCTTACTTTTTGGCGGACTTTTTATTTTCATTCCTTTCAGTGTCTACTTTGTGCCTTATATATATCCCTGCTCTATATAGCTTGAACTTCCCATGTTCCTCTTGCTTCCTTAAAAATCTTTTCTCTACAGCAATCTTGACCACTTTCTTGCCTTGAGCTTTTCTCCTGCAGTTGATCTTTATTCATTCACTTAATGAAAATTCATACATTAGCCAAATATTATGAAAGTCTAGGTAAAATTTATGATACTAATGCTGTATCTTTTACAAATAAGCAAAAAAGAAATATATCTTTTTCTGAAACACTGATCAAGGGAGATGCAGGTTTTGTTCTCTGATTGGCTACAGAGGTGCGCAGTTTTTGGCTGGACTGGCCATAAGACCTAGCAGAGAAGTTCTAATAATATATTTTATATCTCAGTCATCAATTGTGTTTTATTGTGTTTTACAGATAAATTATGTCTCTGTATTTCTCCCCATTATGACAGTGGCCATAAACGGAAGACATCCCTAGCAAAGGTGGCTACCTCTTTTAATCATTTGCAAAGAAGGTGTTTTGAAAAAGACCTTTGTATCTTTGACAGAGTATTTCTGTAGTAATCTCAGTAAGAATCAAATTTCAGTAAGCCTCAACAAAGAAACAACTTTGAACTTTGGAGAGCAGGACAGTCACTATCTAAAATATCCAAGGATTGCTATATTCTAGTCACAAAGCAGAAAAAGTACCGTATATGGTAGTGCACAAGTGAGAGCTAAGGTATGCCTGCTCTTTCTTTAGTACACAACAACAGCTCCCTGAGAAACAATACAAGCTAACAGCTGCTCAGCTCTGAAACAAATTAGAAAGCAAGCATGAAAGCTATGAACCAGATCCAGAAAGTCATGCTGTTTACTGAAAGTTCACAGACATCCGTGACGGTAGAACAGGAAAATCATTCTCTTCCCCCTCCCCTCCTCCTCCCTCTCACCTCTCCCAACCAAAAAGACACATCAACATGGATCAGGGAATTTATTCAAAATGATACATTTACACAATCAGTAGTCACATTGGACTCTTTCACTGTAGGGGCTGAAACAATTGTATGTCTAAGATTAAGTGACATACTGTGTCATAAGCGATACGCCTTTACGGTTCCCCTGGGGTCTGCCCAAAACATTAGTCTGGAACTCTGCCTAAGGTCAGAAAATCAAACAGCTTTATACAGGGCAGGAGCATACAGCAAAAAAAGTCTGGCACTGAACTTCATGAGGTAGGACTCGGGAATTTACTGCTCCACAGGGCTCTCTGCATACATCTACTCTACGACCTGTTAATTAATTATGAATTCTGACTTCCTTTACTATAATGACCCAGGTAACTAAGTATCCTGGAGATACCTTAGTGATAAATCACAAGAGCAAGTCCCCAAAACAAACAAACAGAGTGATCCAGGTTACAGTTCAGGAATCAATCTGTAGATGGCCTTTTATATATGCTACCATCTTCAAAGTTTGAGCCTTTCTGTAATCGTCCATATGACAGCTTTTGGCAGGAAAAAAAAAAGTTAATTGAGCTGTATATGTCTGTCTGTAGGAAGTATCGAGATCTCTGAAGACAAAAAAAACCATAATGGGAGACACTGCCCATGTTCTGGTGGAGATACTCCTCATACTCTGGAGCCCTAGAGATCTCTTTCATGTGGAAAAACATTCAAACAGAAGTAATCCACCACAAGTTGCACAGGTCAAGCACAACTCCTTCATGCATGGTGTCCCACTGTTAATGGGATTCTTGGGGTAAGAACTGCACAGCACATAGAAAAGCCACCATAATCAGCATCCGTCTGCTTAACAGCTGAAGTTCAAAGCACTTCACTGACAAAGTGCACAATGTTCTTTCACCAAGGGTTGGTCTCCACTATCATCATCTCCTGCTGTCAAGATATCACATCAAGGGTCTCACCTCTGCTTAGCTGTCCCCATTTAACTATACTAAAACCAAAACAAACCTCAAAACCCACTTTCTTAGTCTGAAAAATATTATGTGATAAATTACCCATTAATAGCCTAAAACTCTATTTCCAGGAAGCCTGTTTAAAGGAAAATTCCTGACTTTCTGAGGCTAAAGCAGAGGTGTCATAACTCTGAAATAGAGCAATGAAAGAAGTACTGTCTCCAGGTGCAGCAGGAGCTGTACCTCATTTCATCTGCTGGGTAGACTGGTTAAAATCTTTGGTTGCAATCCAAAACTTTCTGGCAGCTAGCATCCTGTATTAAAATTTATAAACCACGAAAGGCTTTTTCTTACAAAAAAGCTAATTCAGGATGGATAGGCTGAAAAGACTTGCAAGGGACAGTCATCAGAAGTGGTTATATGGAAAATTGGATGTAAGTAACACCTTTTGCTCCATCAGAACATACTAAAAATACAGCAAATGTAATTTCAGTGAGAAAGGGAAACTGTATTGATTAAAAGTTCTTTAAAAGAGTTGTGGACCAGAGCCCCAAAGCTGCCTTAGACTGCTGTGAAGTGCAAGTTTTACAAAGAATGCATTAACTTCTCCAGAGGAATTACAGTGATAGCTCAGCTTCCTTCAAGCTGCAAAACTTACCTACTGTCCAGCCCACGGTATCAGAGCCATGGTCAAAAACAATGAACATCCTCTATGGTGGCTGTCCATCCAACAGGCAGTATCAACAGAAAGAACAGTCGAGATCCATGTGTATCTCAGGCTGTCACTCTGTGATCAGCTAGCTTTGTAAAACTAATATTTAAAAAACAAAGGCAAATATCTCCAAATTCATTATGAGTTGACCCATTTTCTCTACTGGAAGAACAGCTCAAAGATGACACCACCCAGACTAGGGAAGGTCCCAGTGTGGTAATGAGGAGAATGTTTGGTTTTTTTAAAAATACCAGTAAACACTCTCCACAACTACTATTAGCCTATTTCTGCATCATATACTCTCTAGGAAATTATTTTATCCTGCTCCACTTTTAAGGCACTGCACCAAAACCAGGAATCTACTCATACTGTAGGTGAGCCAGGGCATTGGTTATTTATCCAGGCAGGCTCTGCTGAAGCAAACATTTTTTTTACCAGTATGACTGCAACCAGAGTTGGAATGAAACAGACTAAGTAAACCAGCACAAAAAACTGCATGCAAAAAATACCTTGACAAATCTCTTCTTCTTCTTGAAAGTCTAATGTGAAAAAAAGTTGAATAAATGGCACACTCGTATTGAGCGTGAACGTCAGAGTCCAGGACTGTGTAGAAGAAGAAGAAAAAGCATCATGAAGTGCATTGCCTGGAAACCAGTGTTTTTAGGGAAGGGGCAATTTGAGCTGATTTTATTTATGGGGTTTGCTAGTTCTGGGGAATATTTATTGATAATTTAATAGATTGTAACTTGTGCCTGGCAAGCTACCACAGCATACTTCTATGCTTTTGGTATGAAGAATTCAACAGAAGGGCATTACGTAAAATTTACCTTTTCAGCTATATTAAAATGTTCTAAAATCCAGGAAGTATTACGTTTTGACCTGGTTTATACCAATACATATAGCCCATTCTGCTCAATTTCCTATGACAGGATGAATGAACCGGTGGTAAATAAAGATCAGAGAAATCTTCCTCCTCACCTTCCTGTCCTGACAAGGGTGCACATGCTAATACCATTTTGTGTTGGTGGATATTCTCAGTGACAGAAATGCCTTTTAGCTACATGTCTCCTCTTGCAGCAATTTTCTTCCACCTAGATCATTCATCCAAGGTGAAACACGGCAAGTTCTCAGCCTTATAGCTGAACTTTGAAAGCCATCACAATCATCACCTATTTTTGTCTCCTTTAACCCCCACATATTCCAACTAAATGATAATTCCAGATGCCCACCCAATGACATTTGGGAAATGAACAGTATCAATAGCCATTACAAAGATCCTGTGCAACACTTCTTCAATTTTCAATTAGCTGATGAGATGTAAAAGGTGATGTTGTAGCTAGCAAGACACCAATATATCAGACAAGCTGAGATTAACCAAATATCTTCTATAATAAAAGCCTGACAAATTAAAAGAAAAAAGGCTTAATAATTCAGCTTGAAACTTCCAAAAATGAATGTAAGTATAGGCCTTAATGTTGTGAGAAAATTCATATTAAATTATTTCCAAATAAAAAGAAACTTTAAAAGTTATGTGTGTGTGCTAAATATATTGTTATTGTTTCTTACACAAAAGCTGGGGAGAGGACTCTCGCTGATAATTACTTGCCTTTTTTAATTGAATAAAAAAATGCTCAGATCTCACCAACTTCTAAGACTCTTATACCAGAGACTTCACAGAGTCTTTTCATAGCTACATGCAAGCTGCATGGAGCTCACTTTCCTGGAGGCTATCGAGTCCAGGGAGGACTTTCTTTGCAGATGCAGGGAGTCGGGGCAGGGTTTATCTTGCAGATGCTTTTCTCGCCTTCAGGAGCCTGCAGTAGCATTGGCAGATGTACCCCAGCACACTGACATCTTTTCTCTTCTGCTTTCACTTCTCCCTATGACACCCTACAGGCAGTTTAGAATTGGCAAAGAACCTCTTTAAAGAGAGCAGAGTAACACAAGGAAGGATGCAGTCAATGGGAAGAAATGAAGTCCTGAGAATCAAGCTGCTGTGAACAGCTCTCTGTTTATCATCCAGGAAAGTCCCAAAAAAGTAGTATGTGACTAGATGTCCATAAGAAAGGGGGGAGAAACTCTGAGGCTGCATATTTGCCATTTTTCAGTTTCTCAATGCTTTTCTTGGGAAGCAGTGTCCCTTAAGGCAGTCCAGGAGTAAAGTAACAGCGGCATCATTCATTAAAGATGACCTAAGTTTTTATTTCCTAGAAATGCTGCAGGGAAACTGCTTTCAGAGGTCAGTCTGGGCATCTGAGGAGCACAATGACCCAAAGGACACACAGCTGGATTATAGCACCTATAACTGAAACACTATTTCCCTACCTTAATATGCAGGCTAAGTAAAATCATGTAACATTTAAAGTGCTTGGCATTTAGGCCAACTGGATAAGCAAAAAGAGCACTTCCTTTGGCCAGCTGTAGCTTTTCCCAGACAGAAGTTTCTTTTCATAGATATTTTATCAACATCTAATGCTGGATAAGTCTCCAGTTTGAATAAACAATAAAGTACACCAGTGTAACAGAAGTTGGCTAAATAACACAGAGTCTGGCATTACTGATTCATTAATATTCCACTGCTGAAACAGTGTGTTTCAGCCTGAAAATGCTGAGGAATTACTTTTTTTTTTTTCCTTTTAGGGAAAAAATATTTTATTAGCTCTACGCTGCCTGCTGAGCAGCCTCACCTTCCTACTACATCATACCATTTACACTACTGCAGTCCTACCTCTCAAACCCCTGCTTTTGTGTAACTATCAAGAGTTTTCTGGGTTTGGGTTGTTTTTTTTTCAGAAAGTGTGAGGCATTCTTTCATTAGACTTTGAAGAACTCCAGTAGTCAGCATTATTAAACTAGAGTCCAGAATGAAAACCCTGTGGTAATAGAATGGCTTAAGAATAGCTCAAACTAGCTCAAAACTGTCCAAAACCAAGTATTTTTTCCCAGTGAGTACAGAAGAACCCAACCAATGGACAAAACTTGCCTACTGGAACTCAGGCGATACAGTTGTATCACTTCCTTGCCAATATGATGAACACATTGTGATTTCCATTGTGCTCCAAATTCAAATTCAGTTACAGTGCACACCTTCTGGCTACGGAGGTGGAGGCTTTAAGTCTTTGGTAAATCCTTGCTGCAGGATTCAGTGTCAGTTTTATGAGGAAGATTTTAAGTTAAAGACACCAGAACTGAATTGATCCATTTAGGAAGAAATTTCCACACAGGTGGCAAGAACATGTGCAAAGCAACTTTTGCCACAAGTAGTCACGTTTCAGTGTGCTTCACCATCTGATATCATTATGTGCATCCAGAAGCATTTCTGACTGCTCTTTGGTAAGTTCTTCAGGAAAAAGTTTTGCCTGCTATTCATGTTTATTTGTGAACTTCTGAAGGCCTGCTTGAACGTCCAGGTGAGAACAACTGCACAACTGAGTTGTTGCAGTGGGAACCCTTCAGAAGCTGAAGAGAAAAGCAGACATCCTCTGAACAACTCATGTGGGATGCCAGCTGTGTGCACTGGTAAACAGGACAAGCTTCTTAATGAAGCAGGTGGTCAGAGCAAGAACTGCCCTCAGGACAGCCTCAGTGTTATCCTAGAAACCTGTCCAGAAAAAAAGGAAGATGGGGAAAAGTTTGTACTCTTACCTTTCTTCCTCACCCTATGTAGTTGGTCCAATCATTAATTGTTTTTCTCATCTGAGAAAAAACAAAACAAAACAAATGGGGGTTGGGGGAAGGGGTGTGTGATGATGTTTAGCCAGCTGGGTCTGCTTGCACCTGTAATTTCCCTGTATTTCTGCGTGAGGGGGACGATAGGCTATCTCTAACTTAGCATTGTTAAAACGCAAAGAAACAGCGAACAGAAAAGTTAGGATTCTGGCTGCATTGTACAGCTGACCACAGTGCTCATTCTGCGTTATGCAGTACTATAACATTTAATAAACCCTCAAAAATAGAAAACACTGACCTAAAAAACCCATCAGGATTAAGAAACACAGCTATGCGATATAAGAAAAGTAACATTCTCTAGGAAACAGATCTTTTACATTTCTTGAAGTGTTTTCAGGCTAAATTGTTACCTTTTTTTCAGTATTAAAAAAAAAGTAAATATAATATTGCTTAAAATAAGTTTGTAAAATAAGTTTGTTGTATTTATATTAATGAAAGATGAGTTCAGGATTCCTGAGTGTCTAGTGACTCTGCTCCTGGGACAGGGAAACACGAGAAGAGCAGTCTTGTTATGAAACAAACCCTCCTCTTACCTCAAAGGCCCTCTCCTCTCTTCCCCTGACCTATCCCCATCTGCTCACTTCTTCTATTTACAGAACTCCATTAACGTTACTCACTCTAATTTGATCACAAGTTTTTGGGTTTCATACAGAAACCGCCTGGCTGATTTCCACGGCCTCTGCCTTGTGGAAGGGCAGAGAGGAGGATCAAAATGGAAGCTTATGTTATTGACTGTTTTGGGGTTTTTTTTTTTCCCTTTTAAAATCTGTAATATCTTCGGGATCACAGATACAAGTCATACAATTTGTCTCTTTACAACTTGAAGTGTAGGCTCAAGTAGATAAAGCCCTACAGATACTGCTGTCTGGCTTTCCTTTCCCCTTCAGCAGGATAGCCAGAATTTACTACTAATACAGTGGTTAAAGCTAGACATAAACATAAGGAAAATGAAGTTACAGAACCCCTAAAGTTAATAAATCTACTTCTACTCACATAAAAGATGCTTAGCTTAAGGTAAGCATCTTTTGTAGTCAAGGGAAAGAAACAGCAAGTTCAACCCCTTACAGCAATGGAGGACCAATGGGAAGACATGTTCCTAATGGTACTGCTCTCCCTCTTGAGTAGAAGAGGAGACCAGCTTCAGTTAGGTATCTAATTTTTCAAGAGTTATGGGCAAGGAGGACTAATCTCACCTTTCACCCTCACTTCAAAAATTGTTACAGCTATGCTTAGAAAACACTCCATCATCATCACAGAAACTTGAATTACAGCTTTCAGCATTTTTTAAATCATATCTACCCTTGTCCTCAGCAAGAGCCAGTCTTGGGTCAGCACCATTGAGAGAACAATAAACCAGCCTATTCTCATCTCAAAACATTAAGCAGTGGGTCTTTGAATTTCTAAGACGACATGCCAGATGGTATTTTCATCACGACCCCTATCAATGTATCTCTAATCTTGCTCAGAGAAATGGCATCAGCAAGAATCATGGATTAGACCTTGTCCTGAGGGTATGAAATATATGAGGACTGATCACAAATCACAAATTATTTCCTCTGTCTGCCTACACTACACAGATGAGCATTGCAAAAAAGGATTATTCCTCTCAAAATACCTGACTCTCATGCTACAGAATGGCAATTTTCACAAGCTGGAAAAAAATCCACGCTTTTTGGAAAGGCAGAACAATTTCACACAGCAATCTCACTTTGCAATTAGTCCATGCTGTTCCACTTCTTGTTAGTCAGCTCAGCTGGTTTTATGGTTTCATAAAACAGTTCATTCCTCTCTCTCTCACTCATTCTCTTTTTTCTTTTTGTATTTTTTTAAGAAGTTTGCTGTTTCTAACTAATGCTTTTGCCTTAATCTTACTGCTCACTGAAAAGTCACACATACACCTGTAAGCAGTATCATGGCTCTAGAAAATCATGATTGCTGTGACAAGATGAATGAGGAATGACTGACTGCCATTTCTCCCAGTGCAAAAGGATGGGGACACTCAGTATTGCACATCAGTTTCAAATGAAAAACAGCAGATTCTCTAATTACACTAATTACTTGTGGAGCTTACTGCCACAGGATACTGTGGGGGCGATGGGGCAAATGGACAGATAAAAAAAGGTACTGGACAAATTTACAAATGATAGCTTCAGCAGCAGCAATAGTGAAGATGTGGCTGCTGGCCACTGGCTGCTGTTTGATTGTCTGGAGCTAAGAGAGTCTCACCAAGGAAAAAATCTCACCTCATGATTCCTGATTTTGGGTACTGCTACTAGCCACCCACAGCTGGGATGCTGAACGACCTCTAAATTCAGCATACTCAGATGAAAACCTCTGCTTATTTTTTTTTATCCTTTCTTTCTGCCACTAGAACTTAGTGGAGATATTCATTACTTCTAGGTCTGTCCTACCTAACAGCACAAAGATTTCAGGCTATCTGGCTTTTCTCCTATCCTGCTTGCATCTGGAAACATTTGGAAGCCTTGCTGTGACCTCACTCACCTTTCTGCCTGTGGGATTCAATTTCATGACTGCTGCATTATTTTTTTTTTTACCTAAATTTTTCATCTGGCACTATGGAAAATGAATTGTGATTACCAGGAGCACAAGTCTCCATTCTCTGACCAATTCAGAGTTTTGAAACAGAACACTGGAACGTGTTGGAAAATGATGGCTCATGAAAACAGAAGACTCTGATAGATGCATGAGGATGTTCTTTCACATAAAATTAAGTGGGAGAAAAATGAAGAGCAATGCTTGCAACCCTGCTGGAAAGAAGCTTGTCTATGTTTCATTTCAGTGCAGTTTTGCTTATTGCTGTCCTCTCTTCAGGGGTACAAAAGGATTACAATGAAACTGAAAACCTTATGAAGCGAGCCAGATTATAAATTTCTTTGGCTAAACAAACTGATTGAAATTAGCTTGCAAAGGCTTTGTTAGCTTCTGGAAAACTACTGAGTGATCTGAAGCCTACTTATTGCGAAACAGAATCAACTAAATTTGACATAAATAGACAATTTTACAGGAACTTGGGGGTAGCTATATTTATTTTTGGTTTAAATGCTAGTCTGTGTTGAGGCAGAGCATACAGAGTCCAGGCGGAGCATGGAGCTCTGACAACAGTTACAACTGTTCAGATCTGCACTTCTAAAAAAAAAAAAAAAATTTCTTCTTTTCTCCTTTTACCCCTGCACTACTACTTGCCATTTTCCTTAAATGATATGGTTTCTTACCACCATGTTTTACCCGCAGTATCTGCAGAGTACAGACAAATCCTTCAATTCTTCATTTTTGCTGTACTAGCTGTCTCAAATTTACTTTCAGTGGTAAACATGCCACAATGGGGAACATCACCATATATCAAGTAGCTGTGATCAGGCAGATCAGGTACCAGTAATTTTCCTAATGGAGATTCAGTGTCAGAGATCAAGCACGAAGGATCAGATGTCTGCATTGCCACCATCCAGAATCAAGTGTCATGGATCAGGACTGTAACTGCAAGGAATGAAATGTCACGTGTGGCAGAGAGGGGAGCTGATACTGCCCTGGACCTTAGTTGGGTGTGTGTTTCTGTAGCTTCACCACTGGGCATTGAGGACTAATGCAGCAAAGGCAAAGGAGCTTAAATGATTGTTCTCTTAGGTGAGCCCAAAGCCTCTTTGTCAAACATTGATTTGGTCACGTGGGCATCTCTGGGCAAGCAGTACCTGCAATATTGTGGGTGCAGTTAATATTTTAGACCTGCTAGTCATGAATTTTACTTGCTGCTCAATATATAAATACTTACATGTTGAAGGAACATGCCTTGAATGCATGTAGTGACAAGGGAGCATCCCAAACTCGCAGAGCAATGCTCCAGAAGGGAGCTGAAGGGGCAGGATTTCTTGAAATGGTCCAATTCAAACCCCAAGGACCTGTCATTGCCCTCTACTCCTCTTGAACACATTTGCTCTATGCCCAGTGCTTTCAGACTTAGCTGAAACTGGGAACTGTAATGGAATATGAAGAAAAGAAAAAGAATTGGAAGAAGAAATATAGGATTCTTTTTTAATACTCAGAAAAATTAAAATATTTCTCCTCATTTGGTTCATGTTTCAGATTTTGGAGAGCAAGGGAAAATATCAAGGAACTAAGGCCAAGTCTCTGCTCAGTACCTATTTTCTGGGCATCCCCATAAGTAAGTTACATAATAATTTTCTGACTCAGTTTCTCCGTTATGTTGAAAGCTATCCACAGGAGCATCTGTAACTGTCATGGATATTACCAGAGCTGGAATGGAGCAGATACGCATCACACTAAGAGAAACAAAAAATCTGCCTCTTTTGAGAAATGATAGTTAAAGTAAGCAATCCATTTTAACCTTTCCACTTTCTGAAGGAGTGCTTAAGATTGCTTACAGCTACAGGAAAACAACCCATTGAGACAAAGCCATGAGTAACAGCTGAAGGGTCATGATTTCTTGAAATGGTCCAACTTGAATCCTCTGATGGAACATCTGCTCCTCTTGAACATGTTATCACCACACTCAGGTCACTGTTCAGAACCATTCTGTCCAAAACTGTCTATTCGTGTAACCTGGGTGTTTAGACATGACAGAATGCCCATGGGCAGCGTGCTCCCTGCCTCACACTCGCACCATGCACAGCATCTCTTAGGCCCTCAAAGTATGAAGAAACTTTCAAAAGAAGAATCGTTAACTTAGTCCCTGTGGTAATACTGTATATATGATGATTAAGTAGGAAATTGCTGGTAAACTCTGAATTCATACTATTTCAGTGCACCAATATGCATTCACTTGCTTAAACAGACTAATCCCCATCAAGTCAAAATTTCACTGGAGAGGGGACAGTGTGGGAGCATTACAGACACAAACAAATTACATTAATCTTGAATATCTTATTCCATTGTGATACGTAATTTATGCATCCCAGAGATTTACAGGTGGACTTTAATATGAATAAACAATGCAGTTTGCTTTTTTGAGGTTTCTCAGGCTTTCGGGACTCATTAGAAATTGCAGAGACAGAGGTAAATCTGATTGCCAAGTAAAAGGTTTCAGGCTGCCTCACCAGTGCTGCAGTTCCCCTCACAGTGCTACAGGTTAGTCTGCTCAAGTTCACGACAGACTATTTAAGTACAATTGTTTTAAAACTTAGTTTATTTTTTAAATACTCAACAAAAAATCTGAGCCAACAAAACACAAGGAAAAAGAGTCAGGTAGATTGAAACAAAAATAAAAAATAAATACATTCAGCTCTTCCACCCTCCTCTCTCTTCCCACCTTACCTCCTCAATCTATAGGTAGTAACAGTAATAATTAAAAACCTCAAACCCTGCAACTGTCTTTAAACTGGAAACTGTTGCACTGGCTTGCAACCTGGCTTTCTTTCATCCAAGGTGGGATTGATGAGAGTCTCAGAGGAAGACATCAGAAGTGCCTTATACATTGTTCACTCCTTATCTAGACACTGATCATATGGAAGCACAAATAGTTTTTCTACCCTGCGCCTTCTTGAGCTGGGAAATAAAGTTGGTGGATGCAAACAGCTTTAATTTCTTTCAATGTAAATACACATTCCCAGATCTGTAGATTTTAGAATAGGCTGAGCAGTTTATAGTCATGTATGCCAATTAGCGTGCCTTATCGTTGCTACAGATTATCTTGTGATTCTCAAGAATTCCTTCAAAAACAGCTCACTGTCATGATGCCTACCAGTGCTGAGCCGAAAAAGGAAACACCATTGTCCTCAAGAAGCACTCCTGGAAAGTAACAACACTAGTAAGTTCATACAGAACATCCAAAACTATGGTTTGACTCTGTGACACATTTTGATAGTGCTTGGTATTAAGCCCTTGGTATATAAGCCATCTGTAAATCCCATCTATTATTAGCAGGGATAAAGGAATAGGCCTGGAGCCATTTAAGGAGCAGAAACAATTGGAAAGATGCGGACTTGTTATAGTTAACATTCATATCACTGAACACCATGTTCAGAAAGTCTCCTAAGCCCAGAAGACTCATCACCATCTGCAAGTACTTCAGTTTCCAGCTAGCTTTGGTGCAGATGGTTTATAAACCAGAATAGAGGTGCCAGCTACAGCCAGTGCACCATTATAATTTGTGTCACAGGTCTGAACCTTTGTCACTCCAACACCTGCTGTGCTGCTGACAACTACAGTCTTCTAACTTTTCAAACTGGTCTGACACCATCAGCATCTCTTCAGAGGTCCACAACCTCTCAGAGGGACGTGAAACCTGATGTCTGTGTTCCACTGCCCAGAGATTACTGGCAAAACCTTACAGGGTGTGCAGCACACGTCTGTCACTGCAGAACCAGCCAGGCTACGTCTATCACCAGTTCTTCACCTCAACTCCAATGTGAGCCCTGTTTTTCTATTGGCCTGGAAAATCAGACGAATGAGCTATTCTTATACATGTTTATTCCCCAGCTATTAGAAATATGCACTCAATTTCCAGACATTTGCAGAGTTCACAAAGAGCAGGCTACCAGGAGGTTCTTAGGAAGTTAACTAGCTGCTTGCCAGCAAGGCACCCAACTTCCCTGTTTCTTAGGACTTGAATCCTCCTGTTTCCAAGCAGAGTTGCCCCCTTGTAGCAGACAAAGGAAAGCAGAAATGTGGTCAAAGCATCCCCTTTTCTTTTACAAGGAAAACAAGATCTTTCAAGACCCAGGCACTGTGGCCTGCACCCAGGCACCCATGGCAAAGGTACGGAAAGCTTCTCTAAAGGTAATTCAACAGCACCCAACTTACCTGTCTGGGAAAGATTTATGACAAACCCAGCCCAGGCACAGTTGCAGAAGAATGTTTCATGCTTTATCTTTCAGTGGGCGGCCCTGTTGTGCTGTTTAATTGCTTAGTTTGTTTTCCAAATTTTAGCCCATGTCAAACAACTCCAGGTAATCCATTCCAACAGTGTCTCGAATATCATCACAAAGAAAGTCCATGAGAATTTCAGACCCATTATAATCAGCAAAACCTGGGTCAGAAAAACAAGACTTCCTTTGCAAATTCTAAAACCTGATCTTCATACCTGTGTTTAATATATCTCTAGATATTCCCATAAAAAGACAACACTCATTATAGGCTTGTTGGCAGCTCAGAATATGTCCACTCAAGGCATGCACATGTGAATTTACATTCACAGCAGCTGGCCAAAGTCTGATGATTTCTGATCCCTTGCACGTATGCCACAGAGCACATTTACTTGGTACATGATGCGTTAAAAGAATGAAAATCATCTGGGAAAGGCAAGTGATTCCTGTATCATATTAACCCCAAAACATTTCCTCCCCACCCCTATAAAGCCAGAAATGACCTGACATCTTGACTGCTCTTTGCAGAATCCAGATCCATTTTCATTCCTGAAGATAGTTCTCTCTTTTCTACAGGGAAAGGTCAGTAATGCTAAGAAATAGAAGTAAAGAATACCAATCACCTGACAGCACTCAGGCTACTCTCTGCTGCCTACAATACAAAAGTCAGCAGACACAAAGACAAGTATTCTTCTAATAAAAACTGCTACAAACAATTCCAAAGTATAAGGGTATATTCTACCTTGTAGAACACGGAAATACTTTCCCTCCACCCTAAATGCCACATTCCAGCATCAACAATTCCGAAAATCAGATTTTTTTTTTTCCCATACTACCTGGGGGATCTGGACTAACCAGATGGCTGAACCATTGCAGAACCAACCCTTAACATAGAGCAATGAAGAAGCCAGATTATGTGAAATGGAAAAAGTGCTCAATGAACAACATATGAGAGACTTTGTAAATATGTGGGAAAGGCAGAAAGACAGATGTGGAAGGAGCTGAAATAAATTGTGAGCTCTAAGAAGACTACAGAAGATAAGATTTTTGGGGGGGTAGGAAGACCAGAATTTATCTCGTACTATCATACCAGGAAACACATAATCAAGAAAGCCTCATACAGCTCATATATAACATGGTTCCAGTATGACTATTGTCAACTACTGTCGATCCAAAAATCAAGATCCTGAGGAGAAAGAGCAGAAAGAAGAAAAATCCAATTTTTTTTTTTGTTATTAAATCCATAGAACAAAAGAAAGTAGGTTTAAAACATGATGAATAAATTTGAATGCAATATGCTTTATAGGACTGAAATCTGCATCACCTAAACCCTCTGATGAATGGCTTTCAGAAAACACTGGGATATTAACTGTGTCACTCTTCCAGAATGGTTTTTGACCACTGGAGGTCACTGCAAACTGTAGTTGCTCTTTATCAGCCCCTCAAAAGAAAAATATCACACTGTATGTAGGATCCACGTTTTGGGTTGCGACAGAACTGACATACTACTTGCAGAGTATTTGAAAAAATATCTGTAACTACTAGGTGCAAACTTCTCTTTGCTGGAGACAGACTTATTCTTGTTCCAACCTATTCCAAGCAGAGCCATTGGTAGACTGCTGAGAGTTTAGACATGTGCCTGTATATACACAGGGACCAGTTTTGTATCTGTCAGCCTGGCTCCCTCACTGGTCTTGCAGAGACTTTCTGAACATCAGCAAACTAACAACAGGTAAGGTGATGGGGACACAACGGGAGAGCTACTATTGCATCTCACAAAAGTAATGGGGTTTGGTTTTTTTAGAAAACAAATAAAGGATTATCTGCATTAGGATATCTAAAAATTACAAATGTTTGGCAACAATTCCTAATAAAAACATGAGCCTGCTAGGTTTGAAGGATCCATATACCACAGTTCATCTGAATGCAATTTTCTTCTCTCTTTTCATTGCATTCAGATGACCATTATTGGGAACAATCTTTCAAACAATTCCTAGCCCACCTCATTCAATCAGAGAGCAGTGCATCTCTACGATATACATTACAGATCTTAAACTGATGCTCAGAGAGTAAAGGGATGTTAGTCCAAATTCCTGTCTCCCATATATTGTAGGAGATCTACTGATGTGAGTATTAGAAGGAACAGCTGATGTTCACAAATCAGAGGTCCTGGAAGCACTGGAAAAGTGTAAAGAGAACTGTGCTCAGCTAGATCCCAGTGATTTAAAAAAAAAATTAGAAATCCAGCTTCAAAAACCAAAGAATTTACATTTCAGGGATACAAATGAAATTCCCATTTAACCACCATTCTGCTAATGAATCTGTGGCAACTGGGTAAGTTCTATCTGAAACGGACATTTTATTTACTAAAATTGCATTTTTGGGTAGGGAGAGGGAATCATCCCAGTGCAGGCTTCTTTATTTTCTGCTCAGTGAAACACAGCAGACCAATTCTTGGCTTGCGCCAACCAGAATAATTCCAAAGGAGTTTGGCCTGGTTTGATCTAAATGGAGAAGTTTTGTAAAAGAGAAGCTATCTGGATCTCTAACAGTTTAAAAATAAAATAAAAAGGGCCCAGCTTTTCTTTGCTCCTCCAATTTATACTTAGCTTTCCCTTTATTCTTTTGTACTTTAACCTATTTCAAGGAATCAGCAACAGAAGGCTTCTCACACAATCTATGGTGTGCCAAAATCCTAACAAAACCCAAACCCTGCAGAATGAAGCTTGAAATTATCCTCTGATGTGATTAAAATGTTCTATTGGTTAAGCAAAGGCTGCCTACAAAGACAAGTTCATTGAACAAAAAACATTCATTGCTTTGTTGTGGCATTCTCACTTTGTTTTTATTTACATATAGAATATTAGCTCCTTGAAAGAGTAATTGCCTTGTTACAGGATGTATGCTCAGACAACCTCAACATAAATAAATTCATAATACCTAAAAGCCTGGATTTAGCAAAGCATTTCAGCTTCTGCTTAACTTCAAGCATGTGAATAGGCTCACTGAAAATAATGCGTAATCTACGACCACCCACATCATGAAACATCTCCAACCATAACATTTTAGCTTACTGGAAGGCAGCAAATCTTAGCTTTACACTAGGGCAAATACTACTTGTTTGTTTTCAATTATAATTGACCAACAGATAGCAGTACTTTACATGTCCTATGTAGTTCAGAAAGCTATGCTTTAGTTTCACCTAGTTCTTTCTAATACTGAATGACTCTTCTGGACTACAGTGGAGTACCACAAAAACCAAAGGAAGCATGGCTTTATAAGCTGAGAAGAAAAAAAAAACACAGAACAGATATTGAACAATGGATAAACAGATACTCCAAAGCAATGTTTTGGGTTTTTTTTCCAGAAAATGTTTATCTGGCACAAACCTCAGTGTTTCATTTGACACTCAGATTAATTCCAATTCCGAATTCACGCTGATAAAATTCATACATAACACTACAGACGTGCACTATTCTCCTCGACCTTCCTCGCATTGATAGGTCCCTATAAATTATGATGATTTCCAATCTAAAACACAAAATACGGTTTCTAAAGCCAAATGCAAGTAAACGATAAAGGGGAAGGGGGGTTATTTTTAGGAGTCTAACTTTTTCTTTGGTGTCTGCTGAAGATTTTGGAAAACCATTCATAGTTCCAGCCACTGCATGTATTAAGGGTATTATTCCAGATGCAGCAGATCCTGGGAACTACGGGAGACTTGGCAGATGTGGAAATAGAGCTTAAATCATTATTGCCCACCCATATTCTTTCAATTAAGCATTCCACTGATTTTGGAACCCAGAGATCTCTAAGAAGCCCATTTTCTCTACCGCCATCACATGACGCTGAAACGTATACGACTGAAGAATTTGTGGGGTAAAAGAAAAAACTCTCCCCAATACTTGGCAAATGCTAGCTAATAACATGAAGGCTTTCATACAAAGTGTGTCGGAGAATACAATTCCAGATATAAGAAACAGTTGTGATAAGGAAGACATGTCTTTAATTGCAAAGGGGTCATGCTGCAGTAGCAGTACGCCTCATGCCCCAGCCTGGAAGTCAGAAAGTCTGGCTTATAGCCCTGCTTCTGTCACAGATCTGCTGGGTGACCTTGGGTGCTTCTTCCCGCTCTGAGCCCCTGCTTCTCCATAAAATTCCCTAACAGCCTGCTACTTAAGAGTGTCAAGTCTCTGATGTGACAACTGTCACTCACTCACAACATAAATAATCTGTAATGCTGTGAAACTTTGTATTGCCTGAGGACATAAGTAGCAAATGCTCATCCTGAGCTGTCCTCCTGAAGTATCTAACCATGCATGAAATTACTGCTAATTACAAGCACAGCACAGGCATGAGCCAGCAACAGCACAGAGAGTCAGCACACAAGCTTTCTTTACAAGTCCCATACCAGCCCTAACAAACATTTTTCATCAATCTGTTAGCAATTGGTGGCAGCTAGAAAATAATTCATAAGAACTCAAGAAGCTCATTTGACTTGTTAGGAATTCCAAACATTAATACCTAGCTAAAGATGTTCATGCTTGTTCTCTGGAGTAGCAGTGACTCACAGGGGAATTTACAACTTCTATTTGTTGTACAACTTTATAATAGATTTGAAATACATATTTTGTGATGTAGCATTATGTGTACAAGGTGTTTGCCTTATAGCAAGGAAAAAATTGTAAATATTATGTTTCATAAATTCAGTAACTAACATGACAGGAGAGGCAGTAGCTGTAAGTGGAATTTGGGCTATGAATAGGAAATACTTAAATTGCCCAGGTTTTTGAAGGTATTTGGATAAATCCATACCTTTCCACATTTTAACAGACAGCGAGCTATTCTACAACTAAGAATGAAACACATATACAACTGAGTTTAAAGATACAGATTTTTGATGTAGTGCTAGAAAGCTGCAGCAGGGAGACAGATCTGCCTTTTAGTGGCTGGAATATTATCCTGAAAGAAGTGCAGCTTAGAGGATTAAAGTGACTAAAATAAAAAAAAAACCTCTTTATAGAAATGTAAGTTATCAATTCTAGTCAATTTGTCCGGTTCATTTGTCCTAATCTTCTTAATTTTGTTCATTCTTCCCTTTTAGTGGTGCGGTATGGACTTATGTTCAGACCCTCCAAGTCTTTAGATGCCCTCACTAGCAAGTTGCATTTCCATGCTGTACATTTCATTTCTTATACAATAGAATAGGTTTCTTATGAAAACATAAGAAAGCCCTCTTAACATATAAATTGGAAGAAATACATTGAGTAGGTATAAACAGGAAACCTAGGACGCCTCTGGACAGTCTAAAACATGGAGAACCAAGAGGCTTTAGGCAATTTCTCCAGATTTAGAACTACCAAACATGGGTCTGCCACGAATTTCAGAAAGCCAGCAGAAAGTGTTTGGTTTGACAAAAGCAACGATTCCCTTAGCAAATGTGTCCTTTAAAATGTAATGCTGATATGAAGTGCTGTGACATCATCAAAGGTCAACTCAGAATCATCCTTCACCTTCCTGTCTCATTGGCCGTAGTTAAGACAAAAGGCTCGAATTTTCTCCTATCGTCTTCAACTACAGTCGCTATTTAATATATCAGGTTAACTAAGCAAGCTCATAACTCAATAGGGTCATAGCTGAAATTAAACCTATCTGCCCATGTATCTGCTCCATCACTGTTTAATCCAGGCTTGGAGTTAGGGAGATCTTGTGTACCATGAGTATTCTGTCTGCTTTGTTCGCCTTGAAGATGGGGAACTATGGAAAAAAACATTCTCTTCTCTTTTTTAGTAACAGTAACAAATTCCTTTATCTGTACTATAACAGCATCCTGCATGCTTTCTTTAGCATGAGATCATATTATAGAACCACATTTTTATTTCTCTCATGAATTTCATTTGCAGATGCTTAATAGCCACTTAAAAGTATTTGACTACATAGTATTAAAAAAAAATTTAAAAAATCACCCCTTATATACTATACAATGCCTAACAAACGATTATGTTTTCAATACAAGCAATTAAGTGATTTGTTTAAGTCAGGGGTGAAAAATAAACCATTTTCAGCAAACATAGAAGGACCAAGAACCAGGAATTACATTGGATTGTCCATATATGGGGAAAAATGAAGCTGTTCAACTCCTTAAAATGCTCATTACACGAGGTTTCCGTTCGAGGTGACAGAAATGCGACCTCTCCTATGTAAAGGCTCTTGTCTGGAATCCTCTCACCGTGCCCAGCACTGGAGAGTCACTTTTACTGCACCGTGACTTCTGCTAAACGTGTCCACTAGACATTGCACAAGGTACCAGAAGAGAAAGGTCACAGGGACAGTCTGGATGTACCTCCCTACACCTCCGTGTATATTACAAATTGGCTGGGTAGGTAACCTGTAACGAGACACTTTTGAATTACCATGCCCAAAAGAATTCTTTGCTAAGCCACGCATCTAAGGTCAAAGAGGAGTTTCTAAGGGAAGACAGAGTAGATTCAACGTTTTTTTACACTGAAATAAGTACCTCTGCCTTTGCTGTATCAAAACCATCCTCATTTTCTTATGTTTTAATAGTCACATATTCCACAGGTTATGAAAACCTCTTGCCTCAGTATTCATAGGATCTAAATACTGGGGAAGGAAGGAGTGAATTGCATGTAAATGAACACCAGAAAAATAAAGAAAACATCTAGAACCTGCTACAGATTTTTGAACTTTTAGATCCTGGACCAAATGTCATTCAGGACCTTTGCAAAGTAATCTGCATTCATGAAATGGCTGGGATCCAGCGGGCTGAGGGTTCAGAGGCATGCCTCCCCTCAGATCGCAGCATATAGCTATGTAAAGAGGATACCAGACAGAGCGTCAGCAATTTCATGTCCATATTACAGATGTTTCTGTAGGGATGTCACTGACTGAGAGCATGACCTGAGGAGACTCTTCAGCCGTCTCTGTACCTGTTTCTCATTTTTACTTCTTTCTTAGCCAGCTGTTCAGACAGTGAATTCTGTGGAGTGGATCTGACCTGTACTGTGCCTCACACAATCTCAGTCTCTGCTTGCTCATAGTAACACACATAATTATTACCAAAGGCCCTTTACAACCCACTGAACAGACACAGTCTTACCACAAGTACAGTTACCTGCCATTAGCAGTAATATTCTGCTGTAGTGTCACATACAGAAGGAAAATTGATTTACTGGAAGTTACTTGTTTTAACTTTAAATTTTATTTCTTGATTAACGCCGCTTTGAGGAAGGACCATCATGACCAAAGTGTAGCACTGTTCCCTCACACTCCCTTAGGAAGCCAAACCCACATTATCTCCTAAACCAAAGAAAAGGAAGTGAGACTCAGAGACCTTTAGATCCCACCCCTCTTCTCACCTCACTTTGGGAGTTCAAGGAAGTACCATTCTCAAATATGAACTCTGGTAGAGATCACCAGCTTTTCTGATCATACCAGCTGCATGTCCAAACCTTCACAGGTCTAAGAGCCACAGGACACGTATCAGCATACACAAGAACAAGGGAGTTCTAGGAACAATTTACTTGCAGTTAATAACAAGACTTCTCTAGAAAGAGAGGGGGAAGGATGAGCCTGGAATGGACATGCCATGGGGTCCTGAGATAACACCAGCAGTCTTGCTCTCAGGCTGCTGTTGGCTCATTTCCTCCCAAAGCTAAGGATTCAGATTATCCAGGCGTCCATGGACAAGCACAGCCTTGCTGCCAATCCCTGGCAAGGACACTTGCTCCGCTCCTGAAATACTTCTGAGTTCATGCCACCTTTCTTTGTACAAAGACTTATGAGACAGGCTGGGAAACTTGCACTTAATGACAGACCTTTTAACTCAGAAGGAAAAAAAATATAAATCAAAACCCAAATGTCTGACAGATGTTACCTCCCTGAAGTGCAAGTGGGTTCATGATACATGCAATAAAACTTGCAAAGAGCTCTGACAATCACTGACTTATGCAAAATTCAGGAAAAAAAATACTTCAGTGCAGATAAGGACTAGAAAGCAACCTTTGATAGTCTTAACACAGGGCATTTAAAATCCATTTTCTTCACAATGCAATGGATATATATCTCTTGCTAACATATACCATTTAATGCACTGGTCTTAGATCTTAACAACTGGAAAATAAATTTACAGTAGCAAAACAGTAGAAATGCAACAAAAAATAGGACAGTGGAATGACATTAACTTATTTTTCCTTATAAACTACAATTCACCCAAGAAAAAAATGCAAAAATCTTAGTGAGCTAGGCATAAACAAAAAAGTAGATCCTTTTTTCAAGCTCATTTGTGAGTGCTGTAACAGCTTCAGACTGCATCAGAGACAAAATGCAAACCACCAACCACAGAACAGATCTTTTTTTCTTTGCCAGTGAATCTACAGAAACCACTTTCTATAAAGAAGAGAGTGCTAGTATGCATTTCACATGTCTATTAATTATCTTCTCTTTACCACTCTTGTTTGACTGTCTTGCATGAAACAATTCTAGACTATTAGTGGTTTCAGTAACTGAATGTGACTGAACTTCAACACAGCTGCATATCAGGGACAACATTCTCTTTGACAGTATGGTACTGAACAGCTACCTCTTCATCTACTATCAAGTAGGTTAAAGAATGGGTTTAAAGACCATTAAAGTGAATGTTTAAAAAAAAAAATCATCATTCAGTAACTGACACTACCAAATTAATTAACAACATGTATAAAACCATTTCTAACATGTTTTTACTTTGTGAGTGTCCCCTTAGTTTTTTCTTTCTTTCTTTCCATTTATCCATGCATATATGTAATAGAAGCAGAATCAGTATAAATGGATAACAGCATCAAAAACCTTAATAAAATCTGGCTGGTTTGTTTTTATTAGTGCAGATTCCCGAAAGAACAATTTTTCTGATGGATTAGAGGACATACATATAATGAGTTTCTTAGGTCACCATTGAAGAATATACAAAGAATTCTACATATTTGAGTGCTTTCTTCAATTTCTTTATGAATCTTATTAATCTTAAGTGCTTATGTGTAGTAATATTTCAATTATTCTCCTCAGCAGTGTTCTGCAAGCTCCTCACACAATGTGTCAAATTCTGTTATATGTTCACACTAAGTCATGGCTCTTTTGGCCAATAGTACTAGAAGAATATGCAATTGTGAAGTTGCAGACTTTTCAGATCTCAAACCTTTGACGTGAAAACAGTTTTGAGATTCTGCAGGTGGATGTCTTCACAGAAAGAGAGCCAGAATTAATTTGCAGCAAACTAAATTCCTACGCATTCTAGCAATCTACAACCTTGGGCCTACTTTAGAACAAGTGTCTTGCTTTTTGTCTTTCTAAACTCATATATTTCTTTTGTTTAAGCAATGTTTCCTGTTTAGAATTCTTCTAAAAGCCCTTGAGTTAAAACACCGTGGGTCATCACAGCACTGTATTACCTTCTGGGAAATCGCAGTAAACATACATACTATCTTTGACTGCAACATCTAGTGATTTAACAATTAGTAATGCTACTTCTTTGGGGAGATACTGCTACATTCACTTGACAGCAATAGGTAAATTAGGGGCATGAGCTTTACTGTGGATCTCGGAGTTCCACAAGAAGGGCTGAAAACCTGGCTCTCACCGTGACAAAGTGAATAAATAACCTTGAGGCGGTCCCTTGTACTGCACCCAGTAGAGGTCACTAGAGTATGCGTCATGTTTTAATGGCAAAATAAAGCACTCCGGCAGCATGGGAAGAGATGTATGTTCCTGAAAAGCACATCAACTGTCTAGTATTTACTGCCAAAGAAACCCTTGTAGAAGAAAGGAATATGTGCCACTCCATGAAAGAACAGATAGATTTAACTGGCTACATCTGAACATAAGCAGCATTCATCCAGTTAAACAATATCAATGCTGATTAGTGAAATATATCTAACTTACTAAAAGTATATCTACTACCTGCGTATTTCCAGATGCACGGATCTCTTTCCTTCTTCCACAGCTTAACACAGTCCACAAGGTGTGCCAGAGATAGGAAGCCAAAAGGCAGAAACTACCTGCAATCCCGGCAGCATTTCTTTGCAGGGGTAGATCCATCTCTTTACTTTTAATCAACTGATTAACTTGGTTCTCCTGCTCTAGCAGATGCAATTTGGCAGGCACCCTCAAAACCCTCCCCAGCTCTGTAAGCACCACCTAGCTAGACAAGGCTCGGACACGCAGCAGGACCCCTTCTCACACTTCAACACATTCCCTGAACCTATAAGGAAAAGAAGTGATGGCTTACTGACAAGCATAAAACAGGTGCAGGGACCTAAACGAGATGTGTATTGCACAGACTTGAATGGCAATTACTCTGACATCCCAGAACTTCTCAAATGAAAGCAAAGTGTCAGTGTAATCCCCTTGCCATTAGCAATTCTGGCCGCTGGTCATCTTTTTTTCCCCTTTTAATAGGTAAGAAAGGGGAAAAAAAATACCCAAACAGCAAAATTCAAGGCAATTGCTAAAAATGTGTTATGGTACACATGCATCTGTTCCTGTGCTCGCAGTCTATCTACATTGCTCCCATATCCAAACCACTACTATGCAGACTGCAGGTCTTAACTCTCTCTCCATCTCATATCCAGCATCTGCTCACCTGCCAACCATCAAGTCCTTGATCCAAACAAAGGAAGAACGTGCCCAGTCATTTCAACCACGTGGATGTGAGACTTTCAGTATCATGAACTTCTTTCCCCTAAAATTTCCAGGAACAGATAGACTGATTCTGCTGAGTTTTTCCAAGCAATTCACTGTGATACAAATTCTATATGGAAAATTCTGGCTTGAGCAGCCAAAACCTGGAAAATTTTTAAACAACTGAAAACCAGATCTTAAAATTGGAAATGGTAAGCAACTTTAATAAAAAAAAATCTTGCTACCAGCTTCATTACAAACCCAGGGAAGATGTTTTACTTCTAGAGATAGAAAACTAAAAGTCTGAGAAATAGTGTGTGTCATTGTTTATTGTCTTATACATAAGGATAGAAGGATATATATAAGGACTGGTCTCAGGTCTATATATAAGGACTCCTTCCTTATATATAAGGATTATACATCTTCTGTGGCACAGGTGCCCATAATTACAGAGCACTAGCAGTCATTAGTCTTCAGAAGATGAAGCAGTAAGAAGAAACAGTACCTTTTCCTCTCCGTTTATTTATTTGTCTGATCAGAGATGAATAAGCAAAGAATTTAAAACACTCCCTTCTGGCTGTGAAGAAATAAGAGTACTAAAAGTTCAACCTCAAAGTACTAAAAATTCACAAATAAAGCTACAAATTCATGAGATTATTTGAAAAAAGTCAAGAGATTTCAAAAATTATAATGACTGTTGTCTTTTCCTTAGTCAGTTCCTGGCTTCTGAGTCTTAGACTTCCGATCACTCTCACATTTTGAGTTATTATGCAGTTGTTATGTTGGGGAGGGTGGGTTTACTTGTGGGGATTTTTTTCAGTTGAGAAACCTTGGTATGCCTTTCTGTCTTTCTGAGACAGACATATATTCTCACAAGCACAGGAACTGGGAGCATTAAGTAAAACAAAGCTGCCTGAAATCATGGAATTGCAAAGATTGCCACATGACAACAAAGTGCCATGAATTTGGGACCTGTAGAGCGCACAGCAGAAAGGATATTCTGTGAAGCTGTGCCAGGCTGAGGTTGGCAACATGATGCCTGTTGACAGCATTTCAAACAAGCTGAAAAGGTAGTTGGTGAAAAAAAAAAACCTGGGCTCAAACTTGGCAGAAGTCCTCTTACACTTTTCTGAGCATACTGAGCCAAGCTTTAGACATGGTGCTTTGATTTCAAGGCTGAAGAAAGCCTTAACCATTTTGTTCTCTTAATTAAGAAGTCTCGTTGCAATGTATAGAACCCCTTGCAGGATTCTGTTAAAGAGACATTCCTGATTAAAATCATAAAACAAAGAATAGGTTTCTGTAAAAATATTTAGATCAGTATCTTGAACAGTGCTTGGGGGCAGAGAAAGGTTACTTGGGGTTAAATTATGGAACAGTGATCATTTTGTTCCCTGTTCAAAATACTGCCATGACTCTGGCCTCCCCTGGAAAAGGGAACTTGGAAAGGTATCATCACGACCATGGCCATTACCAACACAGGGGCTGCAGAGAAAGTAACTGCTAGAGAAAGTATGGCAGTGGTCAAGAGGGAGAAAGAAGACTCAAGAGACAAGGCTGATCACATTCTGCCTGGAGACAAGAAATTAGAGAACAACTGGCCATCCCCAGGCCTAGCTTCACTGAACACCAAATATCGAGTATATCCAACAGTTCCAGCTGGCTAAGTATCTAAAACTTAGTCCTTAAACTGTTTTCAGAATATCATCAAAGGGATACTTTTGCATGGAAAATTGTATTGCCAACTGAAGAAACAAAATACTAATGAGTAGTACTTTTTCCACCTTTGTTTAAAAAAACCAAACCACAAAAAACCCAAAACAAAGCAAACAAACAAACACCTGTCCTTAAAGTGTTCCAAATGTCTCCAGACATTCAAAATGAACTGTCATAGCAACTGTCTATTCAAATAAAACTAGCTAGTGGGGTGCTTAATCTTTATTAAATTATTGTTTCCTCTAACAGCACAACTAAGAAGCCTTGAAATATGACAGTAAGGAAAGCACAGCTCTGCTTCTTGCCACTCCCGTTCTTTCAAGGGCAGCAAGGGCAGTAGAGCTACTAGAGGTTATTGCGTATACAACAGTAAGTTGCAAATGACAAAGTCACATTTTTTTAGCAGATGTTAGGATTCACATTTATGTTTACTAATAATGGGAGAAAATCTATTCTGGTACATAAGACTGTAGTTTAACTCATTTAATACATCTCATTTCATGAGCAGAACTGCAATAAATGACTAGAGTACAGCTCTGCAAATGTAAGGTTAAATCATAGTAAAAGAAACATTTAAATCAATCAGTTACACCAATATCTTTTCTTTCATTTTACAGCAAATTCTAAACATACAAACAATCAGTCACCATTGCTCAGTGGACAGCAAGCAATGCATTACCCACACTAGTTGAGCTGTATCTAAGCTCAAGCTAAAGGTCCTTCACAATGCTCACACCTCCAAGGGAAAGGTTGCCGATGTCCGCACATGGGGAGCACCTCTCCTGTCACAGCATACTACCCATGAGAATTACTGTATTGGCACCACAGAGCAAACCAGTAAAAGAAATGGATGGTAAGTCAAGGTGATGGACAAGGTGTGCAGATGCAAATTGGTAAGATGCAGAAACCCCTTTAGTTACGCTGTCGACTAGTAATAGCTCCAACCACAGGAACTGCAGCTGTAGCTCTCCAGGTTGCAAGAATTTTAAGAGCAGAGGCATTATACTTACACAGGGACCCTGAACTTCAAATCTCTTTCCCTGGATGGTCTACTAGAGTTCAGAAAGCTTTGAAGCTTCACTTATGACTAGACTTAGCTTTTGTGGAATATTTATTTAAGATTGTTCTCCTGAAAAAGTGTTCATGTGATTATTTTCCAATGTGGATGGGGTTACTTTTGTTGTTAACAATAGAATATTAAATAGAAGCCCAGGAGCTTGAATAGTTATGCTACTAATGTCACTTCTATGTTACTAATAGAAAAGAAGCTGCAGCATCTGAATAATGGAGACAGAGTTGAAAAACAAGTCACTCACCCTGAAGAAGATAACCTTACAGTATTTAAAACTGAACAGTTACTGGGGAGAGGGAGTTAGTGCCCTTATTAAGATAGTGCTTCACGATCAAAGTATTTGAATTGCATTCTCATACCCATCATTTACAAGGTAAAAGCCAGAAGGAAGAGACTGCAGGTTTGCTGACCAGCAGCTTACAGCTTTGGCTGGGCTATCAGAGGCAGTCTAGGTGGGGAATGTGGAGCAGTCTGGGACCTACTGCAGCTAGGTAATTCGTGCAATAACTTCACAATTGATTTACTTTTGCACAAGCTGGTACTGTTGTCAAAACAGGTGGTTTTACCTTCTCACGGCTGTTCATACTCTGCGCTACCCTCTCCCTTGCACCACCACAACCTCTTGGTGTGGCTGTTCAGTGCAATGGGTCATAGACAGATCTGGGGTTTTCGTCTTTTTTTAAATCTGTTTCTCACACATGAAAATTGTTCCTATAAAACAAAACGTTTCTACTTGGTAACATATCACCTGAAACAAAACTTTGTGTTCAGCCCTGAATTCAAAATGTAGCCGAGATACAAAGCCAGGTGCTGCCAGCTATCCAAATGGGGGGCAAGAGGACACTGAATAAAACACACACAAAACAAGGTAAAGAGCAGTTTTCCCATGAGTTATTTTGAGTCATCCTGGTGGAGAGCTGGTGCGGCAAAGAGTGCCATCTAGAGGAGTGCAACGCCACAGCTTGTCCTCAGCACCAAGACATACGTTACACTGTAAAGTCATTATTCATAACTGATGGTCAACAATTGCCGAGTTTGCTTTCTGCAGTTCTATTTTAATGTCTCTGGCAAGTCCTTTTCTTTTTTTATAATGGGAGGGAGATGGGAATTGCACGAATATAACTGGACAGAAAGATGAAAACTGTGCTCCCTTGCTTTAAAAAAAAAAGTCTAGAAAAATAGTTGGCTTGAGGAAGGGGATCATTTTCTTCTGTAATTCAATTAGCCTTAGAAATATTATTTCTTCCAGCAAGTACACAGTTTGACTATTCTCTTCTAGATGGTCTCCTGAGTTGCAACCCACTCCCATTGAAGCAAGTAAATGCTTTGTCACTGCTTTCAAAGTGAGCAGGCCTTCATCCACAGAAATCACCTACACATGCCTACAAGCATACACATGTAAATTCACACATCTGAGCAAAGTTTACTGTATTTCCTGCCAGCACAGTCTTTCCTTCCTTTCCTGATCAGTGTAATAAAACTGTTTATCAGGCAAGCAGACCAAGCTAAAACCATCAAAAGGAAGGTCTTGTTTTTCCTTTCATCAACATGGAACAGCACAGCTAGGGTCAAATTCTGTATCCCATTCAGGAATTCCTAAAAAATTTGTGTGAAAGTAACTTCTAAGCTTGTAAAAGGTTAGGAGAAATATAACTAATGTTTATGTATCTGGAAACCTCACTCCAGAGAGGTATGTTACCAGAGTTCAGCTGGACTGCCTTTCACCTTTGAAGTCTTGTCCCCAGGAGACTGATGAGCTAAAATGGGAATACAGAGCTATTTCTCCAGCTTCCAACTAGCCACCAGCTGTTCATCGTCTAAACCTATTCCTTTCTCCCCTACTGCACCTCCAAATGCTCCTTGGGTTTTCTTACAGCACTCCTAATGAAGAGCCAGTTCCAACCATTAAACTGAAGCAGCAAACTTCAACATTTTGCAGCAAAAAGTGGTGCAAAATTCCCCTACCACAGCTACTATCTGCAATTCATCATCAAACTAACATACATTAGGACAGGCAAAGCAGCTCACATAGCCTTTTTCTTAACCCTAAGGGGTCAAAACTCAAAGGAAGAGCTACATGCAGCAGCAGCAGCTGCTTTTACTTTCTCACCTGTGAAAGTTACGATTTTCATATTGGAAGAAACCTTTCTTAAAAGAGCTAACAACATCCTCCAAATTCCAACTGCATATATTTATTTTTTTTTAATTCTCATTTTCACTGTAACAGTAAATGAAGCTCTCTAAAATAAACACATCATACTTATATGAGACATGTTTTGTTTGTTTTAACATACAAATAATTTCCTATCTCTACAAAATAAAAACTGTAGTACATCACTGAAGACTGGAATAATTTTTGTACAAAAGTAACATAGCAGATTAAAAAAATACAAAAAAAAAATTCAGCTTCCTGAGTTGTGAATACAGATGAAAGCATCATGAAATGTACTTTATAACAACGCTTCAGAATAGCATCTGAATGAAAAAAAATATTCAGAACACTTGAAAAACTGCTCTACCACATCAGCACAATTAGCACACAGACACAGCACATATTTTTCAAGACTTTGCACAAACTGGTGTGTAAAATTACTTTCTAATTGCAAGCACATTATCTTAGTTCTTGTCTAAATGACATGCCAATAAAAACACTGGTTCCGCTAGACTGTCCCATGGAAAAAGCTTAGTACAAACGTGCTGCTATTTCTAAACACATTTTGGCTGATCAAAGGCTCATTTTCCTGTCAGAAACCACATACTATGATGCCCAGCACTGTTCTTACTGGAGACACGTGCAGCACAGAGACCAGACAACACTTGTCCCTGCACGCATGACACAGCATGTAACCATGCTCTGCTCCCCCAGCATTAATGGGACAAATGACAAAGCTGCCTTAGTTCCTGTGGGAAATTTGCTCTTCCCACGGGGTTCATTCAGTCCCTACTTCCTTCAGAACTGTTAGATAGGACAAATGGTTTACAAACACAAATCCAACAAAATCCACATTTACCTCCTGATTTTTAAGAGCTGCAGAACCACACAATTTCTTTACAACCTCTGTATGTGAGTCCAGCTGTAAATAAACCCCCAAATAAAACCACACAAGCTTGTTTCTATGAATCCAAAAGATTCAAATATGCTGACTGGTCTCTCACAGTTCCAATACATTTTCACAGATGATAATGAAAAATTCAACTCTACTGGGAAGCACACCAAGTAAACTCTTTAACTACCTGAAAGAAAAAAGGGACAGTGCTTTGGGAAGGCAGAATTAATTATGCAGTTAGTTAGTTACCTTTTCATCTCCTGTTCCAGGATCCGATTCACTGATTTTTTCTTCCTGGAAACCTCTAGTGCTCTCCATTTTTTCCATGCTCTGAAAAAAGGCTGATTTTTCCAGTCTGTTGCTGGTGTATCGTGTATGGAACTCTTCCAGCCTGTTAATCTTTAGTAGCTTCATACTATGCCCAGTTAATTTACTGTCTGATTTCTTCTCCACCTTAGATTCATAAACCAGTGAACACTCATAACTTCTGATTTCTCCTCCTTCTTGGCTGTACAAAAGAAAGACAAATAAGAAGCACCGGTGTTATTCATGCATTTTACCTTAAAATACTGCAAGATCAGCAGTTTTCAGTATTTCAACTCCCTCTCCTCATACTTTTTGAGCCAAAGCAAAAATACAGAGTTAACAGCACTAGCTGTTCACAGATGCCCTCCTACCTACTCACCTACATTCAGGCAGGCTACAATGTAATTTAATTTATTATTAGAAACTATTAAGCTCAATCAAATCATTACACATTGCTGTTGCTTGCAGACCTTGCTCATGGATCACTCCCCACTTTTTAACCACTTCAGTGGTTCCATGTTGCAAAATATGTTCTCCTCTCTGTTGCAGTTGCAGCAAGTTGATATGCAAGGACCCTGTTATTGAGTCCATTAAGATTTTAGATATTAAACAAAATGGTGTGGGCCTGAACACAGTCTTTCTTTCTCTTCCCATGATCCTATACCGCAGAAATAGGTAATTGCCAAAATGATGGCGATTTTGGGTCCTCTGTTGAAGGCTGCAGAAGCACACAGTCCTCAGTTGGGTTCCTTCCTTCTATAGGCCTTTTCTGTTTGCCTAGGATTTACAGAATCATCCAGGCTTATCTAATGGTAAGATTGGCTGGAAAGTTATTGCAAGTCAAGCTCTTAGTTTGGATTAATTCTCTCTAGAAGGGCTTTTACTCCACAGCAAGGTGGTAGGTTCCCTGCCTCTCCTCAAGCAATTACTTGGAAAATATGTTCTTTTGCATAACTAGTTTTAAAAGAGTAAAATAAACTACTCTATAATTTCACTTAGCAAATTTATGTAGACCCAGGAAATAGAGGGCAAAATCATTTTCATTGTTATTATTGCAACCCTTCCTTCACTGGACTGGAAACCCAGCTACCGAAGCAGGGCGCTAATGCTTTACCTCCAGCAAGCTGAAGCTCATCAATCTCATTACACAGATGATGATTTCCATTTTAACTTGGATAAGCACCATAAGCTACATGGTGTAATTAAGAACACACATACAACCTTACAGTAACTACCAGCACAGAGAAACAGCTTTCAGTGTACAACCAGGGACCCAACAAAATCAGTTATTTTTACCCAAACACCTTCTAACAGAAAACGCTCCTCACTGTGTTTTGACCCCACATCTGTGCACATACAGTAGAGTGGACACATACCTACACCAACGAACTGCACTGCCCATACTTAGCCCTCCAAACTCTTCCCAGATGTGAGAGATGCCACATGGTATTGTGTGTGACACAGGAGGCAGCTTAGCAGTGGTGACATTTATAGATGATGGACAGCAAAGGACAGTGCAAGCCTGCAGCTTGCAAATGAGCCTTCCAGAGAGATTTCTGCTACCACATTACTGTAGCCCCAGAGCACACTGTTAATATGCGAGATGCAGGGACACCAGCACAGGACTGTTAGACAATCATCATCATCAGAAGTCGGGCATCTGGTATGTAAAAAAGCCAGGTCTGCTACTTCTAGCCTCTCACGAGCTCTCATGGCTCTGACATCCTTCTCCATCCCTTTCACATGAAAGGACACTTTACCAGATTTTCTTCCCATTTCTCAAGAGCAGGTTCTTGAGTTTTTCTAAAACCACTAGCAATTGCAGGTGACATCCCACAAGGGTTCAGTCTAACCTTTGAGCCATTATTCTACAGATACTTTGATCTACTCCACCCCAAGGGGTGTTGCCACATACCCCAAAGCTGTCAGAAAAAACAGACAATGTTTCTAGATGACCTCCTGCTGACTGAATGCCTCCAGCTACTCAAATCCCACAGTGTCTTAGAGCCACCTGGCTGTGAAGACTACTTCTGGCCTGACGTGACTGCAACCAAGGAAAGCTGATTCAGGCTCTCCATAGGTCTTCAAAGAGCACATCATCCTCTAGGTTATGATCACCAAATGTGGCCATTCATCTAATGAGAATGACATGTCCAACTGAAAGGACATGTTGTTCCTTCAAGCTGACCAATGGCTCAGTTATCTGGGAAAATATTAATGGGATGGTGAGCCTGAAGGTATTACTGAGCTCTGTTACCAAGCAGAGACTAGAACTGAGTCCAAACATTATTTTCCTCTCCCTCATTATTACCTTAATATATGCCTGAAACAATAGCTAAACAAGTGAAAGTTTCCAAGGTGCACAGAGAGAAACTTTCAAGTGCCTCTTTCACAGTCCCACAGGAACAATCCCACCCTGGTCCTGTGCCACTGAGCACATGGCATTGTGGCTATGGCATTTACAAGAAAAAGAAAACAAAAAACAAGAAAACCAACCAAACATACAAAAGTTAAAACTGAGCTCCATTTCCCCCAAAGGATGGCAAAAACCTTCCTCCCATCATCTACATTCCCCAACTGAGGCCTGGAAGATACTTTCTTCTGGGTGATCTTCCACAAGCCAATCTCTCATTCTAAGCAAAATAGCTTCCTTCATGACAACATCTCGACTTACACACTCAGATATCATACACACATCATATAAACACAGAAACTTGCATAAATAAACAAAAAGGTAACAAAATCACACAATAAAAATATAAACAAAAAGGTAACAAAATTGCACAATAAAAATATAAACAAAAGGTAACAGAATTTGTACAGTAAAAATATAACAATACAGTCATTTTTTATATAACCGGTTAGAAATAGAATGAATCACAGAATGCATTACATAATGATACGCGGTTGGAAAGGGCCTCTGGAGATCATCTAGTCCACCCTCCAAAAATGGGCAAGCAAATAAGTATCAGCCAAAAAGAAGAACACGCAAAAAAAACCCCACCTTTTTCTTTCAACATGTTTTCAGATTGCAACTCCTTCGGCCAGTACTAGGTTTACATGACAGACCATAAAGTACTTTGCTCGAAACCCAGTTGTTTGGCCTCCATCTGCAGTTGAATAATACCTTTATTTCCGACCCACTGGCCATTTGCCAACCAGCCATTTTCAAAATCGAAGCCTGGGGACAGGTACCATTAGCCAGTAGCCAGACTTGTTTACCTCCCAGTACATCTTGACATTAGACTGACCTGAATTTTACAAGCTGGAAACGATTATGTAACCGTACATAATTAAACCTAAATATATAATTTCAGAAAGAAAACAAGATGTAATGTGGAAAGAATTACCAGCAGGTCATGTTCAGGCAGTAAATTAGGATGCGAATGGTACTGCTTTTCTTTCAAATACAACCTGCACTGCATTCTGCATAATACAAGAGATTAATTTTCTTCATTTATTAAAAAAAAAAAAATTTACTGGCAGGTCTGCAACTGAGAATGAAGTTTTCACGCATTTCAACAAACAAGTGGACCCTCAAAATACACAGTCATTGGCAATTATTGAACAGTGTGACCCCAAAGCAGGTCCACAGTTCTTCAAGCCATTTGAACGTGGTGCACCCTTGCTCTTCTTCCACCTCTTCCCCAGACATAGCTGCACAGCCCCTCTGGCTGGAAACCTGCACACCACGAAGCCAGCAGTGACAACCTGGCAGTCATAGCCTGAAAGACCACTGCGCATCCCAAATGGATTTTTCAACATTGTATGTCAAACTAGAAATACAGTAACGCAACTAGGGTCAGACGGGCCTCTGTCTCTGAGGAATTAGCCCCACAATGCAGGCTCCCCTCAGGGCACCACGTTCGCCCCTGCCCACAGAGGTTTTTCCCTTCCTGAGGAAAACCTCCTCGGTGCGGAGGAGTGAACGTCGTCCCCTTCCTCCCCTCAACACGAGTGAGACTCCCTACTGGGCAGGAAAACGACATGGGCCTCCCCTTGTTGTTAGGGGCGGGGAGCGGGGCCGGGCGGACTACAGCTCCCGAAGGGCTGCGGGCGCCGGAGGCCGGCGGCCTCGCTTCCTGCCCCAGCCTCGCCTCAGGGGCCGGTGGCGGCACGAGCCGATGGAGGGCGCCGAGGAGGAGGCGCGGGTGCAGTGCCCCGTCTGCCTGCGGGAGATGCCGGGCGCGCTTATCAACTCGCACCTGGACCAGTGCTTGCAGGTCGGGGATGCTGAGGCGGAGCCGAGCTCCTCGCCACCCTCTAAGCGGCTGCGCCTCGCCGCCGCCCCGCCGGGGACCCAGGCGCAGGGCGAGCCAGAGGAGGCCCACCCGGTCCCCGTCGCCCCCCGTGTCTTCTCCCTCTTCCACAAGGGCCGGGTCGGCGGGCAGAGCCAGGGAGCCGCCGGCAGGAGGAGCGGGGCGGGACCGGAGGAGGCCGCCGTGAAGCCGGAGGAGGGAGGCTCCGCAACAGTGGCGGCGGGCGGCGGGGCGAGCCTGGCGCAGAAACTGGAAGGGCAGCCCTTGGCCGAGCGGCTGCGGCCGGACACGCTGGGGGATTATGTGGGGCAGGAGCGGGTGCTGGGAGCCCAGACCCTCCTGCGGTCCCTGCTGGAGTCCCACGAAATTCCCTCCCTCATCCTCTGGGGGCCACCAGGCTGTGGCAAGGTGAGTGGCGCCACCGGGCCCCGCCGCTGCTGCCCCCGCACCGGGCCGCGGCGGTGAGCGACAGGGCACAGGTTCATACCGTGCAGCTCGGGCTGGATGTCCAGCCCCTTCTCTGTTTCATGTGCCCTCGAAGATGATGAACTTCAAGGGTGGGACCTGTCTATTTTTCTGAACTTACCCTTTTTTCCCCTGTCTTCTTGGGTTCTGCTGTGATATCTTTGTGTTGACTGATGCCTGGAAGTTTTCACTTGGATTACAAAAACACAATCTACCGCCCGAATAAAATAGAAGTGGCTTACCCCCACCAGCCCTGCTCTCTGCAACTTGTGCTTTGGTTACACATACCCTGTGGGTTTCACGTAATTTAGATTTGGTAAACTCCAAAGCCATACGCTAAAACGCAGAAGCTGAAAAGTTTAAAAACAGCAACAAAACAGAATCTGTAAAAATGCCTAGGAAATTGAGGTACATACTGGTAGATTACTTGTTAGAGTTTGCTTTATCTCACAAATCCTGTCCCCCAGAAGTCATCTCAGGTATAGCAGGGTTCTCATCCACCAATAAACCTATCAAAGTACACCTGGAACTCATCAGTCTTTGCAGGATCTGACTGCTGCAGGCTCTTGTTCTGCCTCTTTTAAGATACCAGGGATTGACTGTTGTGAATCCCAAAAGGCCCTGTAATTACAGGACAGCAGTGAAAGGATCCACAGCTGTAGTGATGGAAGGACCAAATTAATGCCTCAGGTGCGGTAAGGAGGGAGCACTCAAAGATCGTGCCTGCAGTTTATCCTTTTTCTCTGTATTCCAGAGTTGCAGGCAGTATGGGGTGGGTGTGAAGTGGAGCAAGCAAAATAACATGGTTGTCTCTGTCAGTGTGACGTGCACAGCGCTAAGTTTTGTATATTATATACAGATAGGTGTTTTGGTGTTGCCTCATACTATGTGTGGGAAATCTGGGATAAGGAAAATACTAATGAATTAATGCTAGAAGAGAAGTTAAGGACAGAGCAGCAGCTTGCTCTTCTCAGCATACTTATCTGAACATAAAAAGAGATTTGATGTGTATAGTGTTTGAATAATAATGCCAGTTAGTCCCAGTTAATAAGGATCAGGTGTGAAAAGGATTCATAGATTAATATGGTTAGCAATGATGCAATGGGTTGTTTAGGCCAGGTAACATACACCTGAAAAGAGCCAGCTGGTGAACTTAAATAAATGCCCCTCCTTCAGAATAACCGGGTAATGTTAGGAAGAGAGAAATCTGAAGAAACAAGGTAAAGAACTGCTGTTTCTCAAAGCTTGTTGGGGGAGATGGATTGACTGAAGCAAGATGGCTGGAGAGGGTAAGTAGAATTGAAGTCGGTAATAAATAGGAATCCACGTTCTTGAATGAGTAATGTGTTCAGGGGCTTGCTTCTGTATTCACGTTTTTCTGCCTTTGGTTTTTTATCTGTGTCAGGAATATTTGCTTGCTCTTTCTTTAATCCCTTTTTCCCTTAGGGAAAAAAAAATCTGTTAAAGTGGTAGTAGGGCAGAGGCTATATACACTCTCTAGAAATTAGAATTGTATTTGCTGGTCTTTGGGTTGTGATCAGATGAACCCACCTTTTTTTGGCTATGCAAATGCTTTTTCAAGAGCTTGTGATAGCTTGTGCTTGTGTTTCAGGTCTTCTTTAGGAGCTTTCTGTGGTACTAAGGCTGTCATTGAATAATGGGTGACCTCTTTCATGCCTGTAATAATACAGCTTTCCCTGTCCTTTTTCATGACCTAGCTTTCTCACCCATGTGCTTATGCAGAGCTGTATTTAGTAAGCATGTTTCTCACAGACTTTAAATTCTACTGCGTCTGACCTGCCTCAAAGATTGTGCCTTTTTCCCCATCAAGGAGCAGTTCCACAATTTATCTGTTTGTTTTGTTGTTCCAAGTACTTAAGGTGTTGGGTGGCTAATCTCCTTCCTAGGTTATTCCTCAACAAACAGTTTTGAGGCTACGTGCTTGGACCATCCATTCCCGGCTGAACCAGAAATTCCTACTGCAAAAAGTTGAACTTTTGCCTTCACCCTGTGTATCAGTATTTCTCAGTACTAGAATATAACTTCAATTCAAGCCTTTTTCCCCATAAATTGCATTGTCTGTCTCGGGTACGTGGCTGAAAGTTCTATTCTTTACTTGGATGTTAAATTTCTCTCCTTTCAGATTTAAGGTGCAAGGCAAAATAGTCCACCTAAAGATGGAAAAAGAAGCCTGTGGTTGTCTGCCTGCCTTATTTGCTTACTGTTGGGGTTACGTGTATATAATATGTCTAAGAACCCATTTCATGAGGAAGTAACCTGAAACAGGTGGAGAATGGATAGATGAAAAGAAAAACTATCTCTTTTCATGTAAAGAATCAAGTAACTTAGTCCCTGAAACTTGAAAGATCTGCTGAAGGAGAAAATAAGTAATCTCCCTGCCTCAGGACCTGATTGGTCTGATGATGAAAAACTTCTGTTAAATGCAGTCTTTTTTGGTAGGAAAGTATTAAGAAATAATTGCACGCTATGTAGCTTCAAATGTAACAAGCCCACGTGCTAAGCTCTGCCCATCAAAGAAAATAGCTTTGCATTAGAGAATAGGTGTTAAAATAAGAGCATAATTAGATATGTTGGTCTAAATTCAGAAGTGCTGTGTAAGATGGCCATAGACTGCTTAAACCTCTCACTCTTGCTACCCATGGAATCTAGTTATTGCTGCCCATCTATGCTTTCTTCTATTTCTACAGCTAAATGCCACGCTAACCAATACTTCATTTAAAAAGGGTAGAGCAGTACTATGTAAGAAAACCCCTAAACTACTGCAGATGGAATTAATCCTTGTGGCAAAATTTCAAATTAATTTATATGTTGTTTATCAGTCTGGATCTTTATGAGAAGTAGTAATTCAACAATCTTTTTTTCTAAGCAAGAAGAGCATAATCTTGGCTGTTAAACCGCTAAAAAAATGTGGCATTTCCTACTGCAGGTCAAGAGTACTCTTGGACTATTTTCATCATGAATGTAATAAAGTTAAGTACCCGAGTCAAAATACATGTGCTTTGTACTGCTCTGCCCAAGTTGATTTCAGCCTTAGCTGCACTTGACTATTCAAGGAAGCCCAATCAAAACTGAAAAGACAAAATTGGGGTATTTCTGTTGTGAGCTTATTTTCTTTTAAGTTTCCACCCGTATTGAGTCCCCTTATTTTAAGGGACTCTGATTTTTATGCTTTTGTCATCCCAGTTTCTTAGGAAGCCAAGGTGCTCTGGGTGGCAAAACTTTGACTCTTTGTTTTTGTATTACTTTTGTCACTATTAAGTGTTAACACAAGAATATATTTTCTGCTTTTAAGAAGCTGACCAGCCGCAGGCCAAAAGAAGAAACACTGCCTCAAAGAGATGCCGAGGTTATTAACTTAGGAACAGTTAGCTTGTTCATCCTGACTATGCAAATTTTTAAAAGCCTATATGAATCCTAGTGTAATCTGAGTAAGCTGTACAGTGATTTATGACACCTTAATGCAGGGATTTAGATTTTTGCTTGTCTGCCATGGGGGCACCAATTTTAGTAAAGAGTTAGCGGGGGGACACAGCGTAACTTGAGCACTGAATAATTTTACTGCCACAGATACGGCTAAGCCTTATAAACCTGAACATTCTGTATTTAAATACAGTAAACATTTATGTTTACCCTCTTACGTTTGATGTCTCACAAGAGAAAATGTAGGCAGCAAGTGTCTGGAACCTGCTCCCTACAAAAGGTAGCACAAAGAAATTCACATGTGATTTTTCTGGGATCTGTATCTGCAGTCTGGTGCCAAAAGGTAAAATATGCCATGTTGTTCTGAGTGCAAAACCTCAAAAACCCCTCGTAATGACCATGAAAGCGGTCTTTTAAGTTTCTGTCAAATCTCCACTGAGTATGTATTTTTATGTCGGGGGCTCCCTTGTATTTATTTTGTTTGGTTTTATTCAAGACCGTGCTGTATGAGACAGTGAAAGGCAGACGGCAAGTCCAACTTGCATATTTTGCTTCCCGTGTATGTATTATCCCTTCCCTCCAGCGTTTTCTATTTTGTTAATTCAAGTGGTTACCTAAATGGGTATTGGATTACTTCAGTGTGGTTCATCTTCTCTCACTCATACTCCTTGGGGTCTGATTTATATTGTTTGAAGTAATGAGTTCTTTTGATTGCTTACCATGAGGTTTTTAACTGAAAATACATGCTGTCTTTACAGTAGTGTAGAGTGAAAGTCCACAACACCTCTGAAAAATGAATTTGTCTTTGCAGTTGCTTGGAAGAAGTCTTTGAATATAGTTGTTTGATTTTGCTTAAGCCAAACTAAGCCTGGAATAATTTAGGGTAGCTCCCTAGGAAGAGAAAACTGGAAGAGGAAAACAATTGTATTTATAAAGGAAATGGAATACAAAGAGACAAACCTGGATGCAGCAAATGGAGGCACAGCTCCGTTTTGGTAAACGTTATGCAATGACCTTGCCTCTGTTTATGCTTGGTCGGACTTGGATTCTGGAAGTGCTGTGAACCACATGCTGTGGCTGTTGTTCAGTGACACCTTACTCCTCCAGTAGTCTCACAGTGGGCTATTTGGGGGGTGAGGAACCAAACAAGATGGGTAAGAATAGCATCTGCCCTTATATAAATGCCAGCTGGTGCCACTTTTGATTGCGTTTATCTCTATAGGCAGTGTCACTGGGCCATGTTCATCTGCTGTCCTGCCAGTTTCCTTTCGACACAGCCCGGCTCATCTCCTGTGACGCAGTGTGGTAGCTCGGGGTCTGCTCAGCAATGTTGGGTAGGACAGACCCTGGCTTTTTAAGCTGCATCGTGGGGAGCTGCTCTGCTGGCCGGCATCCAAGGATGCTGGCACTGTTGGTGTCTCACTCAGGGCAGTGAAACACAGTGTAGTCTTTCCTGACTGCTTGTCAACCACAGTATGGCCCTGCTGCCTTCAAAGTGGGGGTTGAGGGTGTGGAGAAGCTTTTGATGGCAACACCATGGAAGCAAAGCTACGGAAATCCTGGCCAAAGTAAAGGAAAAAAACAAAAATACAGGGAAGGTGATAGATGGTAGTATTAAAAAAAGCAAGATGCCAGTTCAGAACTCTGATAACGTAGTTTAGGCCCTCCAAGTCTGTAGGGGTAGCTAGCCTATTGGGCTTTTGCACTAGGCTGTCAGTCTTTTGTCATTCCTGTTGCAAACATAGTTCACACTGTGGTTTGCTCTGGAACAAATCAGCAAAGTCACTTGTTGGGGAAGTCTAGATACCAGCTAGATTATCCCTGCTCAGGAGTAATCCATGCTGCACTGCAGTCTAGTGCAGATCTGTGCCAGATCTGCTTTGGTCACCTAAACGAGGCCTAGAAGACCTTGCAACCTGCTAGACTTACTAGGAGAAGCAAGTACATTGGAAGGGCCCATGTAGGTACAAGGAGAGTTCTTGCACCAGTGTGGTCTGATAAAGTGTAGCATGACTGTCAACTCCTTGTGAAAGGGCTGTGAGGCTGGAACAGAATGACTGTGAGCTGTTCTGCACACATTGCAGGAGCCCTGCGACATGACTGCTGAACACAGTACAGTTATAACCTGAGAGACCAGGTGTTTTCTGTGACTGACATCTGCAACAGCTCTTTTGCTAAATTTATGCAATTTAAGAATGAATAGGGAATGTCTCCATGAAAAGGCAACCATAGGCAGGCACCCAAAGGAGGTCTACCTCATGCTCCACAAGAGTGAGGTAGGAATGGCCTTAGGTTTCAGTCAGTATTTTGACTGGAGTCCTCTTTGACTGTTGTCTGACCATATGCAGTACTCTCTTCCCAATTTTTTCAATTCCACTTTCTGAAGAGAACTAGGCAGTACCATTCTCCGTTCCTGGGAGGGGCTTTGGTGAGCTAATGCAGTGGGCATAGTTTAATGGCCTAGTAAGAGGTCCAAAAATTAAAAGACCACCTTGCTTCTAAGCAGGTAATGTTAGCCGTTGACCATCAGCATCAGTAGGACAGGCTGAATTTGCAGTTGCTTTTGATTGTTTTCTTACAGCCATGACTGTGAGGTTGTATTGACATGGGGCAGCGCAGAGAATAGGAAATAGGTTACACTCGAAGGCAGTTGTCCAATGAAGGGGACTTGTGGATATATAGAAAATTCTTCTCTCCTAGTACAAACATCCGTTTCGCCAAAACAGCAAATCTGATTGACTTGCCCACTCTGACAGTCAGAAATGTGTGGAGCCAAGCACACTCTGTGTGTTACTTTTATTTCATCTGTAACTCCTATCTAATCCTGGAAGAACTGGTTGCAAACCTGCTGAGAGCGAGCTTGTTTGGCTATTTTTTTGTTTGTTTGGTGGCTGTTGGTAAATCTTGGGTTGTTGCAGCCTTTGGGAAAGGATAGTCTCCTTTGGGCTGACATCAAGAAATCTGCAGGACAGTTGAAGGAGAATTTTGGTAGTTCAGTGTTTGTTGTGTGTGAAATGAATCTGGCATTAAGTGGCCGCAGGCTTGAGTTGAAAGTCTTACTCATGGGTGAGTAATGGTTCATGAGTTTATTGGTGAATGTGTTTCCACATTTCAGAATGACTCTTTATGATGGCACTGTCTAAACAGTTAAAGTCAGTACAGTCTTGCAATTTTCAGCATAGAACATGAGGTAATAGGTGTGAGTTTGGACAGTTTGGTGGGATAATGGATGATTTCTGGAAGGGGCAAGGGTATTACACTGTCGGCTTTGTAAGGTCTAATTTTTAGTGAAGTTAACGGCAGGTTTGCAGGATCATTTCTATTCTTACTGCTATAAATACCACTGCTTATGGGAAACAATACTTCTGCTTCTCCCCATAAGGAAAAAACGTGATCTAAAGAAGAAACACCTGTACAATAAAAGGAGCAGAATATCAACTTGTTTAGATTTCCTCTTCCTGCTTGGTACACTGGTTCTCATTTGGAAATATTCATTCCTATTGAATTGTAACATCGATGTCACTATTTTAAAAGGCTTTTTTTTTCTGAATGTAACAATCAAACCTACTTCAAAATTTGCTTCAGACAATAAAGGATATCAAGTATGGGGTTTTTTTTCTGCCTTATTCTTTATCAGGTTTTTAATTTTCTTTTTATCTCTCAAATACATTTCCCCGGAATTGAGTGAGAGAAACTAGAGGTTTTGCACACTAGTTGCAGTTCTTTTGTGCTGGTGCCTTTCTACTTAGACCACCCTGCTTAAATTCATTCTCCACTGGGTTACACGTTCCCTAGGTTGTAACCTGATAGTAACAAAGAGGGGGAAAACCAGTGTAGTGTGTTACTGAGTTTTGCTTGAGATGGCAGGGGAAAAAGCAGCATTAAAAAAGTTGAGCTCATGGGAAATGACAGGCTGTCAGAGGGGTGGTGGGGAAGTTCCATTGTGATGGGCTGTATTTGATGGGCAGTTCGACTTGCTAAATGATGGATTGTGCAGAGCAGAAGGAAGAGGCTGTGAACATGCCTGTCTGTGTCAAGCACCGCTTTTGAAAGGCAATGCATGTTATTCTTATTGCAACCTTTGTTGACCCAGAAGTTGGCAGAGCAGGAGAGACAGAGCTGGCTGAGAGCTCTGCAGCAGTTTTCAAGTAGGTTCTTGGTCTAACAGTAACTTTCAAACAATTGTCTTTGTAATTTTTTTTTCCCAAGTTAGGGGTAGAAGTATGGACTCCTGTGCGTGTGTTCAAAAACAATTACTCACTGAGTATTTATTTTTTTTAACAATGAAACTATCTGTGGCCTGGTGAATGCGGGCTGGGATGCATTTTAAGCTACCGGTTCAAATGGGAGCTACAAGANTCTTTTTTGTTCTCAAATTTGACGTATTGGGGGTTTCCAGTGTTTCAGTAATTTTCAAAGTGTAAGTACATCCTCTGAAGGTACATTCTGAATCAATACCCTTGTGTAAGGAAACACCAACTTTGGTTTTATTTTGTCAGCTTAGTTTCTAAGATAGTTTCACTTTTGTTTTCCCAGATCTTCCTGATTTTTGTAGGCTTTTCAGCATGTCTTTCCAGTCTTGTCTTAAGTAGTGACACAAGGAGGGGAGGGGCTGGTCCTCTGAGCTCCAGTATTGAGAGAAGGTCTGACACAGGATGTGAGTCTTGTATCAGGACATGAAATGACACCTCTTCTGAAGACATTGAGAAAGCCCTTACTAAAACTAAAGCAAGAATAAATAGTGATACATCCTCGCCCTTAGCCTCCCCTTTCCCACTTTGGGCTGGTTGCCATTTCAGGGATGAGGAGATTCATTAAAAAGACGGACGGGTGCTGTTAGGGCAGTGACTGAGGTCGTGCCAACGCCACTAGTAGCCATCTGGTAGGTGGCTGCTTCTGTAGCCTCCCTGAAAGAGGATCAGGTTGGCAGCACCTGCTGCTTTAACCTCAGTACTTGGAGTGTGTTCTGAAGTGGTTTTGTCAGCACCTGTCCCACTCCTCATCTGCTGAGGCTTTCCTGTCTTCAGTCTCCTTGGGCTTCTTCAATAGAGTGAGCTCAGTGTGGAAGATCCAGTGGGTTTTTCTTTAGCAGCACCTTCCAAGTGGAGATACACTCTGTTTGGGACATGCAGATACACCTGCCCTTACTAAGGGTTGTGAAGGAAAGTCTGAAAACAATGCCTGTGATGTTTCCAGGTGTGGTAAATCTGCCTGGGAGGTAGTACCAGAGATTGCTTCTGTGCTTTGGTAGGCTCCCTATAAATAAATTCTGATTTGAAAGAATTGGCTATAAGGAAAGTAAAATGACATGGCTGCTCACTAAAACGAGCCAACGATTTGTTCACTCAGCTGTCTTTTACTTCACTGGGCCAGCATTTGATTACTGTTGACTATTTAAATTTAAAGAGTTATGTTTTCTTAAGTATACCTATAATTTCTAGAACCAACATTCTTATGCTGTTGTAGAGAGCTGCTTTCTGATTAATTTCATTTTTATGTGCAGTGGAAGTAGAAGAGACTTTATTCAGCAATGCTGTTTCTTGAATGGGGTTGCAGTGTAAACTCTTCTGCGAGCGTCTCAGGGTAGTCCAGCTCTTTATCTCTTAACTTACTGTGCAAAATAACGGCACAGTGAATTGCAGTCAGCCCATCTTCTGTGACAGAAATGTGTTTGGCGAAGAGTTCTTCCGCGGTAAAGGAGACAGCTGTCATTGCTGGCCTTCTCAGTGTTGCGACTGAGTAGGTCTGGTACGTAAAAGTGCAGGCGTTAGAAATGCAGCAGTGGAATTGGCAGCTACCTCTCACAGGAAGTTTCCAAGTCTTCTCTGTGCTGGAATAGCATTAACTAAAATACCTTACTCTGTAAACTGTCAACACTATCCTTTTGTCTAGAACACAGAGCTTTGTTCTTTAAGTATTTATTTCAACTTAACACTATCTGTGTCCAAAATAATTTTTACAAAGCTTTCTCCTATTGTTGTTTCAGACTACACTGGCACACATCATAGCCAACAGCAGCAAAAAGAACGGCACGAGGTTTGTGACACTGTCAGCCACAAGTGCCAAGACAAACGATGTTCGAGATGTCATCAGCCAAGCCCAGAATGAAAAAAGACTCTTCAAGAGAAAAACCATCCTCTTTATTGATGAGATCCATCGTTTCAATAAATCTCAGCAGGTACTGTACTACAGCACTTTTTGGAAAAAACCTTTGTCAGCACTTGTCTAAAATTTCCCCCTTTGCCTTAGGATGATAGCTTACTTTAGGCTTTTGATTATAAGATCAATGTTTTTAGTACGTGAATTAGGGAGAAACTAAATTTCGTAACAAACTTCTCATCAACGTTTACTTATCGTGATTCAAAGATTTAAATAAGTCTGAGCTATACTTATAGGTGACTCATTTCTGCAAAGTCCTGTTAGTAACATTTGCCATACACATCTTCATTTCAGCCTCCTCCACAAGGGTAATATTCTGCATTACCTTTAAAAAGGTGGGGAATGTGCATGTGCCTAGGGTGTTTGTTTGGTTTAGTGTTGTTCCCTCTTCTTCATGAGAAAAGAGACCATAGTCATACCATGGAAATCTTGAACTCTGTACTACAGGTTGCAGTTTCTATATTGAACCATACTCCGACTTTCCAATAAGTCTCTGAGCCTTCCTATAGAATTATATAGGGAACTGTAGCCCCAAAGATTGGGTTAAAGAGTATTTAGAAGCAGCCTTACTATTTGTTATATTAGATACAGCAATTTCACGATATCTTACGTTTGTCAAGCAATAAACCAAAGTCACATAAATAAACTAAAACTTTGCAGGTTTCTGACGCTTACTTTTCAGCCTGTAGGGTCATTCTTGTCGCAAGCACAAGTTACTAAGGTGAATAGCCCATAACGTGCTGTGTGTTTGAAATCAAATCATTTAGATAGCTGAGCAGATGAGCTGCCATGTCAGTGAGGATATTTGTCATATCCCCAGGGAACCCAAAGACTCACAAGACATAAAAAACATAGCCTACTCACATGGAATGTTTCAGGTTGTCATTGATTGCGATCAGCTTTTTCTGCTTCCCTCCCATCCTCAGGACACTTTCCTTCCTCACGTTGAGTGTGGGACGGTGACCCTGATAGGAGCAACCACAGAAAACCCTTCCTTCCAAGTCAACGCTGCTCTTCTGAGCCGATGCCGGGTGATTGTCCTGGAGAAGCTCTCAGTTGAAGCGATGGAAGCGATTCTGATGCGGGCCGTCAGGTCTTTAGGGGTCCAGGTTTTGGGCCAGGGCGACCAGCACGGCAGCTCTGCAACTGGCAGCAGCAGCGAGAGCTTGGAGTGAGTACTTTATGGACTGCAGGGTGTTAACGCACACAGCCCGAGGAATTGACTGCCTGCCAGGGAGAGAATGAAGCAGTTGGGGGGTGGGAAGAGAAACTCTAGCCACTTCTAATAGTAAAGAAAAGAAGTAGCAGCATATGGTAGGGGCAGGGGGTGACAGGAGAGAGAGAATTCAAAGCACTGACTCTCTCCGTCCAAAACATAATCTCACCATCTGGATTAGGAGAGAGAGTTTTATACTTGGATCTGTAGCTCCTGACTCACCCTCCCAGGATATTTAAATCCATTCTGCTGCTGAGGATTTGCTGTGAAAGCTTGTAACTGGGTCTTGGTCATGTCCTAATGTGTGTTGTTCTTGTTACTGGTTGTAAAAGCATCATGTTACCATTAAGTGGTGGATGGGACATCCCCTCTTAAATTAATTTGGAAGGGCCTGACAAAAGTTTGTTGTTTTCTGAGAAGTTTTTTTAATAAAATCAGAGAGGATACTATGCAGGATAAGTGCTGTGGTATGTTTTATGGTATGTTGTGGGGAGAAGGGGCTGTTGCTGTGAGGTGTTAATAGATTATTTTAAGATAGACTTTCTTTTTCCCTGCTCCTTGTCCGTGCCAGATAGAATCACACTAAACATTTGGGAGAGTTTTGGAAAAAACGAGGTCCAAGTATGTCCATAAGAGATTTTATCTGCCTTCTGAAATGGTTAGCTGGCAAATGGGACTAATGCTTGGTACTGTTCTACTTTTGTGCACGTTATTACAGTTCCTTCATGTTGATGCTTGTCTGTACTTGTAGTAATTTGCAGTGGATTGACATGGATTTAATTGGGCAGGCACACTGTATAAAATTAATGAGAGGGAATCCACTTTGTTTTTTAGCTTTATCACAGAATGTAAGCACTACGAATCACTAACCTGAATGCTGAGGTCAGGGCAGGGAAAAGGAAAGCTATTCCCTTTTTATTTTTAGGGTGCCCTGCCTCATGGCTTACTCATTTGTAGCTTTAACATACTGTAGTAATGTGAATTTTAGAAGAGAGAGGGCAGTACTGCATGTCAGCCTTAATGTAATGGCACAGCTGTGGTTGTGACAACGCCCTGACTGGGGTTCAGAGACTCTCCTTTCTGTCGGGGATTAAAGTACAAGGCATAGTTTCGGGTGCAGTTGTTTGGGTTTGGGTTTCGTTAGACTCTCCATGTCTGTAACCTTCTGTTAGCTTTGGATGATTTAAACCGCACGGTGTGGTGCTTCATCAAACTGAAAGAAGTCTGGCAGGTAGGTTGTCAGATTAGCACAGTTCCAGAAATTTATCTATGGAGAGAGAGGACCCCACCCCAATGGCTAATGTGGGAGCCAAGCATTTAAAAATAAAAATGGGGTTCAGAATTCAGGAGCATTTGTAGTTATGCCTTAAATCTCTCTTGTCTTTCCTGCCACTGTCTGGTTCTGGTCTGTAGTTGATACATACCGTTGCTGATGAGTTTGGTGGGTTTTTAAGCCATCCCGTCCCTTACTGTGGTTCCAGTTTCAGTCCTTCTTGCTTTGCTGTCCATACCATTTGTGCTGCTTCTGCCACTTTGCTCTGCTCTGGTGAGACCTCACCTGGAGTACTGTGTGCAGGTCTGGAGGCCTCAGTATAGGAAGGACATGGACCTGATGGAGCGGGTCCAGAGGAGGGCCACAAAGATGATCAAGGGGTTGGAGCACCTCTGCTACGAGGACAGGCTGAGGGAGCTGGGGTTGTTCAGCCTGGAGAAGAGGAGGCTCCAGGGAGACCTAATAGCAACCTTCCAGTACCTGAAAGTTTGCAGGAGCAGATGTGTCTCGCCTTTTACCTGTTTTCCTCTTTGCCTCCATGGAGCAGAAGTGTTGTTAGATGCAGGCAGGTAACAGTGTTACTGCTGTCCTGAGCACTAAATGAAGGTCACCAATTACAGTTGCATTGGGTGTTCACTGTGCTCACCTTTGCTCCGGACTTGGAAAAGGAGCTATAAGGCAGCATGTCCCCAAATGTGGGGCATGTCTGCTTTGAAAATGCTGCAGAGATCTAGTCAGAAGGTACAAGAAATACGCATATTGAATTTTGGATTTCATTTCTCCTGTGAGTCTCCCTTCCCAAACCACAGAAGCGTTATATGAGGTCCTGCTTGTGCTGCTCGGCCTCAGTTTATCAGATGGTCTTGGTATCACATCCCTTGCCTGCCATGATGGATGACCTAGATGAGATTTTGAAGAAAATGATTCTTTGTGGTCTCTCCCATTACCTTGAAGAATAAGGTGAGGGTGGGTTTTCCTTGGTCTGTACAGACGTCTTCTGTGCTCAACAAGAATGCAGCCATCGCTGAGTAATTCAATAAGTTTCATCACCTCTGCACTCCATGCACTTGCAGCAGTTATCAAAAGGAAAGTGTGTCTACACAAATTTAGTGCCTTTTAAGTTTTCTTGGTAGATTTTTCTTCTCTTGCTTCCACCATTGCTGGAGGCTTCTGATAAGGTTATGTCACCTGGCTTCTCCTTCATCCTGCTATGGCCTTTTCTTGCTGTAAAGCTGAAATAGAGCTAGCAGGGGGTGCTACCTGCTGTGGTGTCTTTTTATTTGTTGCATCATTGCCCTCATAAAGCTTCTTTGACAACTTTTATATTAGTTACTGGATTTCTTCAGGATAAGGTGTACTTGGTATTATATTTTCCTCAACTTTACCATCATCGAAGTGTGTCTCTTAAAGACTGCAGTAAATTAAGTTGAAAGATGGGGGAATATGAAAGGTAGAAACGTACTCGTGAAGAAGAAGAATAAGCAGAAGTCAATGTTAAAGATGCTTTATATTTGTGAAAATTTGCTTGTGCTTTCTGCAGTTTACTCTGTCTCAGTAGTAGCTCAAACTGTTCCAGGTGTACACTGACACACTAGACTTGTACTGTGTGATAGAGGAAATAAAATTCTTCTTTTCTTGGCTTTTTATTTTTATCTTTCAAGTGCAGTCCTCAGAGTAGTTCCTCTAGTTGAAGTCAGACAGTAAACTTGGATGGTGGATGAATGTATTTGAAGTTAGATGGCACAGAAGGCATACAGCTGAGGGAAATGGAAGGATCCTCAGTTTCCTTTTGGCAAGCCCAGACATCAGACAGTTCAGCTTGTTAGTGGTTGTATTACAAGTACTGACAAGTTTTGAATTCGCTGGTTTGTAAGTCACAATGATGAAGATCTGGGTTTTCAATGTTCAGTACCTTTATTCCCTCTATTGGAGTATCCATCCAATTTCCTTACAGGAAGTAGAGTTGGCTGGGATGAGAGGCGACATTCAAAGACAATGCTGTAAGGCAGTGAGCAATGCATTATCATACTGCAATATTTCAGATAAAGAACTGTATTTGCCTGTAAAAGTGTTGGAGTCTGTCAAGGAGCAAGTGTAAGGGAGGAGAACTGCACTGAGGAAGTAAGAAAGTGCTGATGTGTATGTGGAAGAAGCAATGCGTACTTCATCTCACGTTCTGCTCAGTTACATTAAAATCTTTTCTCGTGCAGGTTCTCCTTGCTTGGATTTCCTTATATTTACTTTCTGATATTGGTTATACCCTCTTGTCATTGGATCAAACACTGCAGTGTTGTACAGGTTTTATGGGTAGTTCATCGTTCGTTTCATGTTGGTTCTTGGCACAAACTGTCTAGAGGGTGTGGAGATAAGGAATAGGAAGAAGGATTTATTATCATGTAGTGGTAGTTTTCCATTCCTTAAGCTAGTAAATCACCTTCAGCTCAGTGAGTGATGGATCCTGGGGCATCCCTTTTGGCTTGTTTATGTTTTTGTCTCCAAGTATCATCGGTTACAAGGTACCAACATTAAGCGTTGGCATGCAGTGGGTGTTCAGTGTTAATTTTGGAGAGCGAAAAAAATATGAGATTGCCCATCTGCAAGAGGATCAGGAGCTTGGGAAGAGGTCAGAAAGCATGGGAGTTATTCTGCCTTGCAGTTCTAGGGTGTGCAGAAGTCGGGTAAAGGGGAAGGTTGTAGGGCACTTGAGCTTCTGAAGACCGGGTAGCTTAAAAATGTAAAGTACAGTGAGTGTCTTCTGGAAGCCAAAGTTTTGAAATAATTGTCTTCCTGATTTTTAAATAAGGCTCCTGCCTAGTGGAGTTAAATTGTCCAAAAAATGGAACTTAAGATTTTAATTCCTTAAAAACAAAAAAAATCACAGAATCCAGTTATTCTAAGTATAAAATGTTGCTGTTTCAAAATACTGAGTGTGAATGGAGCTGAGTTTATGGAACAGGGAAGCACTACGTTATTTCCAAGCAGTGATTCTCAGCAATATGCTGTGCAAATAATCTCCATGTAGAATTTTTCTCCTTTTAAGCTTGTTCTTTATCAGGTCTTTCACATTGTGCTATAGTTGCAGACATGGACTGGATCAGCCTAATACATAATATATTATTTGGAGCAGAATTTCCATTACCAATAAGTTGTGACTTGGATTCCACGATGGAAGTGGAGAAGGCTTTTGCTTGTAACCAGATTTTCCATACTTCCTTATGCATATTTGTTTCAATTCCTGTAATACTAACAGCTTGTGTTAAGTCAACAGGGCACATGGAGTCCTATAGTGAAATCAAAGAGACAGGAATACAACTTGGCTTTCTTGCCCAGCTTCTAATTAGCAAATAAACGGCAAAAGTGCTCTGAGGCCTCACCTTCACTTGGGATGGACTGTTCTCAGGTTCTTGAAAGTGTAGTACCTGCCTTTGAGGGCTCTCGATGCTTCCTCTACACTTGCACTCACTGAATGCAGCTGTGAGTAGCGGTGTGAGGAAGCCTCAAGCACGTGGTCATCTCCTCTGCCAACAGCAGGTGAAGAGCTTAGTCTTTGCAAGTGAAACCTTGTCTTCAGTCTGCCCTGCTGGTGTATCCGAAGTGTTTGCTCAGTGAGCAGCATACTTGGTTTTGTTCCCTGTTGACTGGCAGCAGGATGCCTGTGTGTAGTGCCTGCTGGGTTTTTTTGCTGTCGTCTTTCATTGCATGTAGAAAAATCTGGTGCCCATCTGTAGGTGAACGTCACTCCCTGATTTTCAAGGATATTTGATGCATGAGTCCCTGTGCTGTTACATTCTTCTGCTTCCCCATTCAAACACGAAGATGGTGTTTGCAATGTCGAGGAGAAAGTGCAGTTATTTGAGTGCTACTGTATGTGTGTGCTATTTATTTTTTTGCCCTAGCTTTATCAAATGCATGAGAAATAAGAAGATGGAAATAAAAATATGATGAGATGCATATGTGTATATAGATGGATTTATTTTTCCTGTAGGATGTGATTTCTACTGCCTAGTTTCTGCAGCATGGGTTATGGCCCTAGAAGACATTTGGGTTAAGATTGCAGCTCTACAAGTTTTTCCCTTCATGTGTGGGCATGAAAGGGCTCAAATACTGACTGTTAAAGGTTTTCCAGCACTTTCTGTCTTTTACTTTAGTGTGATAAAGGCAAAGTGGGTTTACAAAGAGGGATAGAGGGCAAGTGAAGAAAATTAGTGGATACATGTGTCTGGGAACACTGGCGTTACCTTTTTATTCACCACTGGTAATAACAGTAATAAATCTTTCTGATGAATGAAGTGCAGGGCTGTTGAGAATCCTTAATTATTTGGCACACAAGGGCTTCATAAGAAATTGCCTCTCGTGCCAAGCTCTGTGCTGTTAATCCCCGCTGATACATGTCACTCTTGATTTTTCAGTCCAGTTACTAGAAATGGCTAAGTTATGGCAGTTACTTAATGACAGGCTTTAATTCCACTACCTACTGTTTGCAAATAAAATCTGCCTCTACCTGGCAAACGCTTTAGCCATTATCTTACCTACATATGTAAATTCTGAGGGTCCAATCCTCAACAGTACACATGTGAAATGTGCAGAGGCAAGTTGGTTTGCATGTGCCCTGACAGTGGGGACTGTAGCCCAGCAGATGAAAGCCTGGAGAAGGAGCTTGAGGGTTTTGTTACTTTCCCAGATTTTTCATAGACTCTCAATAAGATCTCAAGAGATCCTTCACCTGCTGCTGCATTTCTCAATTCTCCCTGTCTTGTTCATTGAGATTGTGTGTTCATTGGAAGTTGGCCTTTTTCACATGTTGGTATAGTCCTGGCACATTTGGTGTAGTAGATGGCAAGAGCAGTGACTTGCAAAAACTGGGATGCCTTTTATTTCTAGTGAGATATACTTTTGTACCCCGGTGACTAAGCTACCATCAAAAGAAAATAAAAATGCATAGATGCTTGACAATATAAACAATCCTGTCAAATTTGGCTTTTTAAAGAACATCTGATAGTAGCTCTTGCTATCGGTAGTTAGTTCAAAACTGTATGCTGATTACTTTCTTCCTCACTGTATTCTCTCACAAGCACTTGGATAGCTGCTTCTCTTTTCATTGTCCTTCCAACAAGGAATTTGAAGTGCTAGCTGTGACATACTGATGGGGTAAAACCTTGTAAAGTTCAACTGGATGTGCTAGAATTGTGCTCTGGCAAAACCCTACCCCTAGTTTCCGTTAACCTTAATGAGATGAGGGAAAATAAGGGGGTCAAATAGATGAAAGCTCCTGCCCTTTTTCATGTGCAATTGCATTTAACATAGATCAGGGTAGGAAGAGGTGGGGTCAGGTCCTGCTGTAATCTCCCAGGTCGTGCAATGCTTAATCATGACAGAAAGAGTTAATTACAAAACTTGAACCCAGCTGCCTCTCAACAAACTTGGTAAAGAAATGATGGTTTTGGCATAACACAAAAGGAGAGGAGTGTGATTGGGGCTAAGAGTATATGATTATTCTGTTGCAGATTCCCAGTGTACATCGAGGAGAAAGCTCTAAATACCCTAGCCTACCTTTGTGATGGTGATGCAAGGACTGGACTGAACGGACTCCAGTTAGCAGTTCAGGCCAGATTAGCAGCGGGGAAGACCACTCCTTTAAATATTACCAAAGGGGGTTCTGCAGATGGCATTCTGATAACAGAAGAGCATGTAAAGGAAGGGCTACAGCGATCTCACATCCTGTATGACCGAGCAGGTGAGTACCTGATACATTCTCCGAGATGCAGTCTTCTCAGGAGCTGTTAGTCTCTCTATAACTTCTGTTTGTTTCTTCCCCTTTCGAACCAGCTTCTCTAAAAATTACTTTTCCTTTACAGTGTAGCAGAAATTCCTTCCAAACAGCGTTTCCTCTTACCACTTAGGAATTGTAGATTAGCTGAAAGATGTATTTGCAGACCAGCAAACAGTTGCACAGTGAAATAATTTGTTTTTTAAGGCTATTAGAATATTGTCTTTCAAGAGGGTTGCAATGTAAAAAGGAAGAAGTAATTTGGTGGGGAGACTTGTTCTCAGAGGGTTGGAAATCTTCCGTTTCACTTTTGTTCCTTGGAAAGTCTTGGAAGTGCTCACATTGATGACAATGTGTTATGTGAAATCCTGAGCGGTTGGCTTTATTTTTAGAGTTGTTTTTTAAGGTAATGCTTAGGGCAGATCACATAAATCTAATTGCATTTAAGGCATCCTGATGTGATAACCACTCTTGCTAAGTTTGTGACTTGGCAGTGTTAGGTGTCACAGTAGGTGGCCAGTGTACCATTTCATCTGAGAGGGTTAAAAAAAATCAGAGAGTGAATATTAGAGATAGGTAGATAGAACTCATATGCCAGTTCTTCATGAGTGCTTAAATCAGTATAGTATCAAATGGTTATGCCAAGTAGTATTTGGAGAACTGATAAATTTTTGTTTCTCTACTGTATGTGATATGCTGACTTAATTGTCACTACTCCAAACATGTGATGAGGGATTATTTTTTTTTTGAGGTTCTTTGTAAAGTATATGCCTGCTTGCAGTATTCTTGCTACAAAGAAGAAATGACAGCTCATTGTTGGCAAAAAGTCAGCTGGGTAGATAGATACTGGTATGGCAGCTGAGAAGTTGAGGGTAGACAGGGGGAAGGAGAAGAAAAATTTTGTGAGGTCTGTGGCAGGAAGAAGTCATGAGCAGGAGGAAACAGAAAATGTGAGCGGTTTATTGGTGTGAGTCTCTTGCAGTGTCTAGGTCCCCTCTGTATTTGCTGTCGCCTTGTGGACACTGTCACACAGAACTTTTGTCTGTATCCATTGTTCCCAGCTCTTCTACGCCTATTTGTGTTGTCAGAGATGGCACAGAATGTCTCTTCCTGAGGCTCATGGTCAAATCTAGGCAGCATGTGTCAGCCCCTTCTCCATGGCAGAAATCCTTTGAGCTCTGTGTAGGATTTCTGGTTTTGTCAGAGGTTTTCAGCGAACGGTGAGCGCAGTGAAAATTCTGTTTGTCTTGATTGTAAGAATGCCAAGGAGCCTGCCACAGATACTGTCAGAGTAGCAGTACATGCCTTCCCAAAATTTCTCCCTTCCGTGAAGTAATCCGTATCTCAGTTGACCGTTTCTGTCCGTAGTAGAGATGGTTATTTGTCCTTTTATGTACAACGGGCCTCTGGATAGAGGCTACTATATAAATAAAGAATTTTTGTAGCATGTTTTATCCAACATTTTTTGGATCACAGTCATGGTGGTGAAATCTACAATCCTCTAATATGAAGTGCTTCAGCTTTATAAAGTGTAGGGATGTGTAGTGTGTTCTTGTAGAAAGCACCAATTAATCAATTAGTGTTCAAAGCTGTGTAAATACGGAATTTTGATTTTTACATCGTTATTTATTTATTGTCACTTTTGGCAGAACTTGACAAATGTATGTGGCCAGGCAGTCTTTCATGTACTTCACCAAGTAGTCGAGGAAGGAAATTATTTGTCATCCAGTCATTAGGCTATTGTTCTGATCTTTGTGCAGATAATCTATGCATTTTAGCTGGAAGGACAAAAAACCCAGCTCTAATCAGATCTCACTGCCAGCAGCCACCTGCAGCCCTTGCAGTGTGAGAGGAAACAAACTATTTAGCTATTCAGTCATATTTTAGCTTTTAACTTGTAGGGTTTTTAATTTTTATTTTGAGAAAATGATACAGCAACTAAATCAATTAAGGCTTAACTGCAGATGGACAGTGAATAGATGTTTAAGATAGTTATGTTGTGTCGTGTTCCTCTTATGTATTGTGTTTCTCTGCTAACACTGATTTAACAGCAAATGCCAAAGACAGATACCAGACTAACTGTAGGATTTTTGTCTCACTTTCTGTGTGGTAACATAACTTCAGTTATGGTAAAGACTGGGAATGGGCTAAACTGAAGTTCATTTATTTTGTAATCTGGATCACAGGTGTTCCTTCCTCTTCTGTGGAAGAGGAAAGAGAATGTGTCTCACACTTTAATCTTTTTTGCTGGCTTTATTGTTTTCTGCTGGACCAGAATGAGAAGTCTTTTTATCCCTGTTGTTGCTCTAGTCTGTCTTCCAAAGTTTTCTTCTGTCCTTTATTGATGGGCAATTGATGTTTACCTTTGGCAAAAACAGCAAATAATGTGAGATGGGGACCTCTGCCCCTCTGCCTACTACCTTATAAATAAGGATTGCTTAAGAAGTCCAGATATTAGGTATGTTTGGTCAATGAGGCCTTTCCCTATCTTCTGCCAATCTGTTTTTAGATAAATCAGAATCTTAAATGAGCTGGAAGACTCTTCATGAGCACATAAAGCAATTTAGGGGAATAAATGAGAAAGACTTACGCATCTGTATACACTAGACCTCCTGTCCTCCCCAAAGCTTCTTGTGTAGTATCTTATTTCTCACCAGAAAGGTATGTGCTTTGTGGGAACTGCATAGAGCAAATGCATTTTGATTCCAAAAACTCTTTAAAATAGTTCTGATTGCAAGGGGCATCTGGGATGCAGAACAACGATCATAGATAAGTTGGCATGTAGCCATCTCAACTGAATTGATAAGGCCAAAATCTGTAGGTTGGCTAACAAGCCTGAGAGACAGAGCTAGTAAATAAACATCAGTAAAAAGTTCTTTAATTATTTGGTTTTTTACACTTTTTAAATTTCTTTAAAGTGTTTCTAGTAACTCACACAGAATATATGTAAACTGTATTTTAAAAAAAATAGATTGGACAAAGAAGTTTTATTTTGCCTTTAATTGAAACTGCATTGAAAGTACAACCACGTGTTTTTTCTGAAGAAGTCCAAGTCTGCTGTGTAACTGTTGTCATCATTTTCATGACTATGTCACAAACGTTAACCTTGTGGAGAAGCTGATCAAGTGGGAAAACTGTCTCCTTTCTCAGCCTCTGTACCCTGAAGTCCCCTGTAGGTATGTGTCTCCAGCCTCAACCTATCTCCTGGATTCCTTCTGCCCCTCCAGCTGGTCTCCCCAAGTATAACACTTCTTACAGTGACCCAAACGGTGTGTAAGAGCACTCTAGGAAAAAAAAAACTCTGGGCAGGTGCAACCTCTGGAGATACTCAAAGGCCATCTTCCTTACTTTTAAGAGACCAAGAGACGCCTCTTCCCAGAGGACGGTACGAGTTCAGCTGCTTGGGTTTATTGCTACTAACTCAAGTGTTATGACGGAGCACGGACACGCTGTTTGTGTTGGCAGGAGAAAGGACTGCATACCAGAGGGCTCTTTGTGTGGAGTCCTTGCAAAAATAGCTGTCTGCCGGCCTGCGTACGCCAGCAGCGCCCGTGTTCAGTTCCCCCCAGAACCATACTGAACGGCGACGCGGGAAGATGGACCTAGTTTCTGACCTGGGAGGGGAAGGTCTTGCTGTCTCTGAAAGGAGCAATTGCAGCTGTATGCAGGCTTTGGTTCTCAAACTTATGCATGTGGCCTTTATTTTGCAGGGCCCACAAGTGACAGCGATGTGTGCTCGTTCAGCCCTCGGGCTGTAAATCCTTTTAGCCGTAGGAAGAAGAGAAGTATTAACAGATGGCTGTGCATGCAGCCAGTTGCCTTTATACTACACACTTAGCTGTGAGCCAAGGAATGCCAAGCACTTTGAAAAATAAAAAAGGCAGATTATGTGGAAAGTTTAACAATGGTATTGCAGCAAAATACTCTTACAAGTTTGATTAAAAGAAATGCATGTGAATCAAAACCATCTGGCTGCACAGAGAAGAATTGCAAGCAGGAAGGGTCTCATTCGGTGTTTGTAACGTCGACCCTCTATTTTCAACTGTAGTCCTAAAAGATCTGTGGAATGGCTTTGTTTCTCCCTGTAGTCCATAGGTAATCTTACAGTAAACTTGAATGTTAAAAAAACCTCCTTGTAATTCATAATTCATTCGGTCTTCTTGCTAAACGCAACTTTCTTAGGGGGGTTCCAGGGTTGTGTGCTGTGACTCTGCTTCCTCCGGATTGTATAATCTGCCATCATTGGATACTGGATAGCCACAGCAAAATTTCCTTTTTTTTTTTTTTGCTATGTAATGCAGCAAACTCATATTTCCTGTACAGCACACTTTATTTTCACCTTTTAGTTGACGTGAAATTCCTTTCTCTAAAATATCACTAGCCACATAGTACTGGATTTCTCTGTTTCTTCTGTGTTTTTCTCAAAACTGTGTGTGTCTGCAAAAGCAATGGTCAGTGATTTATACATGCTCATACTTTACTCTTTGTCAATTAGGAGATATTTATATAGTCTTCCTCCTAACTGCTTGAAATTTCCATATATTTTTTCTTTGGAAGGAAAGTTAATTAGGGTACCAAACCCAAATTGTTTGCCTCGCAGTGTTTAAAAAAAACTATCCTCCTCTTCATCTGCAGTTGCTCTGTTATGCATGTGTGCTTAGTGGAATGATCCATGTGGCAAAGCATGAAGACATTGAAAAAAATTTAATGAACACCATAATAGCATACACATAGAAAGAGTTTGAGAAGGCAGCTTATGTTTATCTGCTGGGATCTAGTAAAATACATTGTGTTCCCTTAAAAACATTTAACACTTCCTCCTAACAGCTTTGTGTATCTCTTCTCCTGCATCCTGAATAGGAGAAGAACATTACAATTGCATTTCTGCCCTCCATAAGTCTATGAGAGGCTCCGATGAAAACGCTTCCCTTTACTGGCTTGCTCGAATGCTTGAAGGTGGTGAGGATCCGCTCTACGTGGCAAGGAGGCTGGTGAGGTTTGCAAGTGAAGATATAGGTCAGTATCTGCAGTATTTCACGTTCATTAAATGTTTCTGATTAAATTCAGATTAAATAAATTTTCTAGGCTTCAGGTTTCCAGAAATTAGTGCTTGAGGAAACAAAACAACTCCAAAAATGCTGTATGCAAAATGGGTGCAAAACACTGAAGTGCTCCACCTCCAGAGAGACCTACGTGTGGTGTCACTGTGATGGTTGCCTGTTGCAGGAGAAACAAATATTTTTTTGAGGTCAGGTTTTGGCAGTGTATTAATGTGGATTCTTTCAAACTCTGGTGATTGAGGTCACCAGTAGACTTGTGCCACAGAATGTGTATTTCAGGGATATCTGCCTTTCTAGTGACAGTGGAAGGTGAACGCCTACTTGCAAACCTCAGACTTGATAGCTGGCTCCCTAGTTGTAAGGCATCTTGATTGACTTATCCAAAGTAACAGCTGCAGCAACACTTGGGGCACATATCTGATGGGTGAAGAGTTATGAGATCTGGGGAAGCTATGTCTAGAGAGCAGTATTGCCCGATTTCTTTCTTGGTTCCAAAATGTAAGTGAATCATACACGGGCAAGCACTGCTCGGGCTGCCACCCTGTGGCAACAGATTTAGTCTATAAATCATACCCATGATTTAGACCTTTCTTTTTGGGGGGAGACAGAAGAAGGAAGGCTGTGGATGGCGGCAGTATATCTTATGTACTGCAAAGTATTGCACCAGAGGTTCCAACATCTGAGAAAGCAACTTTGAAATGTGCATGGATCACCTTCCATCTTACAGGAGGGGAGGGGAGAAGAAAAAAGAGAGGGTAACCAAAGTAAACTGACTAACCTGCTTTTATCCGATCCCGTTTTGTAGGGCTGGCAGACCCTTTGGCTTTAACACAAGCAGTTGCTGCTTATCAAGGCTGTCACTTTATTGGAATGCCAGAATGTGAGGTAAAGGCTTCATTAAGTCACTGATTTGAAAGTACTGCAAACTGTAAAACGTATCTATAGTTATAAAAAGAAATAGAGATTGCAAGGACAAGGCAAATTTAGTTAGTTGTTCATTCAGCATGCCCTTTCTTTGACAGGAGAGCATCGTAGCTCTTAAAATAGATGTTGTAGTTTGAAATAAAATTCACTGCCTATTTCTTGTTAAAGTGTGGTATGTGAACTAACGTAACTGTGCTTGACCTATTTTTTTTCTCTCTGTTATAAATCTGATATTCTAAAGTAGCTACTCTTTTCTAGTAGTAAAAATCGTGAAGACCTATGTTACTGTTAAATAATGATATTCATGTGATAGTAGCAGGCAGGGGTCAGTTTAAAAACATAATCCCTATCATTCTACACGAACAACCTGAATAACAGACCTTTTACCAAAGAGCTTAAAAGAAGTCATTTAACACTTTCCCTTTTCTTGTTTCCAGGTCATTCTAGCACAATGTGTAGTGTACTTTGCCAGAGCACCAAAGTCCATAGAGGTGTACAGGGCGTACAGCAATGTCAAAGAATGCTTGAGAATGCACACGGGACCTCTGCCGCCTGTTCCGCTGCACCTGAGAAATGCCCCAACAAGGCTCATGAAGAACTTGGGCTATGGTAAAGGCTATAAATATAACCCCATGTACAAGGAACCTGTAGAGCAGGACTATCTGCCAGAAGAGTTGAAAGGAACAGACTTCTTCAAGGAACGAAAAACGTGACTGCCTTGCTCGGAATGGGTTTTAATTTTATGACTCGTACATTAGTACTGGGGGAAATTGCCCTCATGCTTTCAGCCATCTATTACTCTGGTTGAACGTATTGAAGCCACTGATCCTTTCAGATACTTTCTTACCTCTTCAGAAAAACAGCAGTAAAACCAGGTGTTTTGTAAAGAATTGCAGTTAGACAGTGTAGAAATGGAAAAATAAGCTTTATCAGTGCTGTTACCCTCCGTTTCAAATGAAATGGAGAAGAAATGAGAGTGATCTCTCTGGCTCTTGCTGTGAGACAATGTATATTGTGTTGATCGGTATCTATTTCAGATTTTGAGAATGTTTATTTTCCAGAAAAATAGTAAATTGTACACCCTCTCCTAAAATATGGTAAACAGAATTACAGTGGAATTCTTGCTCTTGCGATGTTCCAAAGACTAATTTTGTACAACAACGTGTATCAAACCAATAATATTGATAAAAATATAGTCTATGCATTTGTTTAAATATTCTTACGATGTCAGTGTGGTTTTGAAAGTTTGAGGTTCCTTCAACTTTATCATCCCTGCTTTTCAGAGCAAGTTTAAATCATTTTGGAAGTATAATAGTTGTGAAAACAGCTGAATTACATTAGTTTTTTTAAGGTGTACCGCTTAAAAGAATTTTATTGTGTGAGGACATGTTGGGAAGTGCTTTTTGGAAAGGAGATTCCTGGTAGCGGAACACACCTATGTATTTCCAGTTGTGCTTCAGAAATTCCAATAGCTTTGAAATAGAAAGTGGAGGGACACAAATTGACTTCCTGCTGTTATAATAGAGATTTTGGCTTCCTCTTCCTACTGAAAACATATCCACGTCCAAGATTGCTGTTGACTGGACATTTCAGTAAGTGGAACGTACGGTCATGGCAGTGTCCGTGATGTTGACAACATTCCTTCACTTCAGTGCTGATTATTTTTCTTCTCCTCAACTCTCCTGAAGGGTGCAGTGCTCCAGTGTGCTGAAAAGCCAGCAACTGTGAAAACAGCACATGACTGTGCTAACTAGCAGTTTGACTGTGCTAACTAGCAGTTTGACTGTGCTAACTAGCAGTTTGACTGTGCTAACTAGAAGCTGGGTGGCAGAAGGAGGACTGTGTTTGGCTAGAATTGCAGCAGATAATTAGTGAAGAAGATTTCCATTACTGAAACACTGAGGAGCCACTAGGGCAAGCGTTCACACTTGTCAAAGTGCTGTGGAGTAAAGTGACTACCAGTGATGGGGATGTGTGTCTTGGCTGAAAATTACCGTCTCCACAGTAGTGTGGTGCAGTTACAACTGGATTTGTGTGGTAACTACTCATGATTCGCTTCCTGCGTACCCCATATACCTTTGTTACTGATTGACTTCAAGGATTCCTGTCCTGATCCTGCTTAGTTCACAAAATGTGAGGAGATCAAAGCTTACAATGCTGTGTAGCTTCAGATCTTCTTTAGCTGTTCAATTAAGCAAGCCATGTCCCTGATAAAAGGAGGTGGTTCTGCTGACTACTCTGAGAGGTGTCTAAAGGTTAATAGCTCCTCTAAAAGGACTAGGTATCACAGATCGTGTCGTTGGAGATTTTTATAATATGGAATCATTTGGTTTTTTCTGATGTATCGCATTGGCTGAAAAATCACTGTAAATGTGAAGCAAAGCACCAGTGTTGCATTTAACTTTTTTATTTTTTAACTTGCGTCCAGCTACCTAATTCAGTCTGTAAATATGTATTTCATTCTGGGGCAAAAAAAGCAAACTCTCCTGCACTGGAGTCATACTGAGCTCTTGGGACCTCTCTGGAGCCAGGCGGGTGATACAACCCAGCCACCTGCTGGTCAGCTGGCTCCTACACACACATTGCAGGTGAGTATTTCTTGACAGCAGAGGGGTTTGATACTGTGGAGGAGACTACAACCACGCACCCAGAGTTTGTTCAGAGCAAGTTCTGCAGACCCAGGAGGTCTGTGGTCTGTGGGTGCAGTTCCAAGTCAGGAAGCCAACCTTAACTTTCCTTCAGCAGGAAATTCAGCTCATTACTCTTTATGTTTTGAGATACAGTGCTGGACCGGACCTTGGCCTTGATTGTAGGTTTTCAATCTATAACCTGCAAAACTTGTGCTAACACTCACAGAATCACAGAATATCAGGGATTGGAAGGGACCTTGAAAGATCATCTAGTCCAATCCCCCTGCCGGAGCAGGAACACCTACATCAGGTCACACAGGAACGCATCCAGGCGGGTTTTGGATATCTCCAGAGAAGGAGACTCCACAACCTCTCTGGGCAGCCTGTTCCAGTGCTCTGTCACCCTCACTGTGAAGAAGCTTTTCCTTCTATTTTAAGTGGAGTCTCCTATGTTCCAGTTTGCACCCACAGGCAGTTAGAAGTGTTGGGCTATTACTGTCTGAGGTACTTCTCCATTCTTCTTTTCTTCTATTAGCAAAAAGAACGGGATAACCGAACCAGATTTGCTTAATTTTTCTGGCACCTACTAGTGCTGAAATCTAATTGACTAGAAAGTTGTACCCAAGGGGAATGCCAGACTGTAGTTTCTTGCCTGCAGCTGACAGAATTCTTTACTCAAAGCCTTAACTTTCCATTTACAGTTCTTATTTAGTTATTTAAGACTAGATCAGACTTCCCTTCTTACAACAAATTCTGTCCCAGATGTTACAGCAAAAGTTGCACAGAAGTTTTGCAGAACGACAATCACGTTTTGCCACCTGTGCCTCTCTAGTACCCTCTGTTCTGGAGCAACTTGGTGTATTCAAGGTGGACCTGATGAAAATCCTCTGTGGTGGTCTGCACTCAGCAAAGATTTGGTGGAGTTTAGCTGATAGAGTCTCTATTGGCCAAAAATGTCTGTGGCTGTAGAGGCTATAGCTAGTCCAGCTATGCAGAGATTATTATTTTCTCTACAGTGTCTCCTTTGAGTTGCCTGCAGGCCACTGCAAAATTACAAACAAAGACAGTCTCTCCTGTGTTCTTAAGGTTCCCATGATGGTCCTGCTTCTGTTCTGCAAGGAAAGCACTGAGGAAGAAAATTGGCATTGCTGAGCTTGTGTCTGAAATGAGAAAAATTAACATGCGTTACAGCATGGAGAGAGTGGAAAGCCTGCAGGTAAGACAAATTAATTTTAAAATAGTTATTGACTCTTAGCTGTTTGTCCCCTTCAATGTGGCTGAAAAAATTCTGCATCAATAGAAGCAGAGGTTGGAGGTGACGGGAAAATGCAACCATGCTATAGAGTCTGTGCAACAAATCATGTGGGTTTCCAGTAGAAGACGGTGTAAGGGTAATACTGTAATCGATATGAATTGTGGTCCAAGTAAACACAGATTTTTCTGCCCCTGTCTGACTAGAAGGGGAGTTCTCCCTTTGTAAATACTTAGTCCTTGTTCCTTTCTCCTACTATCAGCCTCTAAGCACTTGTGCATTATCCATATGGTGCTATATTGCAAATTTTCTCCAGTTTGGCTGTCCTCCTGTGCATGGCCTGAGTCTTTTCCTTATCTACCAACTCATGCCTCCATCTACAGTGTGTAACGTGATATATCAATATTATTTTATAACGTGCTGTAATGTAAAGGAAAAAGATTAAGGGATCTGTTCTCCACACTCTCCTACTGATGATGAGGCTCTGCCTGTTCATGGGACAAATTGCAAATTTTCTAAAAACTGCAGGAAAAAACATTTAGGTCAGATATATCAAGAAGGTAATAAATTAAGTGTTAATTCTTAGAATGTCATTCCCATAATAAAGATTAACTAACTTTTTATTGGGGAAAAAAGGCAAATGAGGACCTTCAGGGTAGTACTAGAATCACAAAATATGAGACACCAAAAATTCTTTTTGAAGGGGAAGAATTTCTCAAGTTTTGTAAAACTGTTCCACAATTTTTTGTGATACCGTGTATGATAGACAAAAGATGATTACTCATGGAACTCTGAGATTAAAACCCAAGTGACTGACCGGGGTCATACATGTTACTAGTGCAAGAAGAAAGGCTTTCTGTACCTGTGAAGGCTTAGATATTACCACTTACATTCTGTGGCAACCTTACGAGAAGTCATTGCCTAGAACAGAGGAAGTATTGATTAGTTATAACCCATTAGTTTGCTATAATTATTTATTTCCAAGACCAGATTTAGCTCCAGATTTACTTACTAACAATCACTGAAGACTCTAACAAAACCATGAGTTTTGCTTTGCTGGGTTAGTATTTGGAGAACATAAAGTGTTGCTATTTGGGTCAGAGATTAGTGGACATTCCTGGTGCATGCTTATGGAGTATGTGAGGCAGGGGACTTACGTGATGAAGAATTACCAGCAAAGCATGAAGACTGGTTTAGAATTACTAGCAAGGCACTTCAGATTCTTACTCTTGGTAATGTTAGCTTTTATATATTGCAAGAAATCCAAACTACCAAGATTATTCAGCTGTAAAATATGTCACAACTATTCTTTTCTGGGGTTGGACACACACATTCAAAGGTTTTGGTCAACGGCTGTCCTGTCTTGTCTAGATGGTGGGTTATAAAACTGGCAGGAGGTATCTTCCACAGCACATGATGAGGCCCAGAAGCTGATAATACTTATAGTTCATGAAAGCTTTGATCAAAGTGTCTTTCTGAAGATGAGTAAATCTTTTGACAAGCTTAGTTGATGTAAATCTGTATATTTTTCTTTTTAACCCATAGTTCCCTTGGTTTTATCGTTTCATTGGAACTTTGTCGTTACTTGAACTAATGCAGTAATTAGATAAGTATTTTTATCCTGCTAGTTCTCTGAAAGGCATGGAGGAATAAGGCAAGATGTGGTCATGCAAAGGTCCAGGTTAGGGAAAGTTTTCATAACCTGTAGAACTGAGCCAGGGTTCTTGCCTGGTGCTCACCTGGGAGCTTTTGAGTGCTGTGTGGAGGAACATGTGGGTTGAGGTGGAAGGCAGGGATGGAGGACTCCTGATTGCACAAATGGAGCTGAATCTACCCAGAGGAATAATGGAGTGAGGAGACACTCCTGAAACACTGGTTCAGAACAATTCCAGCAGCCAGAACTGCTGTGGTCAGCACGAGGCTGCAATCACAGAATTGGGAGGGGAGCTTTGGGACAGGTCCCCTCAAAGCAGCTCCTTCAGGACTGGAGCAGACCAGTGGTGGTGAGTCCTCCTTCCCTTCCATGCCTACTGCTCAGACAAGCTCAGCCTGCAAGAAGGGAGCTGAGTAGGTGTTGTATGGGGTGAGACAGAGTCCTGGGTTTCCTCCTGCTCCCCTGTGCAAGAGGGGAAAGAGTTTTGATCAAGTTGCTTTTGCATTGGTCACAATTGATTTTTCCACCTATATGGTGTTTCCCAAGGTTCTTTGCACTGTTTCCATTTTTTCCCATCAAAAGAAAATAAACAGTAAGCAGAACCTGATGACCTTACAATGGAGACTTCATTACTAATTTTCCAGTGGCAAAAATCATCTGGCTAGGAACCAGTGTCAGTGTTACTCAGTGTGCAGATGATGATGTCCCCAGTGAACCCTGGTCTCTCCCATCACCAGAAGGTTGTGCGTGATGGCTGGGCTGGGGCTCTGCAGGTTTTCTGCAGAACAGTGTAGAACAAGAGACAAAGAGCTAAAGGGATTTCACTAAGAGCTGCTGGGATGGCTAAAACAGCACACAGGAGCCTGCAAGTGGCCCAGGCCAGGGGGTATTGCCAACAGCTGACTCAGTAGCTCACCTGTTAGATGAGGTGGGTGCATGCTGATAGTTTTCCTTGTGACTGAGTTTACTGCATACGCTACTGGGTAAGATGCCTTGTTCCCATCCCCTTCCCTTACTTCTCCCTTCCCTTGGAAACTATCAGTTGTCTCCCCCAGGTTCAGAGCAGGGTTAGTCGAGGTTATCTTTTCCAGTGCTGGAGTAAACCTGAGAGGCATGTGCTGGCCTGCAGAGGGCAGCACAGCTTGGCAAAGCGCTCAGAGGCGCTTCTTAACGTTCTTCAGCTCCCCATAGCTTTTTCTGTCAGTCCTGAACCAAAAGCGTTTGTGCCCTTCAGGACAGCTCCATCAGCCAATGCAGGCTAATGGGCTACTAAAATGTTGGCAACAAGTTGAAGTTTCAAAACCGTCGGGCTTTGTTTCATGGCCTCTTTCCAAGCAAAATATTACTTACCTTTTCCCTTCCTCCCTATGGTAATTAGCAAGATGCTGTACTGAAAATGGAGTGGCTGCTCCCTACTCTCTCCCTCTTGCTGATGTGGATCTTTTTTTATGTTCCCTCTGAAGAGCGTTATCTCCACTGTTTGAAGAACTTGGTGCTGTATTTAAAAGCTCATCAGAACCAGATGCACTCAAAAACGGACATCTTGCCCCACACCATTTCCTGTCCCTCTGAAACAAACCCAAAGCAAAAATGTCCATTTCTTTTCAGAATGACATGTAGAGTCTCCATGTAGGATTGCCAATGCTGCTTTTAACAAGCAGAAGCCGATCTGCTAGTGAAATTGTTTCAAAAGCACAAGATGAAAGCATGGAATTAAAAAATAATGAAGTCTGTGTCTTTTGTTTTTCTGGCTTACCCTTTGAGGCTCACTTAAGGGCAAGAGTGGTCTCGTTAAGAATCACATGCTGATATACTGGCAGAGTTACTTATCTTCAGAGAGCAGAGCCTCAAAGAAATACCAAATATTGCAGTGTCACCAAAAAATTAGGGATGAGATTTGGTTCCCATTAAGTGATAGTTGCTTCCACTGTAAAGAGCACCGAACACTATCAAAATCCACCATACTGTGATCTCTTTTTCTCTTATATAAATTGTTCCACTAAAAAGCAGCGCAGATCATGAGAAAAGCCATGCCATAGCCCAAGTTGGAGAATTCAATACACATGAGAAAAAGCTCATACTGATATGAACTGTTTCTCCCTTACTTTTGTTTCTGGTTTCAAAGATATGGATAGCAAGAAACATTCATTACTAATGTGTCCAATGAATTCCAATGCAGTTTTTTAGAAAATTATCTGATAAATAGTTTCCATTATTCAACTAGTTTGACTCTCACATAAAAAAAATATGGATGATATAGCTGGTAAGGAGTTGTCCGGGCTTTTATACTAAATATTTATGTGAAATTATGACTTCTAGTTTAGTTTTTTGTACTGTTTTCAGTGCACAAAAGTTTAAATCCTCAGTTAACCTCTGGGCTTCCCCCCCTTTGCTTTGAGTGTTTTCTCTTATGTTAAAAGAAAAATTCTTGGCTAACCCTAATCCTTGGTTCTCTCATTTTCCATTATATGACTTAAAAATAAAAGTAATTAGACAAGCTGGTTATTTGAAGTTCTATTTAATCTGAAGATACATTTTCTGTCTGACATGGTTAATTCAACATTTGAATTGCCAACAGCCACTGCACGTGTTCAGGGTGTTTCCAGACCGGCTGCGTTCTCCAGGATTTTGTCTGTGGTCTTGGTCTTTTATTGTTATTAAGTAGTTGGGGATTGCATAGGCCCCTGAATGAATATGGGTAAGAATATGTATTTAGTTGGTTCTGGAAGATGACATGACAGTGCTAGGCAGGTTTGCTATAGTTAAAAAATAAAAATAAATAAAAACCCAACAAAACCAGTTTCTGATTTCAATTGCACCTTTTTATCTCAATAAGTTCAAATTAATTGCACTGGTCTTACCTCCTGTCTAGTGAAAATGTTAAAAAAATCAACACAAGTATCTGTCTCAAATACATCTGAGGACATGGTCAGGTTTATGTGCTTTAGCAGGATTTTGGTCATATATAAATAGCTAAAAACATTTAACAGTGAAAGTATTACTAAACATGCTCTGAGTTAACTCATCTATGTAAATTCATCTCTAGGATAAGGTGACTTATCCTAGACAACTGTCCTCCTTATCCACGCCGTGGTGTTTGCTAAGTAGGAAGAACAATTTAAACGGTGTGAATCGGAGAGCAGCCAACTGCCCCAACAATACCCCAAAAGCAGGGTCTGGAGAGTAAGCCTTATGGGGAGGAGAAGAGGCTGAGGGAGTTGGGGTTGTTCATCCTGGAGAAGAAAAGGCTGAAGGGAGACCTTATCGCTCTCTACAAGTGCCTGAAAGGAGATTGTAAATACGTGAGGGTCGGTCTCTTCTCCCAAGTAACATGTGATGAGACAAGAGGAAATGGCCTCAAGTTGTACCAGGAGAGGTCCAGATTGGATATCAGGAACATTTTTTACACTGAAAAGGTTATTAAGCATTGGAATGGGCTGCCCAGGGAAGTGGTTGAGGCACCATCCCTGGATGTATTCAAAAGACAGGTTGACATACTGCTTGGTGACATAATTTAGTGATGAGTTGGGTTGTTTTCATCAGAGTTAGGTTGATGGGTGGACTAGATGAACTCAAAGGTCCCTTCCAACGTAGACAATTCTATGATTCAATGAAACGGTGGTGGTGGGTGGTGTTCTCTCATTCTTTTTAAATTACTGAAATCAAAGAGCTATCGTAAAGAGCCTGTGTAAGCAGTCGTACAAAGTCTGGTCTGGCTTACTCATCACACCACAGTGAGCAAATACTGCTTGGAGTTTGGGAATGTGATAAAGCCTGGTCTGTTTAGGAGAGGCCAAAATGGGAGAGTGAACACCCTCTGCTGTCATCTTCTCTTCCACTGGAAGAAACTCAAGTGTTGTCTTCTGAAACCAGCAGCCTGTTGCAAATTGGTCTTGAACAGGGAAGTTCATAGTCAAGTATTTATTGGCCCCTTCCTAGGAAATTTAACTGCAGTCAGTCTGGCTTTTTAATGTTGTGGTCCCCTGGGTTAATAGAAACAAAAGGGTTTATAGATGGGAAGTTTTGGGTGTTTTTTATTGTGGGTGTGGATTTATGACTGCTACTTTGCTAAATCCAGGGTTGGGCTCCTGATTTTATATTGAGACTTCTGATGTTACGTTCTCTCATCCTGTATGTTGTATCTTTAACTCATAAAAATTACATTTTCTTCCTTTTGTTCTCAGGTAAAGCGTCTCATACTGAAAATTACCAAGCTTTGAACTCAGTGTGACCTGTGTTTCATTCAATAGTTCGAAAAATGAAAAGTCCTTTGCATGAGCTAGTTGAAACAGCATTTCATTTTTTCAGAAATGTGAGTACAGTTGGCGTTCCAGTTTTCCCAGTTGAAGTCAGCCCTTGTCAGTTACTTGTTCTGTCAGAAGCACAGAAAAACAAAAACAAGAATAGGGGGAAAACTACTCAGAACTATCTTATTGTGGGATGTGAATTCTGGGAGGGGAATATTTGTCAATAGTTTTGCTGGATTTTTTAGAATTGTTGAATGCGAAGCTGATTTTCTTGAGACTCTTATTACAGAGATTTTATTTTGTGCATCCTGTCCGTAGAAAGACAAATCTGTTTCAATATAATGGTTCAGTTACTGAATACTGTGACCAAAGTAATAAAGAAATCATGAGCCTCCTCATAAAGCTACGCTGATTTGTACTATTATGCAAGGCTTTATCTTTCTTCTGCTCTCCTGGTAATTACAGCTCTAAAAGCTTTTAGACGTCATGTATTTTGAGTGCACTGGCCATATTTAAGCATATAAAGATAAGGATATAATTACAACAGAATTTTTGAGCCTTACTTAATCAAAACCAATCTATGGCAGCAGCAGCAGCTTTTTGCTAGAAAGCTTGAAGATGAAAGCCCAGAAACCCAGAATTAATGCAATGCCAGACTGTTGCAAATTTTAAATTTTCCACTGGTTTTGTGTTAGTGTTTTTCTCAGATATTCGCAAAGCGTTCAGCACAGAAGGGGTTACGTCCCCATCTGCCCCCTGCAATCCCCACTCTCCTTTACCAGTTTGTCAGCGCCTTTGCAACTGAGATATTGCCAACCCACGGGAAACTTATTTACTAATGTGCAGGCCAAGTGCTTGTGGCATTTCACATAAACTGTTCCTCTCTCGCTGTTGCCTGGAGGCGCTTGCAGCTGCGGTCATTACACTTACAGGGGAAGATTCACGCAATCACCTCCTCTACTGAGTAACTTGTTTTTCAGTATTCTCACCTATTCTGAACAGGCCAAGGACTTCACACAGCTGATCACGCCGGCTGCACCAGTGGTTTTCTACAGAACCAGCCTTTAGGCAGAGTTATTTTTGTACTCTGAAATACTAAACTCATTTTGAACACAAGTTTAAGAAAGGATTTTTATTTGTTGCTTAAAGACAAAATTAATACGCAGTTTACAACTATAGAAATTATTGACCCCCACTAAAAACTGAGGTTGTAAAAGTAAACATTACAGTACCCAAGATATAAACATTATACACAAGCAAATAAGCTCCAGAGATAAACACAGAACGATAACAGTATGTAATCACAGTGGCTCCCAGGAATAAAGCTTTTGTGCATAAAGAGGTAGTGGAAGTCAACTCTGTGAATGCTGAATACGTAAAGTACAAAAAGAGACATATCCTGTATTTACTGCAGCTTCTACACACTCATCCTCTGGGAGGCTGAAGGATCACACAGGTTCTGGCCAGAATCTAATGTCATATTGAAAGCTTCTGAACTTGTAGAAAGGCCTCTGTTAGCTTCAGGCACCTAAAACCTCTAAGTCCTAACACACTTGCATTTTCAGTAAAGAAAATGGCACCAGACTGTACATGTTAAAAATCCTCTTTAACGTGTCACATAACGTTGAATGAGGAGGAGAAGAAATTAATTACAAAATCTGCAGGTTTTTTGGCTAATGACTGGAGGGGGGGTTACTTTTGTTTAAATAGCCTAATCCTTTCTCTATTAATAAACGTCTCTAAACAACTGTTATCTGACCTTCTAGTTCATGACAGAAATGGGTAAACTCAGCTGTTCAGGAAAGTGCCTGTTGGTGCCCAGAAGTATTTTATCAAGCTAGCTTTGAAAAGCAAGACTTTAGGGAGGAATACCTTTGCAAGAACATTCTAGTATACCTATATACAGAATGACTGGATTATTTTAAGTTAATCACAACAGGGGGCTGTCAACACAGAGAAACCCATGGAAGGATGCATACAGGATGATCCCGTGCTTGAAAAGGCACAAGTTAAGAAACTTGTATACCCAGGCTATTTCTAGTCCAATCTCAAAAGATTTCTTCTACCTACAGTTAAGATTTTCCCAGTTATTAAGGATTATGTCAATCTCAAGAAAGAAAAATAAATTTCTCCTCAGTTTTTCTGGGACTGTTTTAATGGGAAAGACAGAATCTCATTCAAAGTTTCTAGGAACTCGGGACAGGAGCATTAACTTCCTACGTCAAAATACAACTCATTGGGGAGCAAAGATTTCATTGAGTACAGCAGGAACTGGTCTGCAAATGCTAAGTTCTTTTTTATGGAGAAGTGTATCTGCCAAGGAAAAGTATGCTTTGCGTTGGGTTGTGGCGAATAAAGAAAAGGAAAGGGTGGTCAGCATTGAAATCCTCTTCTAGAACCATGCAGAGCATCATAACTCCAGCAGTGGCAGCTGCAGCTTCTGTGCCTTCCTCATTCACTTCTACAAAAGCCTTGTGGACAACTTTAGAGAGGAAGAGGTCGCGTGCCCCTGACATTCCTGACAAGTCAGCCTTGCCGCTGTCAAATACATCCAACAGGCCCATAGCGGCTAAATCCGATTCAAGGTCATAGCTTTCTTCTAGCTTAAACTTTGGCAAACGCACACGAACATCAGCGGAATACAGGTGCTCTGGACTTGTCCATTCCTGGAGTTTCTCTAAGGTAAGCTGCTTTTCCAGCTAGAATGAAAAAGATAACGATCATTATGTATCACCAGTGCAGAAATATTTAATTTTCAGTAATGTTTGCATGGTTTTATAGAGCACTATACAACTGTAAAGTTAACTATGCCATAAGGACCATACCCATATCTTTGATAGCTCCGTAATAGATCAAACAAATGCTATTAAAACCAAGTTGAGTCAGTGCAGTTTTTACTCTACAAAGTAATGCAGACATTTCCTTCTTGCTGCAAAGTACAGAAGGGAAGAGCATGCACTGATAGCAACTAAACCCAGTCACTCTTACTGTTTAATCTGACTAAATGGAATTATGTAATTAAAAACAAATAACAAAAATAATCATTAGAGAGCTTGAAGAAGCAGGTATATTCCTGGGCATTTAATGCAAAATAGTCTCACTACATTAAGGTTAAGAAAATAAAGACTTTTAAAGGTAAAGAAGGAAGAGTTCTGTCATTAAAGATGAGAAGGCAAGATAATTCTCGTAGTTTGAGAAGAAAACTTGGGTTTCCCAATCTGCCTCGTGGTTCAGTTCAGCAAGCCCAAGGACACATGAACACAAGCTGCAAAAGCAGAACACAATTTCTCTTCCCGATGCAGCACGTGCACGTATTCTTCTTTTTTTGCAGCACTAGCAGAGCGTTGTCTAAAGAATGCCTTGATAGATATGGGGCTCTGAGAACACCGGCTCATTAAGGCTTCAATTTTGAATGGTTGAACTTATCCATTAAAAAAAATGCATTATCTTAGATGGCTCACCTTCTGCAGTCCAGTGGAGTCATCTTCAATGTCATCAGGTAACAGGATGATCATACTCAGTTCTCCTCCATCATAAGGCAGCTCTAAAACACGTATCTTCTCTTCAGGGTTATACCCAAAATGGAATTTATTTTTCTGGTACATCATTTTCACTGTCTTTGTTTCATTCTGGATGGACACAAGGTACCAAAAGTCAAAGTTAAGAAAATACTGATTTCAAGAACCAATAGGAAACAAGTAAGTTAAAAATTGCTCTCTTACAGAAACTCTTCCTCTGTTACATCAAGTGATTACAAAAGGGCCTTTATCAGACTCCTGTTAATAACAGTTTCTTCCCGAGCCATAATGCGTTTGTATTATATTTGCTTTTCTTTTAGCTTCTACAGCTCTGTCCTTGCAGAAACTGAAACAACTTCTTTGAGTTGTTGTACCTTTATGTTGTTCGAGCCCCAAAACTGACAATGTTAGATGTCAACAAAGATCAACTCTGTTCAGCATGAAGCAGACGACTGTGCACAGTATCTTGTAAAGCTGTTCACACAAGCAGAATACAGAACAAGAAAATGGGTCTTAATCAAAACTTGCCATCATTTTAATACCCTTTACCCACCATCACCAACAGGTAGAGTTCACAGCAGCTGAAACTGCTCGCAGACAGAAATTCTGCCAGATACCGGCAGAGTCCTAAATCTTTATGTGGGAATTCTCTGATGCTATTCCAGTAAGTGGGAGAATAAACAGCTTGCTGAATACAGAAAAATACTAAAAATCAATAAAAAACCCTTCAGGTGAACTGAAAACATTCATGCAAGGCTTTCTGGGTATTTTTTTTTTTATCACTCTATCCGTAAGCAGAACTTCACTGTAGCACCTACATTATTGGACCTTTTTGTTATATATACTACCAAGACACACTGTATTACCTTACTTAACCGGAACGGCATCTCAGTGGTGTTGGCTTCTTCAAACTTCTCTGCCCAATTCCCTTTGAAATAAATAGCATTCACCAGTACGAGCCTGGTTGCATTATCAACTGAGCCTTCAGACAGCAGATTAGGGATTTTACCTTCAGAGAGGGCAGGAAAAAAAAAAGTCACAACAAAATCTTTTAATAAGATGATGGCATATAAAACATACGTGAAGAAACCGGTGCCATAGCAATACTACAAGAAGGTAAGAAAGTGTGTGTTCAGTACCTGTCTCCTTACCTCACTGTATTTTTTAATAGTACACACTACTATTAGTTTAGATATATAGTAATTTTATGAAAATGTAGTATTTTTAGCTAAAACTGTCATGTATGACTCCTCATGAAAGAGCTAGAAAACACCCACATTTAGGACTACTGGGTTTAGAAATATATATACATTATGGACAGGGACTGTCTGAAACAAATTCTCCAACTCGTGAGTATAAATCTATGTTTAGGCATCTCTCCTGCACTCATCAGCCTGAACACAAGCAACAGAAAAGTCTCATGATTTATGGTACTGTTTAAACATCTTGCTTAGGTATCCTCTGGTTCTGCCAACACATCAAGCCGAATATCCCAGGGCAAAATTAAATTGTTCTAAAGGTGGCAGGAAACAAAGCCTATTCCTGCTGCCAAAGTATGAAACACAGCCGGATACTTCACTAACCAAAGTAGTTTACCTTCAGTTTTCTCCTCTACCCACTGGTTAACTTCTTTCCTGGCTTCATCACAAGCCTGAAGAAAATCAACTGTAGCCAAATCAGCTCCATATAATTTCTGAGTATTAGTCAGGAAATCCTAGATTTTGGAATGACAAGAAAAGCTTTCAGTGCATGCAGACATGAAAACATTTCTTTATGATGTAGATAAGGTGCATATCAAACACATTATCACCCGCTCTGAGGTGAGGTTCAAACAGTGCGCTGCCTGGGGGGTGTTCTGGGGTTGTGCTGGTATTTTTTTGCCCCTTCTCCAAGTAAGTCTCATCATACACCTGTCACGTATAGAGCTGATGGGGTGTTCACTGCACGTGTTGGCAATATTTACCCGTCATTCTCCTGAAGCAGGCTCAAGCACAGCTAAAATAAAACAGCTCTGCGAAAGAGCTGAAGAGGGATAAAAGTAGCAACCTAGGTACACACAAAGGTGTCACTCACTGGTGAAAAGGCATGTTGTTTAGACAAGTTGGGCATCCCCTCCCAAATAAATACAGCGTTTTCAAAAATATTTGAGCAATGTGGTACTAGACCAATGAAAATCCTAAAAAGATGATTGCAACAGACACAGAGTGGTTGCATCCTACAAGGCTGATTGCAACAGAGTGGGATGTTATGATAGTTACTCTAAAACAAGAACTGTTTTCTCTTGAGCCCGAGAGTAGTGGAACTGAACAAGCAATGAAAAGGATTTGCTGTGTAACATCGCTTAGGTAAGATGCTCAGATGTCTACAGATATGGAAATGCATATGCACATATGCAATACTTCTGTCGATTGCCCAGTAACATTTAGAAATATGCCTAGAAATATTGCTATTACATAAACAGGCAAATAGCTGCATTTTCCCACCAGGTTCCACCACACCATTATGATCTGCACCAGCGTACCGGCAAAAAGCTGTAGGACTTCTCTCCAAAAAGCCGATTGGCAAGCCGTAAGAGGTAGGGAGCATTGCTTCTGTTTATATCCATAGTCAGAGCCTGAAATCTTGAATGAATATCTTCAACTTCGTCAAAATGAAGCGTCTAAAATAAAAGAAGTTAACAAGCTGCTGCTGATTCTGTCTCTAAAGGAAATACATTCTATCTATAGGATGGGTCTGATCCAGCTGGTAGGTAGCTTGAAGAAAGAAAAGAAGTTAGAAGCTGCTTAGAGATTTCTGTAAACCTCAAAGAATGAAACTGCTCCACTGCCTGGGTCAGACGCTTGTATTAAGCTCCCGGTTTATAGGCAGTCACAGCTGAAGCTGTGGATCATAACCCTCTGGGGGTCCTGTCTGAGTGATGTCTACATGCCTCCCCTCCCTGGGGCACTGGGGACGAGGACTCATTGCCAGGTGGGGAACTGAAAAGAGACGATACCACAGAGACGTTCCACCTTTCTTGCTTCCTTCTTTGGCCCAGGGGAACCTGGAGTTCTGCTTTTCAGAATGTACCATCAAAACTGGCACAGAGCTTACCTGAGCACTCAAGAAAGACAAGGTCTTAAGAAAACTTAGAACAACTATCCGTTATGGTTTTATGAAAATAAAACTGCTCAGATATATATAGATAAAATTGTATCATCTTAAAAACCAAATGCATAACTGCAGCTTCTCTTCACCAGTACCTCCTTCCCCAGAGGCCAGCTGGGTAGCCAAGGTTTACAGATACAACAGCAGGAGCTGCCAGGCATCATCGACAGGGAAGACTAGACCAAAGTATGAACATTCACATTAAAACTTAAGCCCTGTATTTCTCAGCAGTGAAGCTGAAGCCCACTGGATTCAAAGGAAAGCCCTCATTTTATGTCACTGGGTTTTTGGTCAGACCTTGCTGCTCCTGTTACCGCAAGCTGTGCTGGGCATACAAAATACATACAAATACCTGAGCAAAACATCACGGAGGCAACTTACAATAGGGGTATGATCACAGAAACAAATCTCTATATGCTTGCAAACATCCCTTGACAGTTACAAATCACTGTGTCCTTAATTAGCTATGGTTTCGTAAGTAAAGCCTTAGGGTAGGGGAATGTGCATTATTGAAGGTGACTGTGCTGAAACACAATTTTTCCCCCCAAGTTCCTTTTGCATGATTTCTGCTGTCAATGGGTTTATCTTAGGCGGGGCTGTCAGTTTGATTGCACTAAATACACGTTCAAAGTTTGTTTGGACAAGTAGTGAGAAAATTTTATTGTCTTATTCAGTAAGCACAGCATCCCTCAGCAGTATAAAACAGTTCCTCCTAAAGTCCAGAATACAAAGGTGAAATTATTCATAGGCAAATACATGATGATGACTGCAACGAGAGGTCTCATACACCCTTTTACACTACTGGGCGTTAGCCTAACAAAGGGAAAAAATAATAAGTGGCCGAGTCCTTTCAGTGGAGGAGGCCTCAGGGGAAACTGGCACACTCCCAGGTACACCATGTTTGCACTTAGTAGTTAGCTTTTTCTAAAACTATGCAACTTCACTTAAGGCTATGGCAAGAATAATCATATGTGCTCAGCTCCTCCAAGACAGCCGAGTGCCTCGCTGTTACTAACACACTGATACTTAGCATCATCGTGTCTTAGCATACTTGTCATGTTTTAAATATGAAACTATATAGCATTATTGTCTTTTTTACAAAATACACAGTATTATTAACCATAAGCATACCAGTTGTACCCTTGTATTACAAAGCAATAGGTCTTTGTCAAAATGGCTCTCGAAAATAAGCAAGGCCTTGCTGCTGGAAACTCCAATCAATTTAAATGGAGACTGATTAATTGAAGTATGAAACTAATTTCATTAACTATGACCTTAATAAGTGAAACTAAGTGAGAAACAGGGACCATTGCAAATATGGAAAGACGGCTTTGGTGCAGGGCAGGCAGAAAGTAACTGCAACAAGGAGCCCAAGGACGACACGGTGAGCCTGACAGAAACCTTGGCCTGAGCACATAAAAATAGTTCCCTCCTTTCACGTTTCCTCCTCTAAAACACAACATTTTTTCCACGTAAATAAAATATAAAGCACACAAGAATTATTTTTTTTTCACTAACCTTCAGCACCTGTGCCCCTGTGTTACCTTTGGCCCCTAAAAGGACCATGGCCAGAGCGGCAGAGACACTGACAGGGGAGAAGAACACATTTCCTGTGGGGTTGGCTTCACTGAACCTTCTGAGCAGATCAAGTGCAAATCTGCTGTTGGCATTACGCAGATTCTCCATGGTTATAGCTGGAAAATAAACAGACAGTAAGAACTCCAGGAAACAGCCATCAAAAATCTAACCTAACCTTGCGTGACTCATGGGATAGACTCTGGATTAATCTGGTTGCAGCTGGGTATGGAAACAGCAAGAATTTAATTGTCAGAGCATCTTCTTTAATGGAAAAAAAAAAACCAAAACAGTCACATTGAAAAAGCATATTTTTCCCCATATAAATTGTATATCTCAGCCTTCTCTATGACATTAAAGACATCATTTAAAAAAATTCCTTGCTTTCTACCTTGCAATGGGAAGTACATGTGCTGGCAGGATTGCAAGTCTTTCAGTCGCACAGAGCCAGCGCGCCCCAGAGAGCTGCTTTCCCCATCAAGTCTTCCACCTGAATCCTCACAGAAAGCACTCACAGTGACTGCCTGGGGAGGTTTAGGCACCTTTCTGCAAGCTGCCCGTCTTCATGACACAAACCACGTCACAGAAAGGTGTCAATCCCGCCAAAGCCTTAAGTATCCACTTACCTGCAGCGGTGCAAAGCACCACTACTTTCACCAGCCCGCTGTGCACAGAACAAGCAAGCTACCTGCCCACAGACAGCACTCACTCCTGAGTCCAATGGGGCTGAGCAGCCGCTAAGCGCATGGGCAAGAGAGCCCGGGGGTTTGGCTAGCTGAAGGCGACGTACCGGCTAGTGAAGGCAGAAGGGAAGCGCAGAACAGGCAGAGCGTCAGGGCTGACACCGGGCAGCCGGAGCAGTGATTCATTTTGGTGAGATGCCCTCAAGGTCTTGGCCCTTGGAGCGGGGTGGGGAGAACGGTGGGAGGGCTGGGTCAGGTGTAAAAACCTACCCGTGGGCTACTGGCAAGTACCGCTCCGTGCTGGAAAGCCTTGCTGCTCACCCAGCTCACATTCCTGCTTCTCTCTGCAGCGGGACTCGTTTCCTCCTCAAGGAGTTTCATCTGAGACACGGGAATTTGCGCATCTGCCCCAGCAAGCAGGAGAGCCGGCCGGTAACGGATTGTCCAGACCCAGCTACCAGAAATTTGGGTAGTTCTAGCGCAGTCANGGAGCGGAGCTGCTCGGGGCTGGCGGAACCCCCGGGGGGGCGGAGCGAAGGGCGGGAACTCGGGGAAAACAAAACCTCCCGCAACCTCGCACTCCCCTGGGTGACAGCACCGAGCCTTGGGCCCACCCGGTGACAAACGCTTGCCCNCCCTCAAGGTCTTGGCCCTTGGAGCGGGGTGGGGAGAACGGTGGGAGGGCTGGGTCAGGTGTAAAAACCTACCCGTGGGCTACTGGCAAGTACCGCTCCGTGCTGGAAAGCCTTGCTGCTCACCCAGCTCACATTCCTGCTTCTCTCTGCAGCGGGACTCGTTTCCTCCTCAAGGAGTTTCATCTGAGACACGGGAATTTGCGCATCTGCCCCAGCAAGCAGGAGAGCCGGCCGGTAACGGATTGTCCAGACCCAGCTACCAGAAATTTGGGTAGTTCTAGCGCAGTCTTTCTATAGTTCTAGTCTATAGTCTAAGTCTTTCTCTAATAGTCTAATTGCAAACTAGCACTATCTGCTTCCACCGCCAAGAAGACCAGCGTCCTTTGCGATGTACTTTCATCGAGCTCTACGCTAAAAAGAAAAAAAGCTCCCCCCCACAATAACCCACTAAACAAAACAGAACAACCGGAAATACTAACCCTATTTTTACTTTCGGTTACTGGCACCGCCGCGCTCTGCAGGCGTTTCGCCAGAGCTGCCCGTTTCACAGCCCCCAGCCCAGGGCTGCCCGGCGGCGCCGGCCTCAGAGGCGGGAGGGGAAAAAAAAAAACCCAAATAAATCTGCTTTTCCTCCCTTTATTACCCCATTTCGCCGGCAGGGGACCCCCGACACCCCCCTCCCGCCCCGCAAGAGCCCGCCCT
>VXBJ01007139.1:653796-675531 GCA_013400055.1 Nycticryphes semicollaris
CACACAAAAAACTCACATAAAACCGAGGAACCTCCTAATCTCACACTGAAGGAAGTTCCCCCCTCTAAAAACAAGTACTGCTTGCATACATACCAAAGGAAGGCCTCTGCTCTGAGACCAAAACAACAATCATAGTTTAGCATAAGTGCTAAACTTCTGCTAATAATACAAATTAGGCATAATACAGGCATAATACAAACTCCTTGTTCATATTTGTTGTTAATACATCAAGTTATTTAGACACACCTTTGCTATTTGCGCTTCAGTGTCACCTTTTGAACCCAGCAAAATCATAGACAAAGCAGAAGAAATACTAAAAGGTGAAAAGAATACATTCTGCCCACTTTTCTCCTCACACAGCCTTCTTAAGAGGTCAAGTGCAAAAGTGGTATTTGCTGCACTGAGGTTATCCATGGTTCAAAACCTGGAAGATAAAACAAAACAAGAACAGCTCAAATTTATTGGAACAGAAACCGGTAAGTCACTTTTATCTCTTACATTTCCCAGCGTAACAATGCAGCAAGTGTTATATATATAGGCTGAAAATTTATCAACTTGCTGAAAAACTGATTTGGTGGAACAAGCACCTTAAATCCTGTACTAGGCACTGAAGTTATTTTGGGGATTTTTTAATTTTTATTTTCTTTTCTATTTCAATCCCATACCTGTAACAGAAACAGCAATTCCCATTGGTGTCATTAGACTCTTCACTGGGTAAATAATACTACATCTTTTGAGACTGTCATACGTGAAACCATTTTCTTTATTGTTTATTAAAACAAGTCTCTTTTGACTTCACAAAGACAATTATTTGCCTTTATAGGAAAACCAGAGCAAAAAGTTAGGTATCAAAATAGCAGAATTAGAAACTCTTACCTTCTCTAAGTCTATATATCTTCAGAATTACCTTCAGCTTACTCTTATGTGTGCACACTGTGTTGTAACCTAGCAGCCAGTCCGGTAGTAGTCAGCAGAATGACTTGATCTACAAGATTAGAAGAGAAAAGAAAGAAGTTATTTGGTCAGCATGAGAGATTACAGTAATTTCCTGCTGCAGTACAAAGCAAAATCAAAGTCCATTTCAGTTCCATTTTATTGCCTACGACACGGAAATACACGTAATAAAAAAAGCCCTGCTTTTAGATAACTTTATGGTACATGCACACTTGAACATACCTACCTCAGTGCCTGTCATACTCTACATACATCAGCTGTGTAAGTAGCTAACTAACCGAAGACTAAACCACACACCTATAAAAGCAGCAATAAATACTAGAATGCTGAGTTTACTACAGATAAGCATCACTAGACATCATAAGTTATCAGGTGATAGTAAGCACTTCTGTGCTCTGCTTTTCCCTTAAGGCAGTGCCTAATGTTGGTATGTTGCCACAAAATACAAAACCACCATCTAATTCATATTACTAATTCATTATCCGAAACAAACAGGTGGAGAGAACAAGTTTCTACACGTGTAATTTTCCACCTAAGAAAATTCCTTTCTAGTAGCTTTGCAATAAGCAGTAGTAACGTTTCTCCTGTTTCTCTTCTCCCATAACTGAAAGATTAAAACAAAGAGGCAAGCTGAGATGAAAACAATCCTCCAACTCTGTCTGAAACCAGTAGTTTAACTACATGGACTCCACTGCACAAGTAGAAGGCACTTTGTATATTCAGTTCATGTTGGTCACGATAAAAATCGGGGCTTTCCAGCCCCCCTAATACCTGCCAGATTGCTGGCAATAAGGTTTTCTCACCTGGAGAACAAAATGCACAGGAAGAGTGACCACAGCAAACCGTATTACCTAGGTGGGTTTTGTAGGGCTTCCATGACAGATGAGAATTTACAGTCACAGGGAAGCAACTCACACTATTTCCCTAACTGAAAATCAGTGCATTTAACCAAATTGCAAGTAATATTTCAACAGCTGGAGCACAAGGCTAGGAGTTTATCCACAGTTATCCATACTTTTACAGCTGACGAATAGCAATGTGGCTACTAACACCCTTCTCATCAGTGTGATTTTAGAGACAATACAGAATGACTGCACTTTAAGGAACAAGAAACATACGACACAAGCACATATTTGTCAGCCGAATATACAAATAACAGTATTTATATTTAACAATATAAATAACACAGTAACATGTTCGCTGCAAACCCCTCAGTGATCAGAGGGTTTGCCCACAGCAACTCATTCCTCATTTGGGTCTCAACTATGGGCTTTGGAGGTCAGTGGTGAGGCACTGCACTCATGCGGAGGTTTCTGGATGCCCTGACCCTGCATATGCCTCTCACTATGGATCTGAAGCATGTATCCTCAGCAGGGGACTGCTATACTTTAGGACGGTCTGCTTACACTGCATACTTAGTCGATACACACCGCAGCGTCTCCCCCAGCTACCAGTTCTGTCATGGGGGAACCCGGCCATAGCAGGGTGCTGCTCTCCTCCAGCCTGTGGCCCAGGAGACACATCCCACCAAGACTATGGCACAGACTAGCGCCCGGTATGGTGTACGCGGATGCCTCCCCATCCCGCCTCGGCCAGAGCCACGAGACGACCGTTCCAAAGACGGTCAGAAGGAGAACCCGGGGTGACGAGCATCAGGTGCCGTCCATCTCCGGCCAGGAAGCTGCAGGCTCCGGCGCAGACATCCCTCTTCCCATCCCCCTGAACCCACGCCGTGCCTTTCTGAGGGAAAGGGGAGCCATGTAGGATTTGGAGAGTCGGGAGCAACGTTAAAACACTAGCAGGGTAAGATCTCCGGTAGCTGAGGGTGGCGGCTCCCCCGCCGCACGCCTCTCCAGGGGCAGGGCGGTGGGACAGGGCTGGAGCCCCGCCGCGGCCCCAGCACCGCCGGCTCCAGGCCCGTGTGCCTCAGGGGGAGCGGAGAGGCGGCCGGGAGGAGTCCCGAAGAGCTGCCGCCGTCCTGCTACGCTCAACCACCACAAGAAGCCGGCACTCGCCATGGTGCAACGCTGGAGAANCCACGCCTGCCGGACAGCGTAACTACCCCACCGGGCATGGCGCTCCCCTCCTCCCGAACCCAGCCCTTCCTTCCCGCCCCCCGGAAGCATTGCCGAGCTCGGGGACGGTGATGGGGGAAGCTCGGCCCCTCCTCAGCCGCGCCCCGGGCTTTAGCCAAAGTCGGCGTTTAGCGGCGGCCGTTACGGCAGCAAAGCGCCGCAGCCCCCTGGGGAAAATGGCGGCCGCCCGCCGCTAAAGAGCTGTCTCACGCCCCACTCAATGCCTTTGTATCTCGGCGGGCATCGCCTCGCTGCAGCTGGTGATTTTTCCACCTCTGCTTCCCTCTGGCGGGCGAGCTGACAGAAAACACCGCCAGTCCGTGAGGTGTTATTATTATTAATAATTGTTTTTGAAGCGGGGGTTGCTTTGAATGAAAGTGAGGTGTTGCTGCCGCCAGAGACCGTATGGGCTTGGACCCTTCCTCGTGCACCTGAGGCTCCGAGCAGGACTAGTAGCCCTTATAAATACATATTTTGTAATTTAGTATTGTTTTAAGAGACTAAAATAACAGTGAGACACGAAGCTGATGAAGACTTGCAGCTGGGATACGGAAGGAAGGCAAGGGAATGGCGGAGGGCAGGGAGGGCCTGCCTCCAGCTGTAGAGCAAGGACATAATGGAGGGGTGAACAGGAGCTGGGTCTAACTGCTGCAGGGTGGGAGTAAGTGCTAAGACCACACCTGAATCGGGAACTCTAGTCATGAGGGTGAGGAGGGGGCTGGTGTTAGCACACATTTGTACACAGGGCTGTGAGGGGAAGGAATATAAATGCCATAGTTAATAGAGGTTAGGGGTCAGAGCTGCCACTGATGGCCTGGTGGGTATGACAACCGAGGATTGCTCTGCGGGTACAGAGCATGGTGCACTCCCCTCTGCCATGGCTGTCCCATCAGAGTAGGAGAGAAGCAAAGGAGGATCTGTGCCTCAGGCCCTGGGTTGTGTGGTGCGATGGAGAAAGGGTTCAGGTCCCACTTCTCCCTGTTGCAGTGTGTGAGTTTCAGATTTTGGTATTTGCCTCTGAGCTGGCAAGATGAGCCTCTCCTGTTCTGTGGGGCAAGCGGTAACTCTGACTAGGGTGAGGAGAGTCTGCCAAAGAAGAGGATGGTTTGGGATTTGTTGTGTTTGATGAAAAAGAGGAAAGGGTGGTCAGCTTTAAAAGTCATTGTTGGTACTTTAGATCTCAGCACCAGAACACCTGTGGCAGCTGCTGCCTCGGTACCTTCTTCATTGACCTCCACAAAAGCTTTGTGAATAACTTTTGAGATGAAAAGGTCCTTCTTAGGTGACATCCCTGTGAAATCAGCCTGAACAGGGTCAAAAGCATTTCGTATCCCCATGCTGCTCAAAGTGGATTTAAGGTCATAATTCTCTTCCAGCTTCAACTTGGGCAGGTACAGATCCACTTGAGCTTTTATCATGCTGGCTGATTCGGTCCATTCAGCCAGTTTCCTGTAGGTCAACTCTCTTTCCACCTGCAATGAGTAAGATCAGGCTGTCAGTAACGTACATCCAGTTTCCTTAGAGGTGGTGATGTATAGGCCTGAACTGTCAGAGTGGGGTTTTGTTTGTTTTTTCTGGTGTGAAGAGTATTGCTTTTTTGCCATGTGTGACTCATAATGGTATTAATAGGCACTTACTGTGTGAGTATATGGATGACTTTTCTCTTAGTAGTGGTAAGTAACTGGAATGCATGGAACTTCAGGTACAAATAAAAAGATGTTTGCCCTGATCTGTTTAGAACCTGAAACTGATCCTGGCATGGTCACAATTGGCTGTTGATACCTTCTGGGTCAAGGTAATCAACACACACTTTGTGTTGAGGCTTCTCAAACTATCCAGTGCAAATCCAGATTGCAAATGACATAAAAATGAATTAATACAGCCCTCAGAAGAAGGTAGTTCCAGGGCACAGTGATTCAGACTTGTTTCTTGCTTTCCTTGTGCTATTCCAGCAATAGAAAAGGGGACACAAAATAGGCAAAGACAGTTGTGTGGACAGACTTTTTAGGTGTACCCCTTAGTAAAACACTATGTTTGCAATGTTATCAGATGCCCTGAATCCTGAGCTGAGAAGTCAGGGTGTTATACCTTATGAAACACAGTATGCACACCTCAGAACCTATTCTGCTGTGATTTTGAAGCTTGTTCTTCCTCCCTCACTCTTTTAATCTGTTTCTGTTACTGTCTCATAATGTATGTGATGCAACAGTTGGTCAGTTTTACCCGCTCCAGACCGGTGGTGTTATCACTGATGTCATCTGGTAGGAGGATGAACATGCTGAGTTCATTTTCCACATATGGCAGTGCAATGATTTTGAATTTCATGGTTGTTTCATGGAATACGAAAAACGTATCTCTCAGAAACATCATCTGTACTGGTTTAGTCTTGGTCTGTGAAAAGTTCAGACATAAAAATTAGTGTTACTTCATTCTATAAAATGGATGATAAAAATTACTCGCTCCATTGAACTGAAAACAAAGATTCATAAACAAGTACAAGACTCAACCAACAGCATTTGCATACTCAGTACCCTCTCCTTAGGACAGTATCACATACAGCCCCTTTTCAAAGTCATTGAGATCTTTAAAAGAAATTGGCATAGACACATACGGTATCTCCCTGATAGCTGAATCACATGTTATATATTTATCATTTTAAAATGAAGGAGCTTTGATAAGCAAGTAACTACTCTTAAGTGTGTCATGTTTTCTCCTGAATATTGGATTTTTTGAGTGACTGAGGAGGGAGAAAATTACTGACTTTCTTCCCCTGTATGCCATCAGCCTTTCTGCCTGTTTTATGCTTCCAGTCAATACTGATTGTCTCTCTTTGCCTCTGAACCATATTTTCTGTGACCTGTGCTGCCTTTTCCATTTCCCCAAACCATAGAGCACCAGATTACCGAGTGAAACTGGATTACCCAGTGGTGTTCTGAATTCCTATGCTGTATTAAGTTCACAGAGCCTTTACTAATATGTCCGCTGCCTTTTACATTTGAGTTACATTTGAGTGCAAAAGTTGATCTGTTTGCAGGCTTTATTTATTTAGGTATTAGATACCCTGTGAATTAAACCCTCTCCATGCACCCATGTATTGGGCAAGATTTTGGTAGCGGGAGGGGGTTCTGCAGGGATGACTTCTGCAAGGAAACAGCAAAAGCTGACTCTGTGTCAGCCTCAGCCAGCTCCAAGATGGAATTGCCACTGGCCAAAACTGAGCTAGTCAGTGATGTTGGTAGTGCCTCTGTGGTAACATTTAAGAACGGGTAAAAACTGCTGTGCAACAGCAGCTGGAAGAGAGGAGTGAGAAAGTGTGAGAGAAACAACTCTGCAGACACCAGGGTCAGTGAGGAAGGAAGGGGGAGGAGATGCTTCAGGTACTGGAGCAGAGATTCCCTTGCAGACTGTGGTGAAGACCATGGTGGTGCAGATATCCACTCTGCAGCCTGTGGAGGAGTCCATGCTAGAACAGTTGTTTGTGCCCTGAAGAACACTGCTACCCAGGCAGAGCCCACTCAGGAGTAAGGACCTGTGACCCCATAGAAAGGAACCCACTCAGGACCAGGTTTACTGGAAGGACTTGTGACTCTGCCGAAGGCCCATGTTGGAGCAGTCCATTCCTGAAGAACTGCACTCCATGGTAAGGACCCATTCGGGAGCAGTTCTTGAAGACCTGCAGCCTGTGGGAAGGACCCATGTTGGACATGAAGGACTGTATCCTCTGGGTGGGACCCTACAATGAAGCAGGGGAAGAGCGTGAGGAGGAAGGAGCAGCAGAGACAAAGTGTTAAGATGTGACCACAAGCCCTGTTCCCTGTCCCCCTGTGTGGCTTTGGGGGAGGAGTAGAAGAGTTGGGAGTGAAGTTGAGCCAGGGGAGAAGGGAGGGGTGGGAGGGAAGGAAAGTGGTTTATATTTGATCTTATTTCTGATTATCCTACTCTGGTTGATTTGCAGTAAATTCATTTCCTTAAGTGGAGTCTGGTTTGCTCATGGTGGCAATTGATAAATGATCTCCCCATCCGTATCCCATGAGCTTTTTGCTCTGTTTTTCTCCCCCTGTCCTGTTGAGAAGGGAGGGAGTGATACAGCACCTTGGTGGGCACCTGGCCAAGGTCAGCCCACCACAACCATGTGCCACGACGGATCCTAAAACCGCACATGTAGCATAGTAGGTTTCACATGCACAGTCACATCATTGAGGGAATTGCTTGGAATTGTCTAGTGTACAAAAGGTGTGTTTGCACTTATAATCTCTGTCAAACAAGATATATGCTTCCATTGACCGACAATTTTGCTTGCCTTTGACACAGTCCAAAAACATGCATGCAGTCAGCTCTTGTGAATTGTCAGGGCATGATCCTTTAAATACTGTTAGCTCAATAGCGTGCCCTCAGCTTAAACCGGGTAAATCATCCTCACACACTTGGCTACAATGACGAACCCCCCTGAAAATTCCCTTTGAGGTTTTTCAGCAACACCAAGGGGGCATGAGGAAGGAGCAGTTGGTTCAGTTTCGTTGAACTCAGAGTACACGCTGTGTCTCAAAAGCGGAAAAGACACGTAGGTGTATAAGCAGTGCTCTCAAAAGCAACTCCGTCCCTTTTGAAAATGGGACCTTAGCACTTAAGGAAATTTCTTCTTCCTTAACTACGGTGTTCTCAAGTGTTTTGATACTGAGCAGCTATTAATCAAAGTGAAAATCCTATTCTCATGGATATGTGTAAATGAGATAATGGTGATTTATTTTCACAGTTGCCGTTCTCGCTGGGTTTATGCCACGTGCCCAGCTAGGAGCAGTGTTGTAGTGGCATGTGAAATGCAGGTGAAATACTAAGTTTTCCTGCTCTTCAGTGGTAGATGTATTGACATACAACACTAGGCATATAGAAAAGGAAATTACCTTGCTCAGTCTGAAGGGCCTCTCAGACGTATTTTTCTCCAGAAATTTCTTTTCCCAGTTTCCTTTGAAATAAATGGCATTTACTAAGACCAGTACTGTGTGAGAATTGAGAGATCCCGCAGGCAGCAGATTCTGGATTTTCCCTTGAAAATCAGACAAATAGGACTGTTATTCCAGTGTGACTGTGTAATTTGCCAGTTTTAACTGTGCCTTCTTTGTACCTACCTGTCTAGCAAAAAATGTTTGCATTTTAAAGATTTTTTACTGTACATTTTTCAGGGTATACATATGGTAAAAATGGCTCTAGATCTTTTTTTAATATCACAATTTCAGTAGTAAATGGCATTGAGAAGTGGATAAAACTTGGATGTTCTGTGAAGTTGGTTGTAAGCAGCTGAAGAATGCAGAAATAAACCCCTCACTAATCAGAGCAGAGCCACTCAGTATCTACCTGTGCCTCCCTCTGAAGAGCAATAATTCATAAGAGGCTACAGCAGAAAGAATCAAGAGAAGGACCTTGTCAGGAGCAGCAATGAGGTTTAGAGAGAGGCATAGTTCAAACTATTTAACTGCACTTAGCTTATCATCTCCCCTCAGTTTCCAACTTTTATGGATCCTTGGCTGCAAAAGCAATAAATGTGGAAATACAAATTATTTGAAAGTGAAACAAGAATAAAGCTATCCGGGTGGTACTTACTCTCAGTTTTATTTTCAACCCACGAATTGATCAGTGCTCTGGCTTGTTCTGCAGCTGTCTTAAAGTTTACAGCTTGTGGTGTTGCATTGTAATAGTTTGTAATGAGCTGTAAGAATTTCTGAAAGATAAAATCGGAAAATCTATGCTTATTTAGTTAAATTTGAGTTATAAAAATGTAAGAAGTGATCACATCAACAGATTGTACACTGCTACTATGTAATTAATGAAAATATAATTTGTTTGAAATTGGATAACCCTTAAAATAGGTTCTGATACATTCTACACTAAATATTAAATAAGGACCAATCAAACTTCAGTCTCAAGGAAACCGATACTTCATATTTTGTTGTGTTTGAAATCCAAAGTGCAAATTTGTAATTTTGAAATATCCCATGAAACAAACATTCTTCACAATTTTATAAAAAATTTCAAAACTACATATCATTTAAATACTTTTTTCCTGCTTTTATGACATAGAGTTCAGTACAAGAAGAAAGAATGGTCTCATACAGAGTTGAAGCAAGGCTTTCAGTTTGCTTCAGAGGTAAGAAACCTGCCAAAGAGTTTGTGAGGACAACAGAAGGGGAATGTTCTGGTGGAATAAAGTCATGTTTGTAGTGCTGTCTGCCATGAAACTGTTCATGGAGATGTACAGCAAGAAATTCTCTAGATTCTATGTAAAGCATGGATACATAAGATTACGGAGAAAATGAGCAATAAGCACTCAGAAGGACAAATTACTAGTTACTCAGGAGATCAAAACAAACTGCAAGATCAAAGAACAATAACCTCATTTAAAACTACTTTCCAAGAAACTGGAAGATGATTAATACAACGTCAGTTTTAAAAAATATATTTCACAGATACAGCTAATTACAGATTCTGTACGGGGCAAATGAATAGAACAGGTCTAGGGGCATATGGATAAACATGACGAATTGGAGGAGTGTCAACAACATTTTGTAACAAAAAGTCTTAAATCACAAATCCATTGGAGGTTTTTGCAGATGGCAGGAAGCATATGGGTAAGAAGGTTGAGCCATTACAGTCTATTTTGATTACCAAAAGGCATTTTGTACAACTTCTCACCAAAGGCTGAGCATCCATGGGACTACAGATTAAAAGGCTGGAAACCAAGAGCAGGAGGAAACAGTGTTCACAGAGAATGGTTATTACTACTGGAGTACCACAGGGATCTGTGCTAAAGTATTTATGCTGTAAAACTGAGGTCCAAATATAAATGTTAAAATATTTATCAATGATCCAGTGAAGTGTGATGCATAGAAAGCGATTACTACTGTTTAGGAATGAAGTATTGAAGCTATAATCAACAGTTGCATGAAAAAAACCTGCCCAATAGTGGCCAAAAAGGCAAATACAAATTTAAGAGCTGCAAGGATAGTAGTGGGGAATGAAAGAGAGAATATTACAGTGGCACCCTATAAAGCTACGGTGTGCCCGTAGTCTGAGCTCTGTCTAGCTTCCCCAGTCTCAGAAATGCTAGAGTATAAAGCATCCAGAGACAGGGGGCAAGGATGATCAGAGCGATGGAGAAGCTTCCTGGAGAGGAAAAACGAACTGATAACGATGCTGAGAGGTAGGAGGCGCAAAAGACACAAGCACTTCCTACAGCGTGGGGTTCAGCTGCGGAACTCCTGGTGCTGAGGGCTGCAAGTCTGCAAATTTATGAAAGAATGGCTCATCAAGGTCTATTAAGTAGACATGTCCTCTGGTTCAGGAAGTCCCTGAGCTGCAGATTGCTTGATGACCAGAGCAGATTCTGGAGAAGCATCACTATGCAGCCTGCCTTCTTCCCAGACGCTTCTTGTTCTCCAACTGTTGACCGCTGTTGGAGACAAATAGACCTTTTGTCTGTGGAAGGCTAGCCCCCTATGGCTGTCTTCATGCGTTCACTGAAACCACAGTGCTGTCATTCAGAAAATTTTAATCATTGCTGTCAACAATCCCTGTTAATGTCAAAATATTCTCAGTAAAAATGTTCAACTCACGGGCAGTAATGGGTAGGTTTTTTCCTCGTAGAGTTGGTTGGCACTCTTCAGCAGGTAGCTGCTTCTGGGTTTGTTGATGGCAGACAGGAGCTCTTTAAAGCCAGAGTGGATGTTTTCAGTTTGCTTGTACTCAGGATCCTTGGAAAGAGACACCAATTAATACTATTTCGTTTTTTTCCTATCTGAAGTGTTGCATCTGCTGTGGTTGTTGTTTTGATTTAAAAGAAATTTCAGGGGATGGAGCTCTTTTTTTGAGTATGTTTTCTGTTCACAGCACTATGTATAACTGGATAAATTATTTTCTGTCTGTAGGGTGATGACCTGTTTCTGCAGTGCTGTGTAGGCCTTCAGGGGACATTATCTGATGGTGCACCAAGGAAGTTTAATCACATTTCAGTCATGGTGAGGCCTAATTTTCAGTTTTACAAGGACCCATCAGTGCAGACTGGCAGCTTTTGAGGAGGTGCTCTGTTCTGACAGGCACTAATGTCAGGGCATGGACTTACCAACAATTCAGATTCTCTCTTTTTCACATGAATTTTGCTGTTCCGTTTGGATTTTGGAGGGAGCTTGTCCTGGATATCAGTGTTGATGGGCTGATGGGCATGAGCTTGCTTGCCAGCTGTTGCCAGCTGTTGCTTCACTACAGGAGGAATAAGCTGCTACCTGTCAGCTGCCCCCCACCATCTGCTTGGGTGCAGTTTCCTCCTCCTCCATGATGTAAACTATCCCCTGCATGTGAGACACTGAGAGTCTGTGCCACTGACACATGGTGACTTTAAGGTTGGTCAGGTGGCATTACTTGCCTTAGTGTTTTCTCACACGTGTTGAGACATGGGCTGCTAGGAAGGACACCTGGGAAATAATTTGGTAGCCGAAGGACACAGGTTAGCAAAGGCTGGGTTTGCAAGGGGATGGGAACAGACTGAAGAGGTAACAGAGGCAAATGTCTGAAGGACCAGATTAGGCAGACTGCTACAACTCAGAAAGCCAGTGAGTTGCTAAAATGAATGTGGGTGTAATGATACATCTTGAAGATTCATCCCCTGGCATCTCGGGAAAGACTGATGTAACCTCCCCTTTTATTTCTGGTTTGTCTAATCTAGTTTCTTTGAACTTTCTTTTAGTTTCTGTGCTGAAGAAATATGGACTGATGAGTTTACAAGCATTTTGGTGTTTAGGGAATTCATTTGATGAAAAAGATCTGTGTGGGTCCTCCTGATGGCAAGTCTCCGGGGAGCTGATTAACAAGGATGAATTGGCATCCATTAGTATAAGGAGGAATTTTGTTTGCCTGATGTGTCCATACATGAAAAGGGTGGAAGGGAGTTTGTTTGAAGTAAGGTGTGAATGCAAAAGTTGTTTTTCACTACAGAAAAAAACCCACCCCTGAAGCTGATAAGAGATAGAATTGTCCTCAGCACAATTGAACAATTGACTTGTTGATATTGGCCATCAGCTAAACCCAAGTAAGACAGTGCTAGGGCCAGTAAAAATGCTCTGTGTGTCTCAGTTCTGCTTTTGAAGGCCTGTGTTCATGGGTTTTATGATAACGTTATCTACCTGTTTGCTTTTTCTATATATAGTTCTTACTCAAGTGAGATAATAGATATAGACTGAAAACAAGCAAACATCAGAAGGCTAAAGCAGTAGTTGTGATGAACTGTCCCTTTCTCAGAGATTTTTTTCTCCAAGTCCTCTGTTGTAATAAATACCATCTTTCTTTTCTTTGGTCTCCTCAGAGAAGGCCTTGTTGTCTCAGATGAACCTTCTTCTCCTGCAGTCTCGTTAAAATGAAGAACCTATGATGATGATAAATATTCATAAAGACAGCTTATTTTTGAAGATAAATGTGCCCAAGTGTTATGTAATTATGTTAGTTTCCTGTGGTAATTCACCAGTCATGCCCAGTGACAGTTACTCTATTAAAGTTACTGAGAACAAGACCTTACTTTTGATTTAGTCTCTATAACTGTATCATTATTATTTAGATTGTAGAAATATTTACTGCTTAACAATAGATCAATACTATGACTCAAATACTAGTTTATTTAGACAAATGATCAGTTCATGGAATTTATTTTCAGATCATGACCAAGCATAACAAAGAGCATAGTGCACTTCAGAGTCTTACTACTGGGACAGAAATGTAAGATTGTACATTTAATATGTTTAAGTAAATGCATATAACCTAAAGGAGTACAAGACTAAAAAACGTCTGCTAAAGCAGCCATAAGTGAAATGGTATTTTCAGTACTGGTATACCTCTGTTATTGAGGGGAGGATTACCTTATTTATGGACTATGTCACAAGCAAAGGTATTTGTACTTATCCTGTGCAGCCCAGCACATGCTCAGGAGAACTTACTATCTTTGGCATGGAGTAAGAGAAAGCAGATCCACTGCTTCTGAAACCAGTGGGGGTCTAGAGGAGTGAGGGGTCTGGAGAGTAAGTCTTATGAAGAGAGTCTGAGGGAGCTGGGGTTGTTCAGCCTAGAGAACAAACAGGAGGCTGAAGGGAGACCTTATCGCTCTCTACAACTACCTGAAAGGAGGTTGTAAATACGCAGGGGTCGGTCTCTTCTCCCAAGTAACACGTGATGGGACAAGAGGAAATGGCCTGAAGTTGTGCCAGGGGAGGTTCAGATTGGATATCAGGAACATTTTTTACACTGAAAAGGTTATTAAGCATTGGAATGGGCTGCCCAGGGAAGTGGATGAGGCACCATCCGTGGATGCATTCAAAAGATGGGTTCACATAGTGCTTAGTGATATGGTTTAGTGATAGGTGGGGGGTTTTTTGTGTGGCCTTTTTTTTTGGGGGGTGGGGGAAGGGAGCTTGGTATTTGGTTTTTTGTTGTTGGTGGTTTGGTTTGGTTTAGTTTCTTTTTTAGAGCTAGATTGATATTTGGGCTAGATGGTATTAAAGGTCCCTTCCAACCTAGACAATTCTATGACTCTGTGATTTTATCTCTGTCACTTCTTTTTCTACATTATCTTAGCTCCTTACTAATTTTGCTAATAGAACTGTTTCTCTGTCAATATTTGAGCACATTGGGTGAATTATTCTGTTCAAATGCAGTTAAAATAGAAGGCAGAGTTCCAAGCAAGACCAGCAGAAGTCTCTAATGTTGATAATGTCCCCGTGGCAGACCACTTGCTATGCTCTGGCAACTGTAAGTGTAAGGTAAATGTAGTGATAGCGCAGAGCAGGGAGACCTCGGCAATAAAGTGGAAGAACAGTGACCTGCAGGACTGCCAGCAGCGTGAGTGGGGTTATTTTCTGTATCTAACATTATGGCAGGTCACTGTTCTCCCATGTTGTTCCTTCCTGTTCCCCATGGGCAGAAGCATAATGCAATTTATGTGGAAACCACCTGTACAGTGATACAGTGCTAATTTCAGAGCTTACCTCAGCCATCTGGGTTGCAGTGTCACCTCGTGCCCCTAGGTAGACCATGGCGAGAGCAGTTGCAATGCTCCAAGGAGAAAAGAAAATGTTTTGGCCTTGGGAAGTTTCATTCAGCTTTTTGTAAAGGTCCAGAGTGAAGCTGTTGGTTGACACTGAGAGAGACTCCATTGATACTGCCTGAGACAAAAGGAGAGAGGTGTTTCTGAGTCTCTAAGTGTCAGTGACTGCTTCTTCACTTCTTTTTAAAACTACAAAGCTGCAAGTGGGAGATTGCTGTACCCTCTGAAAAACGGTGTGATGGTGTCCCAGTAGTGGGTAAAATACTGCACAGAGATGAAGTACAGTCAGACCTGCATTATTTCTCCCTTCCCCATCACTCCTCAATGTTCTTACCTTCTTTATTTATTCTTCATCAGATGAGCACGATTTTAGCTAGAAACATTTTCACAGACCAAACTTGTTTCAAAATCCCATTTGCTTAAGTTTCATAGAATTGTTCTTTGATTTTGAGGAAGTGAAACAGAATAATTTCTCACTGTGCTGCTTTAAGTTTTTTCTATTACTTATATTTCCTATGTTATTATTTTCTGCTGAAAAAAGCATGATGAATTCATGTGATTCGGTATGTGTATCTTGAAGGCTGCTAGACATCTGTAGATTTTTATATGTTTTCTGTGTAGGTGAACTCACATTTGGAAGCTGTAGCTGGATTTGTTAGTTAGTGGTTTTCAAGTAAGCCCTTGTATCTTACATACAACCCCAAAATTTTTCCCTGTTTTTCTGCTGGCTTATCAGAACCTGCAGATTTTATGTCCTTGTTCTGCTTGTTTTTCCAAGTATGTTTTTATGGGACAAAACCAAAGCAAACAAAAAACGTAACCCCAGCATTAAATTGATTTCCCATATGTGGATCCAGGACAAACCCTTGCTTCTTAGTGGCATGTTTTAGTCTGATACTGTTGACAAATACTAGGATAAACTCAGAAATTTCTGTTATTTTCACCAGTACAAGGACTACTAAAACATGGCCTAAAGTCAATGTAAGACGGGATCAGATGAAAGATTAAGATGAAGCATTAGATCCACAAAAGCTCTCAGACATTTAAATCTATCTTCACTCACAATTTACATGCTTAAATCAGAACCAGCTTCCATGCAATGTTAGAGATTTCCAGAGCGTCAGGGGTCCCCAAGTTTTGATTTTAAAGCATCCCAAGGCTCCACAACTGTGTGAAGCATTCTCAGAAGTGCTTCAGAGGTGAATGCCCTGCAGCCTAGCTCATACCTAAGCATTTTTCAAATGAGATTTCTCTTACTGCTGTGCCTGGAGTTGCTGATACTCCCAGGACATAACTAGGGAAGAAGGCTGAGCTGAACATTTTTGCCTGGAGAATTCCAAGCAACATCTCTACCTCCTGTTCCCAGAGAGTACCTGAACTGAATCTGCCTGTAGCAAAGAAGCCTTTTTCGGGTTTGAGAGAGAGAACATGTTGTGTGTTTCTGTGAACTTCACTGGTGAACTAGTCACTTTGATCGTCTGGGAAAAGAAAAGTCTGTGTGCCTGACCTGGTAGTTATTTGATATTAATAAAGGAGAGGTTTGAACCAGTGTACCCCATGCTGAGCATCCAAAACACTGCTACAGAGTCATGCTGTCTTGTGTGTTCAACTCCAGGACCAGGAAGAGTATATCCTCCCCTGCAGCCTGTTCTCAGTCCTCCATCCTCAATTGAGTGGTAGCCTGGTGATTAAGGCATCCTTCCTACATCCCTTCTGCCCTCCCAGGCTGTGTAGGTTTTGCCCAGCCTGGGCTTGAATTCTCACCACTGTACCTTGGCACTGGGTTTTTCCAAAGGCTATACTTTATACTAAAAAATAAGCACTCCCTTCACCTGCATGACATTTACATCATTTAACCGCTCACTTCCAAAGAATTATTATTTTGATATGCCCATTTACACTACCTGAAATCCTGAGGGAGAGAAGAGCCTTCAGATCTGTCTTCAGTCAGGATCTGTGGTGGTGTGTGAGGCAATGAATACATTTGGAAATGTAGAAACGATTGCACCTCCCTTTTCTTCTCTACATCCTCTCCTTGTATTAATGTTCACGTTCCCTCATTTGCCTACTTCTCCTCTCTATCATCTGCTTTCAGAACTTAGAGAGAGAGAGAGACCTGCTCAAGTCAAGGCCTCTGTTAGTGGGTGTATGTCCTGAAATGTGAAGGCCTTTCTTCCACAGGTGTCTCTTCACAACCTTGGAATTTCGTCTGCAAAAATGGAGAAAATGCAGAAAAAATTTGAACTACCCTGCATTGACAAGGGACATGTTGAAATAATTTTAAAGCTTCCTTTTCTTTTTGCTCTACAAACTGGTGCAATGAATAAAAACTGGTTTCAAAGATAAGGCTAAAAGGGAATATTGAAATAGGCTGATAGTCTCATTCATCCTGTGGTCAAATTTGAGAGGGGAGGGATTTGAATACATGTGGCCTTCAGGTCACATAAAGCCCTTATTTTTTGATTTTTTTTAATATTTTTTGTTCTTCCATTTCAGAAAGCAAATCACCTAAAATAAATTATGAAATATAAGTGAACACTAGGGTCATTCAAACTGCTGGCTGTTGCTTTGAGACTGCTGCTTCTAGCAGAGGAGGTGAAATTGCTTTAGATACCTACAGGCCCTACACTGTATGAGCTTATTAATCATCTATGATGAACTGAGAGAGTCTGGACGATCTACCAAAAGCCGAAAAAACTGCTTGGAAGGTCTGCTTGTAGTGATTTCTTTTACCAAGAATACTATTTGTTGTATTGGCGTAGAGAGCCAAACAGCAGAATGTATAAAATTGGAGATCAGGAAAGGTATAATGCAAAGAAGTTAGGTATACACAAATGTTCCACTATAAACCAGTGCAATTAGCAATTCTGCTGTTTTCCTCCATTTTTATCTGTGTGACTTACACTGCATTGATAAATTTCCTCTACAGCCATGTCTTTTCTACTACATTTATGGGTAGTTAGGAATGGCCTATACCCACTAGCATGAGACATGCAAAGTAAACCAATTACCAGCATGCAGTTAACTTACAGAGAAAAAGGATCAGTACAAAGAACACAAATCTGTATTTTGAACAAGAAATACATTTTTGTGCTTATATTCACTTTGAATCTGACTGGTACATGTGCCATACAAGGTTTCAGGAATAATACCGCTGCCTCCCTTTTTTCACACATATTGTTCTTAAGCATGTGCAGTTTTTGTGTCTGGAATATCCATCTTATTTTCTTGCTTCAGAAATGGATTAGACGCTATTAAGTTTAGTTATGCGCTTTAGAAATGTTTCTGCTATGTATCTGAAACTGCTGTTGTCTATGTTTTAGCTAAATGACTAGGAGAAGAAAATAAAAGAAAACAGTTAGTGGTACTACGAGCTACAAAGATTGGCCAAAAATACAGGAAAATGAAGAAAGGGTACCCAAACTATGTAGACACTCTTTGTGGTATATTCCAGCTGCTGCAAGATCCTGTTTAGTAAGAAACAGTGCAGTTTCAAAGGGGAGCAATTTAGCCAAAGAAGTGGTGCTCTTGGTTTTGCTGTGCCAGATGGAAATAGTGAGAGGAAATATTGAATTGTTGCAACCAGAATGTTAGAAAGAAGGTTTCAAAGCATGACAATGCCGGACCTGTTGACCTCAAGTGGCCTTACCTGGGACAAAAAGTCATAAAAAGTCTTTTGATAAAACCAGTCATTTTCCTCTGGCATACTGATTAAGTAATTTTGACTTTTTTTCAACCCATCTTTCATCCCCGTCTTGCTCAACATAGGTGTAAGGTTGTATCTTCCTGCCTATTTGATTGTTTTACTCCCATACCTGTATTTTGTAAATGGCCCACTCTGAGTGGACCATTTGGGTATTTCTTGAAGATTCGTTCTCTTGCAGTTACATCTATTAAAAAGCAACACAATTTAAAATTAGGGCTAGACTAAGTCCAACTATGGAATTTTATTCTGCAGGAAATCCCATTCAGAGATGTCCTCCAGGAAGAAAACAAGACCAAGTATTACATCTGTTGCAACAGAACTAAAGTATTAGGCTATAAATAACATTAAAATCTCTTTAAAAGATATTTTCTTGTGCCTGTTACTGACAGTAGAACAAAAACTTAAAAATGATGGATGCATTTTCATTTCCGTTCTAAAGCAGGGTAGTTTTTTTTCTGTGCCCTCATCTTATAGTATTAACAGTACACTAGCACACAAGATGTTATTATTGTATACTGTATCTGCTATTTCTGCTTGTCATGAGGTCAGCTACTACAGACACGCCAGGGATTATTTTATGATGTTGGGATTGGCACTGGGAGACAAAAGCCCCATCTTTCATTTTAGGATAAGCTGAAAACATGTTAATGTGTCTTGACAGGCATAGAATCACCAGGTGACACACAGTCCATGCTCACAATGTGTTTGTATTGAGGTTTATCTCAGCACTGTCCTGTAGGTGCATCTTTCTTTAGTTTTTGAAGTCCTGTGATCTTTCAAGGAGGAGTTTGTGGACCTGAAATGTTGATGATACAGAACAAACCCAGGGTTTCTTGAAAGTGGTTTTTTGGAAAAGCAGTCATGCAGCACCTATTACTTGGCTACCTTTGAGCATTTTAGAAAGATGAGTGCAACCTGCACTAGCTGACCCTGCTCACATAAGGGGTTGGACCAGTTGATCTCAAGTGGTCACTTCTAGCCTGAACGATTCTGTAGTTCTGTAAGCATTAGCCCGAATTGAGAACAAGACACTAGTTACCATGAAAATAGTACAGGGAGGCACAAATGAAGCAGCTTCCAGCGTTGCTTGCAATAGTTGCTTGCTCTAAAGACTGTTCCCCTCTGGATGGATTCTTTTCCTTCTCTTTCACCCTTTTTACCCACATTGCAGGTATGTCTTATACTGGAAGGCATGCTCTTTCTCGTCATCTGCCAAAAGCAGCCTGTGTTACTCCCTAGAGCTTTCATCAGCTGGTGGGCACCATGCTGTAGTTCCTGAGAGGCACAGAGGTATGGCTGTGCAGAGTGAGGGAATGCACAAAAATTAGCATGGTAAGACCTCTCATTTGGTTTGGCGTCACACTCTTCCCACTTCTTTGGACAACTTTTGCTCCTACATGAAGTGACTTTTCAAACTGGGTAAACACAATTTAGGAGTTCTCAGTAATTGAGAATAACACACAGCAGAAAGATAGGAATAACACACTACAAGGCTAAGAATTAACAGGCTTACCACCCTGATGAGTCTTTGTTGGCCAGGCGTCACTCAGGTGGAGGAGGGCTGGTCTTTGTTGCTCCCTAGAAGAGGCTGTTGCTATTTGTTGCCTTCCAATTGTTTGGGTTTTGTTGTTTTTCTTTTTTTTTTTTTTTCAATTGTGAATTCCTGAAGCTTTGCTGTGCTGACTGAGGTTTAGATTAGACATTAGGAAGAATTAATTTACTGAAAGAGTGGTCAGGCACTGGAACAGCCTGCCCAGGGAGGTGGTTGTGTCACCATCCCTGGAGGTATTTAAGAAACATGTAGATGTGGCACTTCAGGGTATGCTCTGGAGGTTGTAGCAGCTTTTTGTGTGCATATGGTTGGACTTGGTGATCTCAGAGGTCCTTTCCAACCATGAAGATTCTGTGATTCTGTTTTCCATCCTGACAATAGCTTCTCTGTGTTTTTACTTTTCTTATTTTGCATGGCCTTCACTTGTGTACTTTCCCACACCTAAAAAATAAACTTCTTAGTAAAGCTGAGTCAGTAGCACCCAGCTGGGCTGCACCAAGGTAGGTCCTGGATGACAGACAGCTGAACCATGTGCTGCAGGTTACAGTCAAGGGAGGGCACTGATTTTAGAAGCAGCAGTTTGTACAGGGAAGAAGATGCAGGTATACTTTGTTGGGTGGAGATGTATTTCTAAATAGGACAGCCTTTGTGGAGGTGGAGTGAGTTGTAATTATAGGTGGAACTTTGCTGAGAGCAAATGTTTTTACAGAACCTCCCTCCTGCATTCAAATCTTGTTGCCTTAGATAATGATCTCTGACATGTGGTTATCAAGTACCACAACAGCTATAAAGCTTTATGCCATTCCTCATGGCCACAAGAAAACACAACTGCTGCCCTCCCAAGCCAACGGAGGGAACTGATGTTGCCAGTACAGCATTGCTTGTTTGCTATTCTACAGGGCAAAAGGGATGTTTGCAAGCTGCTCTTCTGGGCTATATATAGGCAGACTTTTTATTTCTAGTGTGTTGTGACAGGAAAACAAGCCTCCTGAGTAGGTCTCAGCAGGGACGATAGTGCAACAAGCAGTGGTCAAAACTGGGAAACCGAATGCTGGGAAAGTCCAAATGTGTGAGTGAGTACAGGCAGGATGCAGGAACAATCACAAAACTGTGGATGAAATGCCAAGAGTTACCTTGTAAACTGGGGGATCCCTGAAGCAGCACTCAGGCAGAGTCACACAAGCAGGAACACAGGCACTGCTGTGCTCAGTCCATGCTAGAGGATCACCAAACCTGCTGTTTTCACCTGTATATCAGGGATTCATGCAGGTGTAGTTTACCACTGTGCTATCATCTTTCCTACAGCAGGGTAGGAACATCAAGCATATTCAGTAGGGTACCTCTGAGTCTTGTCTGTGTTATCTAAAGACAGCTGTTCTACTTGTCCAACATACAAGGCTAAACAATTAGTATGATGCATGTGTTTTTGACACCCCAGCTGCAAGTCAAATGATAGTTTTTACAGTCTTCCTCACCAACATTATTTTCCCACAAATGCCTTGACTCAGCAAAAACTTGCTTATCACAGTGTTTAATTTGATTTGGTATGTTTAGTAATTGCCTAGGATAATACACTGAATAGCACTGTTTTGGGCGTTGGTTGAAGACTAGTGGGAATAAGACTAAGTGTGTCAGCTTTGTGAGTGGGGATGAAGTGGTGGTGAATTTGGAACGGCAAGAATGGAAACGCAATAGCACAAACACAGCTCCGAGTTCATTTATTGGCTTAAATGCAAATCATGGTAAAATATGAAGTAAAGCATCAGTCAAAATCTCACTGGTGTTTCTGTCAATAGCATGACTATCTTTGCTGAGATCCACTCATAAATTACATAATTCATCATAAGCCATTACATAAATCATACATTGATTAATCATACAGGTAGCAAGGAAACTTAGCAGGTATTAGCCATGAAGTAGGTATAATTTAGGTTAAATTAAAAAGAGGAAGCAGATTTGAATTCTGGATGTTTTAGACTGCACATCAATATAGCAAGAAGCATGTTGCTCGTAGTTTTCTTAGCATTTTTGCTGATTCAAACACCCAGCAACCTTAACCTATGAAGTTTAAAAAAATGAGGAAAAAATGCACGGTGATTAGAAGTTGGAGATTAAACGCTAAGGGCTGGACCATTTTCCTTCATTGTCTCATTTTTTCGTGAGGTTGCAAAGGCATCTGTATACATGTAGTAAGACAGGGAAAGTGAGGGACATTTTGAGATTATTCTAAGTTTTGCTAATTTCCAACTAAATTTTGTTAACTTCCAACAGTCATTTGAAAGGACTATAAGGAAACTGTAGTGTAACGCAAATGCAGGTTTCCCAGTGAAGAAAAGAGAGCATATAGATTTTTGCAAGTTCTTTTTTTTTT
>VXBJ01007139.1:675544-713485 GCA_013400055.1 Nycticryphes semicollaris
TTTTCAGGGTTTTTTTCCTCTCTGGGAGATTCAAAAGGATGATCTGCAATTCCCTTGAAGTCAGCATTTGGCTAGCTGATGGCCTGTGTGCAGGGAGATTTTATGGCTCCACCTCACTCTTGAACAACAAAGCCAGAAGAGCAGTCTTGATGCAAGTGAGCAAAATTCTACACTCTCTTTCCTGTGAAGCACATCTCTTTAGAGCAATGGAAAGGAACAGTAGAGGAATGGTCTCTGAGGCACAGGGTGGTCTCTGGGTGCTGCCTTACTTGGGGCAGGGGGGCAGAGGGAGAAAAAGGACATACACTTTCACTACGTGGCTTATAGCTGAGCTTTTAAAACCGCAGATTACATTTTTCCATTGAGCAGTGAGCCTTGGGTGCTGTCTGGAAGTAAGTAATAACTCATTCTAGGGGGGAGCAGAATCTGCCAAAAAAGAGGATGCTCTTGGATTTGTTGTGTCTGATGAAGAAGTGGAAAGGGTGGTCAGCCTTAAATGTCAGAGCCTGGCTGACACTTGTAGATACTATATTTACAGTAGAAGCAGCAGCTGCCTCAGTGCCTTCCTCATCAACTGCAACAAAAGACTTGTGAAAAACTTTGGAGATCTTCAGATCACCCTTCTCAGCCATTCCACTGAAATCAGCATTGCTGAAGGCACTGTGCATTCCCATGCTCATCAGTTCATCACTGAGATCGTACTTTTCTTCCATTGTGAACTTAGGTAGGTACAGATCCACAAGAGTTTCGGTCATCTTCTTGGAATCAGTCCATTCGGACAATTTCTCATATGTCAGTTCTCTTTCCAACTATCATTTAAAAAAAGAGAAGGAATTTGATGTTTGCAAGGAAAAAACAATTAACTGTCAGTTAATCAATTCTATGGCAATTAAATTAATTAAACTGTTTCTAAATGACACATTTAACATTTAGCTGAAAGCATGAAATATAAATTGGTTTTACTGATGATAAGAGACAGGGTGTGCAACAAATATTTGAGACTTATTACTGCCAGGTTTTGAGCACCACCTCTGCCAAATTAATTGCAAGAGAACGACCAGGCACTCAACACCTGTGGCTGCCATCTCCTGAGGTAGTTCTTTCCTCTCTTTTAATTCAGCCTTGATGGGGAGGAAATTTTGGGGAGATTGCCAGCTGTGTGGCAGGTGGCTTGGTCCGGTTACATAAAAGCAGGTGTTAATATTGCACATATTTCCTTGGCAATTTTAAAACAAACCACTTCCAGCAAAATCTTTCACTGCCACCCTGTGTCCTGCGCACTATGTCACCAGGGTTCAGCTCAGATCAAATGGAGAAGAGCAATGAATGGTATCCTTGACATGGTAGATGCCAAGAATTTAACAATCTTGCAAGTGTAGTAACTACAGGGGCAGATCTCATCATTGTAGCAAACGTGGTCTCAGAAAAATCCTAGGCTTCAAGACAGCAAACAAATGGAGAGGAAGAAGAGGGCAAACAAAATGAGAGAAAGATGGTGAATAAACTTCCAGGCCATGGAGAAGAGGTGTCTGCTGTCTCAGGATGAGGCTGTACTTGTGCAGTACTGTCCTTGCAAAATCTGCAGTGAAGGGAGATCTTAGAGACCATGTAGGATTGGGTGTCAGTCATGGGGCTATTGAAGAGCTAAGCATCTGGTTATGGCAGTATTGACTGTCTTCAGTTCTTAGCAAACTAAGGAAACTCAGTGTGGAGGAACTTTATTGGTTTGGGATGGGTTTTAAAGGAAATTAATTCAGCTATTGGAGGACATGAAACAGCATGTCCTCAGAGGGAGAGATACAGTCACTGGCCTGTCCTTTTTTGTTTTTTTAATGACTGAGTGGTAATACAAAATGGATGTAGCATACTTTTTACCTGTTCAAGACCTGTAGTGCTGTCTTTGATGTCATCAGGAAGGAGGATGAACATACTGAGTTCGTGTTTCACATATGGCAACTCAATCATTTTGAAATTCATTGTTTCCACAATGAGAACTGGAAATGTATTTCTCATGTACATCATCTTCACAGGCTTGGTCTTGTTCTGTAAAGTATTTACTTATAAGTGAGAAATCATTCCTTGAAAAGCAGGATGATGATGATGACTCAGTATAGTGAAGGGAGAGGGAACTTTTGTAAGCAACTTCTATATTGGTGATTTGTCATTTGTCAAAGCTTTTCCAAAGCTTTTCTTGATGGGACAATATTGCTTATCTTGGTGTGTGTCCCAGAGCATTTTTTGGAGGGGTGAACTAAATGATTTTTATCTTCTCCCCAAAATGTGCACAGCAGCCCACAGAGGATGGAGGAAGAGGTTAGAAAAGTCTGCAAGGATTAGGGGGATGGAGGAGGTATGGGATATTGCCTTACACTACTACAGCAGAGAAACAGCTCTGGTTTAAGAGGACAAGTGAGCTGCAGTTTTTCTGTGGTCTCCTCTCTCTGGCAATAAAAACTGATTAGTTGATTGCTACCTGTATGATTAATGTTTGGGCCTAGCCAGGCTGCACAGCACAGAGGCCCATGTATCGTACTCACCCATGACATGGCATGGAATTGCTGTCCGTGAAGCTTGGACCCTCAAAATCATGTTTCCGCAACCTAGTGTTTTTAGCACTGGTTTACAAAAAGGTTATACTTTGGGTAAAGTAGGTCACTACTCTAGTGCTTTTGGAAATGGTAACTGTTATCTGGAGCTCACGAACATTTACCTGAGCAGCATCTTAATGTTACAGTGAGCTGGGCACTGACACATTTTGCTGTAACCAGCTTTTCATGGAGAGCCTGGTTACCACAGAGATACCTAAAAGACTTACAAAATGGAAAGATTTCAGCAGTAGCTGTTGTCACAATGCTGTTTATGGTAAGAAGGGCACAAGAGGAGCTTACCTTGCTCAGTCGGAAGGGTTGCATATCTTTAGCGCTTCCTAGAAATTTCACTTCCCATTCTGCTTTGAAGTAAATGGCATTTACCAGGATCAGCTTGGTCCAATTTAACATATCTTGTGAACTCAGCATATTCTTGATTTTGCCTTTTGAAATCAGAAGAGTCAGGTTTCATTACAGTGTAGCGCAGCGAGGACATGAATTAATTGATTTTCATCTCAATTCAATTCCTGGGTGAAAAATTCCATGCCTCAGTGCCCTACTCCCTAAAATAATCCCCTCATACAAATCGATTAGTTTGCTTACAGTTTCCAAAGCTGTTCACTGCTAGCTGTTCTGACTAGCTGTTCTCCTGGCTAGCTGAAGATTGATTTCTTCTCCCCAGAACGTCATAGCTTCCTGGCAAGCAACTAGAAGCAGAAAGCCCTGTACTGCCTCACCAGCTGGTTACCCCAAGTAAAAGGAGGCCAGCGCCTCTGGCCATTGTGGGATGGTACAGCTAGGTAAGCATCCCCACCTGCCTTGGAGCACACTGGTAGGCAGAGGTGTTTCTTCCCTCTGTCTGCTCTGCCTGTGGTGCATTGATGCAGCGCCAGGACAGTAGCTGTGCTTGAGGATCAGGTGATGCAGAGCACAGCAAAGTGAGTAGGTGGGAGTCTCCCCCAAGGAGCTCACTGAGGTCTGGAGCCAGTATTTGGATCTCCTTAAGTCCTGCTGCTCTTTCTCTGTCTTCCCACTGCTCACTGTTCACATTGGAAGGCATGACCCGGCTGCTGCAGTAGTAGGTGGGGAAGCAGGGGTGCCTGCCCAAGGGAAATGTCAGGCTGGCTTAACAAAAGAGTAAAGATGCTGGATTTGAGCTCAGCTTACCTTCAGTTTGTTTTTCAATCCAAGTGTTGATTTCCTTCATGGATTGTTCCAGTGCTGTACTAAAGTTAACCTTGTGTGGCTCTGCTTTGTAGTAGTTCTTACTGAGCTGTATGTATGTCTGAAAAATAGCAAGAAACCCCAAAACAACTTCTATACTATACCTTACTATCGCAAAAGGAATTTGTTAGCTCTTGGACTTTTTGATAGCTTCTTGGGGCTAGAGGACTGCAGGATCTTGCTTGTTACTCGTTGTTGGACTGTGAGTTAGCAGTTAAGAAATAACCAAATGACAGAAAATCCCCTTCTTTTTTTCCCACTTTTATTCGGAGAAGCAAGGAAGGCTGTGTACATCTGTCCTGGTTTGAGGACCACAACATCCCAGAGGTGTGCTTATTTTAATGTCTCATTTACAACCATATATATTGCAGGTTCCAGTAATAAAGCCATAATGCATGAAAAGGAATCCTTACACTACAGTCAAGGGACGATTCATCCTTAAATACTGTGAACAGACCGACTGGTGTTTTCCCATTATCACTGGAATCCAGGGTCAGCTTCAAATCTGTTCTATTGATGACAAGTAATTAAAATGAGAAACACTTTTTTGCACCTTTTCTTACTCCTCTCTGAGAATTAACTTACAGGCAATAATGGGAAGGTTTTAACTTACAGGCAATAATGAGAAGGTGTTATCCACATAAATGCGGTTGGCACTTCTCAGTGAGTAGCTGCTTCTGGGTTTGTTGATGGCAGTCAGGAGCTCTTTGAAGCCAGAATGGATATCTTCAGCTTGCTTGTGCTCAGGATCCTTGGAAAGAGAAACCGTGCATTCAGCAATTGTATTTTTACATGAAGATTTCAAAACATGCTAACTGATGTACATGGGAGAGGAATTTGGATCCTCTTTCTTTTTTTTAGGCAAGTTTACCATCACTGCAATTTGCAGGGCTCTGTTTATGACTGTATTAAATGATTTGCCATAAAGCAAACCTTCCAGACTATCCCAGTGACTTGTCCTTCCATGCTTCTTTTAGTCTAAATAAGTGAAAGGAACTGAACGTGAACCTGTTGTGATGTATGTTGGGGTTTGTACTTCAAAGAGAGTTGCAGACAAGAAATACTGGGCTTCTAAAGCTGTATCTGGACATTTGATTCTGGACATTCTTTATCTTTGGATTTCAGTTCTATACATACCATTTTTCTTCTCTTTGGTCTCTCCTGAGAAGATTTGGTCCCAGAACAGGAGCCTTCAGCTCTTGCCACTTGAGTGAAATGAAGAACCTACAAGCAGAGTTTCCAAATATAAGAAGGAGGCATGAAGCAATTGGTGTGATTTAAGGCCAAATGGGGATCAAACAGTTGCCTTTTTTTTTCTCCATATAATATCACTGCTTAGGTGACTTACCAAAGGGTGGTGAAGCTGCAGTATACATAAATCCCATAGAGTAACCATGAGTAGCACTGTCTCCCTCCTGGAGAATCAACATAGTGCTCCTGCCCACAGGCTGCGAGGCTGAACTCCCTTCCACAGCTGTTGCCCTCAGCAATAGTAATGTATTTGTGCAAACCTCACGATACTGGTACAAAGGCATCTGAACGGGAGTGTGGTGACACAGAGGAAAGAGCTGGGCAGGGCTGGGCACCGCAGCTCCCTTTGAGCCAGCAAAGTGCCCATGTGGCATTAGGAAGGACTGGGTTGAGGGCTGTGGAGATACCAAAGCCCTTCCTATTTTTCTGCTGGGTTGCCCGTCAGTAGTTCTGGAAAGTATAAATCAAGATAGAAGGATGCATCCTGGCCAGGGGAGAGAGGGAGGGTGCTGGGATCTGCAAGCCTCCTGCCAAATAACTAGGAGCTACTGGTGTCAGCTGTTTGCTTGTCAAAGGGAACATCCCATCTGTGGCAGAATCATAGAACCCCAGGATAAAGTAGAAGGTGCAGAATAGTGTAGAAGAAGTGAGGTTCACAGAACCTCTGTGCACAACGTGTGATACCCACAGGACTCTTTATGTTAGTGGAGAACTGGGGGACCTCCTATAAATTGAATAAAATTTGTCATTCGCTTCTACACTCCGTGGTCTGCCTTGGTTCCTTGTCACTGTGCTGACAATTTTTTCTGCCTAACACTAAATTTGCAGCAGTAGAGGAGCTAGGTATCTATGGGGTGTATGCTTCATAGAGCAACCTACCTCTGCCATCTCTGTTGCTGTTTTGCCTTTTGCACCCAAGTACGTCAGAGCCAGAGCAGATGATATACTCCAAGGGGAAAAGAAAATGTTTTTGCCCTTGTTGGTCTCATTCAGTTGGTTGAAAAGATCAACTGTAAACTTGCCAAGTGATGCTGAAACCACTTCCATCGCTACAACCTGGAAAGAGGCAACAGACAGAATTGTACTATTTTAATGTTAAAAATCACATACACACTGCAGAGATGTTACATATGTAACATAATGCATTGGCACTCACTAAAACTAATAGCCCAGTTGGATGAATTATCTTACACACAGATAGTATTTGCCACATTTTAGGAGCAGCAATTTCTTTTAGGTTTTTTGTTATCCAGATAACATTTTCCTATAATTATACATAGGTCCTCTTTTGTACAGCTGCAGTTTTCTTTGTACTTCTTTCTGCCTTTGGTTTTCAATAATGTGCAGATTTGTAAGATGCACATTTTTCTTCCATTTCATCCTTAACTAATGATTTATCAAAGTAGTGTTCCCAGGGGAATTTAAATCCAGTTTTAGTAGATAGATCCACTACATACCTGAGTTTCCCACTGCTTCATTTTGGATATGTGTAGAATAGGGAGCTGATACTGAGAAAGAATTTAGGCATAATTCTTAGGCTTGTGTGCTTTTCCTGGCCAGCCACCTATTCTGACTAGTATCATGAATGGCAAAGCTGTTTGCTTTCAGATAGGTGGAGTTTTATTCATTATGTGTACCCCCCACACCTTCTGTGTGTTCCAGCAATTTTATTTTCCCCAAAAACTGGCAGATTCATTGACATTATGAATATTCCGGATTTTAACATATCTGCCCAGTGGTACCTGTCTCATCTTTCTTTATATTCAAGAGACCAGAAATGTTGTTGCTATTGATTTTTGTCATTATTATTATTATTAACAACTGGATGCCAAACCACTACAGTTCTTCTGGCAGTCAGTGTGCTGTCAGAACCAAATCCATACCACAGAGTGATGTTTTTCCTTGGAGAACACTACCAAGAGAGAATCCAGATGGATACATCTCTGGTTTACACTTTTAAATACTCATCTGAGTGCCCGGCCTGATAATGTGAAATGCTGTGCCTTTGCAGAATGAAAGTGGCCTTTTCTTCACCTGAAGCATGGGACTTCTTTATCAAACTGAAGATTTTTATTAGTGATATAGTAAGTGCCCTAAGAAAACTTCCCTTATTGTAATCAGTTCTGCCCCAAATTAGCAGTTTTTCTTAGCCTCATAGATTTATTTTCTCTAAGGATTGACATCTAGAAAAACATGAGGCAAAAATAATGCATTATAACACCAGTATATTAAAATTTACCTGTACAGTCACGCAAACCACAGATCACTTCTTAAAAGCATCAGAAAATTTACTTAAATTGATTTAAATATTTACCTCTGATCCTGAGAGAAAGAAGACTTAGGTCTTGTCCTTGGTCAGGTTCAGCGTTTGTGTGTTAAGCATTGAGTAAGTTTAGAAATATAGTACTGCTTGCACCTCCCTTTCCTTCTCACCTACATCCAAATTTAGAAATACAGTATTACTCACACCTCCCTTTCCTTCTCTCCTACATCCATGTTGTTTCCACCTGCCCAAAGCTCATTTCTACCAAATCCCCAGAAGATCTTACTTAATTTTGTCCTCCTTGTTGACCTCATCACTTTTCAGTTTCTGACATTTCAAAGGGACAATGGAATTAAAATCTCATCTCTGTTGTTTTACTACAATAGTCTACTGAAAGGAGGATAGCAGAACAGTTCACCCATTCCAATGGTCTTTTGGTGTTATGGAGACAACTAGTGTGTTGTTTAAAATAAATGACTAGTGAAGTATTTACACAACCAGAATGATTGGTTTTGCTTTTTGGATGTAAGCAGATACTGTAGGCCTGATTCTCCTCTCTGGCTTTGTGCAGCTGTGACTCCTGGGTTTCAGATGTTGTAAGTTCACATAAAAGGTCAAGCTTAGTGATTGAATTAGACACTGGGAGTCCAGCTTCAGACTGAAGATCATTAGGAACATAGAGGCAAAGGCATGAAGGAGCATTCAGGGGAAGGGATGGACAACCTACTGGTTGTGTTGGTGAGGAAATCTCATTACAGCCATGGCTGGGAGTAATTTGAGAGAAAAGCTGCAAAACACTGAGTTAGTGCACAGTACTTGCAAATAGGGAAGGAGGGCAAGGTCTGAAACACCACCACTGGGAGGGCTTGAGCAGGGTTGGAGTGAAAAAATACAACGGGGGCAAACACGCCACAGGAGTTGTCACTCTGTAGTCCCAGAAGAGACACAGACTGCTGTTGGGTGGTGGAAGAAGGAGAAGGTGGTGGCAATAACTGTTAAGACCCCAGGGGACAAAGGAAAGGGAATGGAGGAAGGAAACCATATTGTGTGTTAAGCATTTTGCTGCAAGTTTGATTATCGGAATGGAGTGGGTCAAGTATTCTAAAAAGTGACAGAAATCAATGTTGTGAGAGGCAATGAGGAAATGCCAGCAATTAAACAAGTGTTGGTTTTGGGATGATGAATAAGTTCTCAAGAAATCAGTATAGGAGAGAGGTCATCTGAGTCCAAGTCCTAAAGAAGTATGCTGAGAGTGAGTAAGTCAGCTCCCTTTGCTAGTTGAGATACAAGGATGCCAAGCAGATGAGAAATGGAGGCGGCAAGGCAGAATGGCTGTTGACAAGGAGAGAAAATCACACGTATTTATTTTAAGGGACATCCAGAGGTCAACCTCCTGCTTGGAGTAGGTCCATCAGTAGATAAGCCACAGTCTTTTGGGGAATGGAGAATCCCCAACCTTCGTGGGCGGCCTTCTCCAGTGCTATGCTGCTCATCCCAGGAAAAGGTTGTCCTCTAACTTACAACTCACCCTTCAAGTGTTGTGGCCATTGTCACTTGGTAATGATCTGGCACTGCCAAGAGGGACATTAACTTTGTCATTTTTGCAATTATGCTCGAAATAGTTGGAGGAGACAGAAAAGGTGGCTCACATTTCCATTGACTTTAAAGCCCTGTGAGTGAGTTTGGGTGCATGTTGTCATGGTTTTGTTCCTCGTTGGCCTCCCAGGTGTGTCTTTCCCATCTTTATTCCTGAGTCACATCAGGAAGTGCTTAAGAGACTTGCCCATGGGGATATGAAGCCCTTGCACATGAAGCAGGGCAAGGCAGAATTGCAACTGAGTGCACTGGAATCCTGTGTTATGTTTCACAGCTAAGTCAGACAGAAGGCAGAGCTGTTGAGTTTCCTATGCTCCTTCCCATTTGGGAAGCAGAGCCAGAAGGTACCCTGAAAGCAGCTAGTCACATGGAAGGAAACAGAAAAGACTTGATTACAGTCAGCAGTCTCCTCTCTGTCAGTTTAAAGGAGCCCTGCCATCCCAGGAAGAGATAGTTCTAGCAGGATACTGGCAATGTCTGAAAGTCCGGTAAGAGACCCAGTCCTTTGCTGTCTGTTCTGAATTCAGAGAGTTAAGAGCATCCCCTGCAAACATGCATGACTGACTAGGACATTCTCCTCCTTAGGAGAAAGAGCTGTGACAGAAATAAATGTGTAGGGGCGAGGGGTGTGGGGGGTGTGTTTGCACGTAATCCTGCAGAAGGCCCTTAGGGAGTTAGTAGTACAGGCTTGATTCTCCAACTGGAGCTTGTCTCAAACTAGAAATAAGGGACAGAGCAAAAAGAGAGTAAAGCAGTGCTGGGCTGGCAACAATATTGAATGTATAGAAGGTTACAAAGGAGAAGGTTTTAGGCACATAAATTTTATTTTCGTCCAATTCCATATTGTTGCTCAGTATTTTCCAATTGCTGTGGAACAGAGATCAGAAAATTTATATGTTTGCCCCTTTGCCTGCACAAAAAGAAGCACCAGTGTCAGGAACACAGAGGATTTCGCAAGTTTATTTCATTACCAGTTATGCCAGGCAACAAAGTTGTTATAAAACTAACAAGAATGTGGATGAGGTAGCCCTCCTGGGGTGACCAGCTTCGCAGGCTGAAACCAATGGAGATGCAGCAGTGTTCTGCAGGAAAGAGTTTTTCCTGTTTCTTTTCTTCTTACCAAAGTAAGTGTGTTGGGAATTACTGGTTTAGATCAACTTAGTCTGTTCTGTATTGTGGCAGCCCTGGTTCAGAAAGCGCCTGAAAGACACATCAATGTTATTCTGTGCACAGTTTTATACTTACAGTGTATTGATAATCATTTTGGGGTTCTTTGTTTAGGAAAATGAGCCAGAGGATTGAATTCCAGGTTATTTTTAATATGTGCTCTCTTCTAATATTGAGAGATTTGTCAACAGCACAGAAAAATGAAGAGGTGGTGCACAGACTATTGAGATGCTCTTTGTGGTGTGTATTTTGTTCATTATTGTTGTTGCGAGAGGCTGTTTAGTAATAGTTGAGTTTCTAGGGGGACGAGAACCTCCCCAAGAAGAGGATGCTCTTGGTCTTGTTGTGCCTGATAAAGAAGAAGAAAGGATGATCTGCTACAAAAGTAATAATAGCACCAAGACTTCGTGATGCCAGTGCTGCTGAACTGGCAGCTGCTGCCTCTGTGCCTTCTTCATTGACTTCCAGGTAACACTTGTGAAAAACTTTTGACAAAAACAGCTCGCCCTTCTCTGACATTCCTGTGAAATCAGCTTGACCTTCAGTGAAGGCATCTTGTATACCCATCCTGCTCAAAGTAGATTTGAGGTCATATGTCTCTTCTAATGTGAACCTGGGCAGATAAACCTCCATTTTCATTTTCTCCATTAATTCTGGGCTGGTCCATGCAGACAAGTTTTCAGAAGTCAATTCTTTTTCTAGCTGCAGTTAGTAAAAAGAGAATCAGAAAATTACAGTGTTCAAAAAACTGTGCATTAAGGGCTATTTCTTCTCTTTCCTTAAACAATGATTGTTTCAAGCTTTTATAAGAGTACAAAAAAAACCCCAAACCAGTCATGAAAGACCAATATGCAGATCCACAGTAGGTCAATGCAGTGTTTGAACTGTTCTCAGTCATTGTCAGGGAAAATAGTAGTAGAGTATAGCAGTTAAATAGTTGTAAAACAAAAACATCAGTGCAAGTAACAATAGTCTGGTTGATTTGCTGTTCATGTTCCTGCTTTCCCTACATTTATAATTTACTGAAAAGAGCTTTTTTCTTACAGAACATCCACTAACGTAAATGAGAATTTAATAAGAGTTTGTTATCCAAAGGCAAGATCTGTCTCTTTACAGAAGGCGGCAGTGTCCATATGTATTAGCTCTGGACTTCCTGGAAAGTAATGGAAACTCTCCAATTTGTGGGGTTAGTTGGGTTTTTTTGGAATAAAATCCTGTCTGCCTGAATCGGTACAGACAGTGAATCTCAGCAGGGCTGGCTTTCTGTCCTCTTTATGTTCAGCTGGAAGAAAAATCAGGCTTGTAGGGTTTGGGTTACCTATTTCCAGGACCAATCAACATTAGGAACAACAGAAGTGCCAGCTGCCAAGAGTCTAGTCTGAGCTCCAAGAGTTTCAAGTTCACAGTGCTAGACCAGTTTTGGGGTTTGCTTTTCCTTGAGCCCCATCAGTACCCTCCTTTCTAGAAACATGACTGCAACTTGATCTTTTACCTTGCACATCCATAAAATAAGTAAATAATGATACTCTTGGTTTTTCACATGATGTATATTCTCAGTTGCTTTACCTTATGTAGGCCGATGACATCACTCGGTAGCAGGATAAACATGCTGAGGTCATTATTGACGTATGGAAGCTCAAGAACGTCAGTCTGGACTGATTCTATGTAGGTCCAGTTAAATTTATCACTCAGGTACATCATTGGCACTGGTTTAGTTGTATGCTGCAATAAATTAAATAAGATGTTTGCCATCTTCAGTGAACTGTAATGGACTGAGTTAAAGTAGCACAGTGGAAGTTTATTATATTTACTCTACAAGCTGCCCAGTGTATCTAAGACATCCAGATGGCTCTAACTGGTAGGACACAGAATCTACAAAGGACCTCTGAAAAGGCACTTGGAGGCTAGACAGACTATCTAAGCTGTCTCAGATGGTACTTGTTACAGGAAGCTGTATTCCACTCTGATTTGTCATATGGTTAAAAACAGAAATCTAAAGAACTGACCCATACCATTTTGTTTTCCCTGCCTTCAGAGAATAGAAGCTTGTTTGAAGTCAGCTTCTGACAATTTTACTTGTGGTTCAGGTACTAGTATGCATGTGCAGTCTTTGTGCTAAAGATGCAGTGAAGAAAATATACTGTATGCATTAAATGAAATAACTTTTGTGATGGATTTCATGTGGATTTAAAGACTGACAGGAATTTCTCTCCCTCATCTTTTTCACTGCTTTTTCCACCTGCAGTCTAGGATGCAGGTCAGTGTATTGCCTTACCACGTTTACTTTGAAAGGCCTTTGCCTGGTAGCCTCAGCTTTGAATTTTGTTGCCCAGTTTCCTTTGAAGTAGAGCGCATTTGTCAGGACTAGTCTGGTGAGTGAATTTACGGATCCAGGAGGCAGCAGATTTTTGATTTTACCTAGAGAAAACAGAAGGACGTTTATACTTTTGTGCAGTTTTTTCAGTAACTCTTGGCACAATTTCTGTGGATATAAGCCAGGAAAATGTTAAGTGCTGATAAAGCATGCTTCTAATTTGAGATTATTCACAAAGAAGTCATTGCTAGGGTAACCCTGATTTACAAGAAGAGTAAGCCACATTCCTCACACATTCTGGTGGAGGAGACTAATTTTAATAAGGGCTTGTCAGGAGATGACCGATTTAGGAAGGCTTATCTGATTTACCTTTCTGAGGTGAATTGTTTCGCTGCCTTGGACCCCTTGGTTACAAAGATTTTGTTCAGTGCTGAAATTACTTCTTTTTTAATTGGGAGAGGAGAGACAGGAGTTTACCTTCAGTCTGGTGTTCGACTCTGGAATTAATCTCTCTTCTGGCTTCATCTGCTGCTCCCACAAAGTCAACTGTTTGTGGCTCTGCATTGTAGTATTTCTTGGCTAACTCTATGTATTCCTGCAGTGCAAGAAAGACAGCTGTCTTATGTTTGTTGCCTGCCAATACAAATGCTAATAAATAACTACAGCCAAATAGAGAGAAAACATGATAAAAATGGCATAGACTATGAGCACAGCAATTTGTCAAAGGAACAAAGTGGTTTTTTTAAATACCCAATTTTAATGTTTGCATCTAACCACATCTGCAAATTATCCTGAAATTCAATGCACATCCTATAAAACTAATTTTTTAATGTCCACAGTCTCAGGAAGAGTCTCAAAGAAAATGTTTATGTTAAGAATAATAACATGATTTGCAGATGTAATGAAAATATTTAAAACCATATGGTTTATGGTATGTTGTCATGGATAGATCATTAAGGGTAAATGGCACCACATAACCTGAATGTTATGAAAGGCCTACCTACCTTACTGAAAGGCAGTGTTTTTTCTCCATATAACTGGTTGACACTTTTAAGCAGGTAATTTTTAGTGGGTTGATTGATTGCCAAATTGAGTGCTTTAAACCCAGTATGGATGTCATCTGATTTGCCAATTTCTGTCTTGGAGAAAAGAAAAGAAAAAGTTACTCATCTGATGTGTAAAACAGTTCAAAATTCTAATTACTTCTTTCATGGAGCTCCAGGTAAAGTATTTCTATTGAGGTGATCTTTTAACTCTATTGCAACGCAAGAGGTGTTGTAAACCAGACGGCTATTAAAAGAATCATTTGAAAGTATTAAAAGTTGAAGACACGGTATAGACTCTGCTAAGTGTCTCAGAATGCAAATGGTAAGAGTATTTAAGGATTTCTAAGTGAAGACTGTAAAACTATGTATATCCAGTGAGTGAGAGACAGAATGTAATTGTTAAACAATGCATGAAGATTTGGCTGTGTGACTCCTTTTGTTTATGAAAGTTGAGTGTGTTACATGGAAAGTTTGCCATTAAATTTCTTACTCTTGGTCTTAATATTTTGTAATTTTTTTTTTAATGTTGCAGTAAAAGTAGTAAATTTGTTATCTTGAATTAACAGGATTAAAAGAATCTGGGCTCAAACTCTCAAATGAGCTCAAGGTATTTAAGCTATGAATTAGCAAACTGAAAATTTGTGCTGCATTCGTCCTGTCATTACATCAGAATCAGAGGCATGAACAGACACTTACGTTCCTAAACTGTTAGAACGGGCTCTTTGCCCTACCCACAGCACTCTGTAATCCTTACAATTCAGACAAGCATTACTCATGAGGAACAATCCTTCCCCTGTTCACGCAGTGCAAATGAGTTGTTGACATAGCCCCTAAAATAAATGTTCCAGCTGTAGGATTTGGTTGTGGAATGCAGATCCAAGTTCCCATTCATCAGGACTCTGGCCACCGGGGCTTTGTGGGCAGCCTGCAGGGAAATGGCTCACTCCCACAAAGAATAAGGATGACTGGAAAGAGCAGGGAGAAGAGCTTGATGGTTGAATGAGCTCACTGGCTCAGAGGCATTACGTTTGCTTTTCTGTATTTTTCTGCTACCTTAAATTACGTATACTTTGGTACAAGATGCCTGCCAGTAAGTCAAAGAAATCTATCAAGAATATAATGATTTCCACTTTTCTAAGATTTATTGAGAACAACTGGTCTACCTTGGGAAATTCCAACATTTCGATTTGTTAACTAGCCAACTGAAATGGAGACTGATTTCTGAAGAAGTCTATCTACCAAGCATAGGTAGCCTGGAAAAGTTAATGCTCTGATTTTTGTTGTCTTGATGCTGCAATCAAATGTGTGGGAAGACAGCTCTGTTCTTGTGATTAGCTCTCTGAGGCAGGGACCATGCCTGTTCAAAGAACATGCTTTTGCAATAGCTAACTATTGAACAGTAATAATTTGAGAAAGAAATGTCTCCTCAAAGCTAAAGGGAAAACATCAAGAGATGCATTGACAGAGAATGGTAGCATTAAATTTTGGATGTTGCAAATTTGAGGTTGGCTTTTGCAATTCTGCCTAAAAAGGGGAAGCGTGTAAAAAGTACTGCATTAGATGAAGGTATACCAGGATGCTATACCAATTAATTGTGTATGCTTCATCTGAGGTGGGCAAACACAGGCAAATGCAAATATGGAAGGAAAATACAAGCAAGAGAAGATGTGGCCATGCCCATAGCTTGATGAGCTTGCCCAAGTTCTCTAGACTGGGTGAAATACCTTCTGGAAACGGGCGCATCGATTTGATAGGCTGTCTTCCGTTCTGGAATAGACTTGCATTTTTATGGTTGTGGTGACATTTCTGGTTCCTTCAACTTTGTTAAAATGAAGTACCTATAGCGGAAAAAGCAATAATAAATGTAAAGATAGAAAGTTTGCTGGCTCAGTAAAATCTTTCAGTGATGTCATGGAACTGATAACGAAGAGTCTAATTCAGATTTTACTCATGTCCAGTCCTGCCGGTCTACAAAATGACATGAGCACACTAAGCTGAGGGTTGCAGAGCAAAATTCTCCTGTAGCTAGCCTTTCTAGAGGAATCTGTGTGCTTTGAGGTATGCCTTGGGCTGACCAGTTAATACCTGGGAAGAGCCAGTTATCTCCAGATGGAGATTATCAAAGCAGAAATCTGAAAGGAGTGCTGCAATGTGTCAGAAAGCATGAAAACAATGGGGGCAGTTTCATGCCGTAAATCCCTTGCTCCAGGCATTTGCACCTTACCCAGGCTACAAAAGGGTGCATCCAATCCTGGAAGATTTTTTAGAAGAGCTATGCACATTTTTTGTTTTGTTTTGTCTTGTTTTCCCCTCTTCCTAACAGAAGATCACTCCTTTGTTTGCTGGCTCTCTTTTGTTCTGTAAATCAGGAGTTAGAGTACTCCCTCAGCAGGTGGGACAACTTCCTCTGCCTTAGCAGATGCAAACTCCAGAGCCTATAGCAGAGTATTTCTTTGACCTGCACAAATGGAGAACTAGTCTATTCGTTGCAGTGCATATCAGGGGTGAAATGGGAGCTGGCACGTGTGAGTGTGGAGTTTGGATTAGGGTAATTTTTCTGCTTATGGTTTTCCTCTATTCCATCACAGCAAATTGCTTGCACAGATCTTACTCCAAGAGATCAGCCGTTTCAGACGGCTACCTTTTGAAGCCGAGACTCACCTTTGCCATCTGATCTGCAGTGTTACCTTTGGCTCCCAAATAAACAGTAGCCAGAGCAGATGAAACACTCAAAGGGGAGAACAAAATATTCTTGTCACCATCTTCCTGACACTTATGCTTAAAAAAGTCGAGAGCAAAGCTTGTATTTGCTTTATTCAAAGCTTCCATTGTTGTGTACCTGCACAGACAGGGAGAAAAGATGCTGTTATTGAACCACTAATTATGACTGTATGTCTGTAAGGGTTTTTTTCATTTTTTTAAAGTTCCTTGGTTGATGTAAAGGCTTTCTAAAAGTATTTATCTGTATGAAGAATGAGAAGGATTAACTATTACAAAGTTATATAAGGTTTAGCATGTCCTGTTTCACTGATGACACTAGCTGTCATTTAGGTTAGGAAAAAAGCAGCCACCAATCTTGTTTTGTATTTGTTCACCAGCACATTTATTGCACTGTCCTTTGCAGGATCTTGGAGTGACAGTTGATGCAGTTACTCACCAGTGCCTGGGCTAGGCAATGCTGAGACACTGTCTCTTAGGACAACTTTTATGCTTTAATTTGTGCAAAAGCCTTTTGATGCTCATAACTATAGTGAACAAATACTCTGGTAACAGTCGCAGTCCAACTATTCCTTTAGGACAGGACAAAATGCTTCCTCCAATGCTTGGGCAAGCATCGCCTCAACTGTTGGATGCTAAGCATCCTGAATTCCCTTTTTGACTTTCAAAAATGTTCTGAAGCTCTGTCTTACAATACTAGCACAGATCCTAGCTTCCCAGCTCTTCGGCAGAGCAAGGTTTCCATATTCAGTAGACCAGAAATGCCGCCGTTTGTCATTTACATTGCAGGTTTAGCTGAGAGCTCTAGGCAGGGACTGGGGTCTATTCCAATTTGTATAGCATGGCCTTAGAATAAAGACAGTTTGTGTCCTGAGTACCTTGCTAACTAGGAGCTGATGTGATGCTTGTAAGAACTAAAGAGCACAAAAATAAATTAGCTGCCTTAAGCAAACACAGTGGCTCTTTCTCTGCTATGATATATATGCTAGCCAGTGAGCTATGGAGATCATAGAACTCTGTACAATACATTTCTCAACCTGTATATTTTTTTAAGACTTCCACCTTCTAGACCGTGCTTGTACCATCTTAGTAAAGTACTTCTGCAAGCATTTGTTGTTTCCAATTCAGATCGTTACTTCATTTTTTTCTCTGCATTTGTCAACAAAGCAACATCATCCAAGAGTATATGAAATAAATAATCACTAGAAATCATTACAGTACCTTGTTTTGTGCAGGGAGGAACACTGCTGCTCTGGATGTCTCCAAGGTTTCTGCAGTTCACATGAAGGGTAGGGTGAATTTATAGTGTGTTTGGCCAGTTCTGCAAAAGTGCTTATGACTCATGAATGTGTAGTTTGTTATGCCCTAAAGGCCACATCCCAGTGGAAGAACTGAATCATCTCAGAGTAGGATGTGAAGTGATGGCAAGAGTGATAGCATACGAGAACCTTACAAAACTGACAGTAGAAGTATTGCTATAAACACTTTTGTGGCAACAGGCTAGTAGCAACTTGAACCCACACTACTTTAAACAACCTTTCTTTTGCGGTTTGAAGGGTTTTATAAAAAAAGACAGTTGCTGACCTACTTCTTTTATGATTTGTCTCATAGAAATTATTTCTGAGGAACAGAGAGAAAAGACAATGACTTCTTTTGTGTGAGTTTTTCTATTGTCCATTCCCCACTAAGAAAGTATTTGTCATTCCTGGTGGGTTTCTGTTTAGAAAAATGGCTTTTGTTTATCTTAGAGTGCCACCACCACCGTACCACCAAGGAAGTGTTGTCACTGTGAGATAGTGAATGTTGAGAAACAGTCAGCAGACCGTTGCTTTTATTAGCAGAGAACATCACTAGAACCTGATGCAGGTCTTAGGTTAGACTTCATTTTTCTTCCATTTCTGTTTCCCCACCCTAATCTGAAAGCTGCTGTTTGACCAGTGTAGAACCTCAGAGATCTATTCGTTATTTTTCCAGTCCAGAAATGGGTATTCTGTCAAATCCTCTTTTTCTTCTTATCTTGGCTGCTAACATACCTCCTTCTCTAATTTTCCTTTCAGTTATGCTGCCCCTTACGCTATTGTCCTTTTTGTAGCTGTCCATCCCTATTCTGACCCCTAAGTGAAACATTCTGTGTAATCCTACCCTTGCCCACTATTTCATTCTTTACCTCTCTGTACTGTTGGTAATACCACCTTGAAAACCTGGCTAGGAGATCCTTGGCTCTCCAGGGCTGCCTCCACAAAGCTGAGCAAGACTCACTCACAAGGTCTATCTCCTTGGCACAAACTGCCTTCTGAGAGCGTTCTTCTGACCTGCTGTCAATGAGCATACGTTTCACATGGACTTGACTTGTAGGTCAGTGGCTTGCACAGAGGACCCTGTAATGAGAAAGGAGCCATGGGAGTACCTGCAAAATTTGGTGTAGGGCATAGGAGGGTGGAGGTCCCTTGCCAGTGGTGAACCTTCTGCATCAATATAATTTGGGAACCAAAATGACTTTTAATCGGATGATGTTTTCCTGCCCCTTGGGTCTTTTGAAAGTGTAGCTACACAAAACTAGCATGTTTCAGTGTGAGCTATAATTAGATGCATGTTATGTTTTCCTGAGAGCAGTGTAGTGTAGGAGAGGTGTTCACTGCAAAATTAATTGCTTCCATTGCATCTGGGAAAGTTGTAATTTGTTTACATTGGCCTTAAGTGATTTCCAAAGCCTAAAAGATTTGAGTAATCTTTGCAAATTTAGCCATGTTGTTGAAAAAGTGATTGATATGATGAATAAACATCATCCCTTAGAGCAATTACTGTGGATTTTCTGGTTTTAAAACAAGGGTGAATTTAATTTGCTAATTTGTGATACTGCTTACTGCTGTAGAAGAATTGGCTGAGGTGTTCAGTTCATGCAGAAATTCTGGGTTACATGAATGAGTCTTGGGCCTTTGTCCAAGGTTTTAAATCTGCCTTTTTAAAACAGCTCTTGAATGGCATGGATGGTCATAAGAAAGGGAAAGGGAAAGGGAAAGGGAAAGGGAAAGGGAAAGGGAAAGGGAAAGGGAAAGGGAAAGGGAAGGGAAGGGAAGGGAAGGAAAGGAAAGGAAAGGAAAGGAAAGGAAAGGAAAGGAAAGGAAAGGAAAGGAAAGGAAAGGAAAGGAAAGGAAAGGAAAGGAAAGGAAAGGAAAAAAGAAAAAAGCATACTGAGTAACTAAAATTATATTCATCTCAAAGTCTCAAAGGACAACATTTGCTAAATCAACATGATGGATTAATAACGTTTTCCAATATCCTTTTAAATTGGCACCAGCAGAGGAGACGGCTCAATGGGTGGTGCTGCTGCTGACTCAGTAGCCTCAGTGCTCTCACTCCCACTCCATACTAAGTCAACACAGCAGCATACTAGAAGACTTATATTTGTATTAATAGTATCCTTTCTGTGGGAAGCAAACCTGTGGGCTCTTTCACTGCCGTCAGTCATGTTTCCATTTGGTCAGGACAAATATTGGCAGGACATCAGCGCCCAGTGCCCTGGCCAGATCTCAGCCGTATAAATGCATTTTGTTTTCTTCCAGTTTCAGTGTAATTTAGCACAAGTCATTATGACTTTCCTATGCAGCGTGTTGCCCTTTTCATTATCACCTGGGTTCAGGAGTAGGTGAAATGCTTGATGTCTAAATAGAACACAGTGAAGTGCTCTGTAAAGGCTTTTGAGGGTCTTGAGAGAAAAACTTTCTGTTACAGAAAAATGATAGCTTCTGCTTTCACGCAGTATTTTAGGATACAAATTTCTGTGGCTGGTTTTCATGTTAGGTGGTAGATTATTTCATCTATCAGCTAAGTCTGTTCAGCTCTTGGAAATCTGATTTAATTTGAAAGTAATGTGTTCTATATTTCAGGTAGATCAAAAGAAAAAGTAGTGTTTGAAGGAAAGCTCTTCAGTTTCTTTGATGTCTTCAAACACTTTTTTACTAGTATAAGCACTGTTTATTTACTTGGGAGGGAAGAAATCCTGGTTCAACCAGCAGAGCACTCTATTCAAATTTTTGGCTTAGGTACAGCAGGTCATAGATTTTAAACATGAAGGAATTATAAATGCCCTCAAAACCTTTAAAAGGACTTCAGGAGATACAAGAAGCGTGAGGAGGAGAAGGGTTTTGAAATCTGAGAATATTTTAATCCTTTTGGAGGTCTGATATAATTTTTTTTAAATCTCTGTGATTTAAAGTTAAAAACTCTAAGTAGGACAGGTGGATAGAAACTGAGAAACTAGTAAGGGTGCTGAACAACTAGATACATGAGTTTTCTGTGCTAAGGAGCACTCTCTTCTGGGTGATGCCTCAGTCGTAGTGTTACTGAGAGCACAGCATAAGCTTTTCCTGTCAACTGAAAAAAGCCAGTAATTGATATGCATCACCTAGACTGGCTGTAACAGATTTTGGTTTGTGCTGTAACAGATTTTTATGCAGGATAAGTCTGCATCATCCTGAAATTTCACATATTTTTTAAGTTTAAGAGAGATTAATTCTTTGGGTATCTTTTTTCCTTTTAAAGCCTTGGTTGAGAATACACGTGTCTTTATTTTGAAACAGAGTAGATGATAGCTATCTGTTGTGCCTCCTACGAGTAAGTTAGCAAGCTTTCCCCTGCCAAGCAATCCTTGCTGACATACTCTTAACAAAATTTAGAACCTTATGAAGTTCCCAGAGGGTGTGGTGAGTTTCCTGAATAAATATTAGAGGCACTTTGCTCCACGCCTGCAGAAAGCAAAGGTGTGGTGAATTTTGACAGTACTGGTACAGTTCATCATACTTTAGTAATACTTCTACATACTTTGTCTTAGACACTGTAATTAATAAAGGTAGTGTTTGTCCTGAGAAATTCAGCTGTGTTAAGAAGAACAAAACTTCTGAGAAAGGACAGATCTCTGCATCTGAAAAGACATAGATTATCGGTTAATGAATATGAACACTGTTTTCACATATGCAAGGGTGCAGTTTTCCTTTGAATGACTCAGGCAGTAAAAATTTTTAAAATATCCCAGGTAGCAGTTAACATCAAAAATATGAAGGGTAGCCTGAATTTCCCAAACATCGTGATACACAGTACTGCATTATGAGTAATGACATATGTGTGGCTTGTGTGCACTTTAGCTGAAACTTGTCATTCTTCAGAAGAAATTGTTCAAAGGGTGTAACTGTACGTCAGCTGCACAACTACTGAACCAGAAAGCTGATCCCTGCTTTGTGCTAATGGGAATTTCCCAGCCTGCAGTGCTACAGTGCAAGGTGTACCATGTTGTAGGATGAAGAATGTGAATATCAAGTTAATGTTTCTTCAAAACACGTTTCTAAATGAGAGTGAATCCTAAACAGTAGCCTCGTGCTGATGAGCAAGATCAGGGTATAGAGGAAGGGCTATTTTTTAAGCAACCCATTTAAACATTTGCTATTTTTTCATACAGCTCAACTGCAAATATTCTTCCCTGGTGGAATGACTAGGGGTTTCATAAGGCAGTTGATATTTTCAGAAGTTTCATAGGACCATTTTCCTGATCCTCACTTGCGGAAGTGTACTGGAAATCTTAGCTATTAGCTGATCTGCTTGGCACCTGCTGGCCCTTTGTAGTTTCACACTTTCTAGGCTACCCTTGGGACTGATCTGAACTACCTGGTTAAGTGCATAGGCCAAGACTGGAGAGTAGACTACAAAAAGTGGGCTTGGAATGGAATTTTCCCCTCAGAATTACAAGGACCTTGCCTGAGCTGGAGTGTCATTAGTATAATTGTGTATAGAATAGTTGTATAGAATTGTGTATAGAATGTGTCATACCAATGCCTTTTCCATTGCAAGATTCTTCTGTCTTTCATTCCACCTCTTGTGTTCTCTGCCTGTTGCACAAAGGAGCTCAGTCTTTTGAGACTTGACATCCTTTTACGTGGTTCAAGTTAATAAGCTTTTCATATCAGCAACCAATTTGAAATTAATGATGTGATACATGACAAGAAAAACAAAATGATCTCCTGTTCCTTTCTGGTCTCAAGCAAAATGAAATGGAAAGTTTTGATTATTTTTTTAATTTTTTCTCAAGCTTTTGTGAGAGATGCAAAAGTGTGAACTGAAGGGTGTTACACTGAGGACCTGCTTTTAAAATATCCTGGTGATAACTTGCTCTTCTTTACCAAAGCATTTCCAAGCTCTTTGGAGCTACCCTTTCCAGTTGTGATTCAGCTGTATGCAGATCTTCATAGGTCCATTATATTTTGGACTGGTATTTGTGGCTCTTTCAGGTCTTCCAAAGCCAAAAACAGAACTCTACTCTCTTCTTGTAGTTTAAAACTAGTGCAATTGTCCCTTTCAGTTCATTTAGACTTTTCTTTCTTCTTGATCTGTCTCCATTTTCTAGAGCTTTGGCTTCATCTTCTGAGTCTTTCTTAATACCCCTTGCTTCTGTGGTTGGTAATTCCTTGCCTGGGAACATAGACAAACCAAGCCATAGAGCAAGACTAATTTGAATGCAAAGGTAACATCAGACTAAGGAAAGTTAGCAGAGTACGTGTAAGGAGTGGCAGAGCACTCGTTTTTGGAGGAATGCTGCTCCATTCTTCCATTGTTGTGGAGGAATGAGCCCTCACCCCACCTCCAGCAGGTGCAGCTGAGATGCAGCTTGGATTCTGTAGCTGATGCAGCATTATTGCATGGCAGATGATCCCTCTAGACAGTAGGAGTGTCAATGCTGTCCTCCCACATTCTCCCTTAGTCCCAAACTTTCCTCTCCTTGACATTTCTCCTTTTAGAAACAAAGTTTGATCCCAGCCCTGTCCTATTCCTTTACCACGCCAAGAAGTAGATAGAGATTGCCAAAGGACCAGGAGGATAAAGGAGGACATGGTGAGGGTGGGGATAGTCAGTGCCTTGAGGAAAGGATTATTGGGTAGCATGAACTATGCCCAAGGGAAAAGAGACAGAATGAAAGAGAAAAGTGGGAAGAGGAAAGAGGAACTGCTGTTACACACAGCCCTGTGATGTTTAATCATTTCTCCTCTACCTCCTTTGTTCACCTTCAATTCCCATATCTCTGCCTTCCTTACAGGAACTCATCTGACACCTCACTATTCTCCTTCTCCATATTGACCTCTTAGCAGAGCCCCAACACTGGCATTTTACCTGTGTGACTAAGAAGTCAGTCTTCCACTGTAAGGATTTGCTCTCTTCCAGGATCCTGTTCCTGCTGTCTATAAGGTGCAGCTCATAGAAGTTCTTTATTTGCCTACACTGATTTTAGACTATGGGTTGCTAATGCTAACGTTTAGAAAAAGTAAGAAAGTTGTTGCCTGCAGGACCTAGGCTGCAACAGAAAGTGCTGTATGAGTTGAAGAAATACAACTCAAAATTAGTTTGGAATCTTTTTTTCTCCTGGGAGTAGCATGCCATTGTGAGTCTTTGCTCATGCCACAGCACAGTTAAACCATGTGGTATGAAAGTCTTTATCTTGTGATGTTTAAGAATATAACAATAAGGAAAGGGAGGCCAGGTACAAATGATAGCCCATTGATATCCACATATTACAGAATGGAGACAAAGTATAAATTATGCTACTAAGGCTAAAAATGTGCAGCATGAAGCTATGCCGTATCTCACCTCTGCTCCTAGGCTTTGTTAACCATCCTAGGAATGTACTGTTCACAGGGTGACTAAGCAGTGCTTAGGATTTACAGAGATATTCTGTAGACTGTGGTTCCAGAAGGGTTTAAAACAAGGAAAAGCAATGAGCTTTGTGGACTAACTATGGGAGAAGCAACATGAAGGAACTGGTGAGGTTCATGTGGCCAACTCTTATTGGGCAAGAGAAAGCTAAGCTGGCTGGACGACTTATACTACTTCAGTATTAGTGAGATTTGGATTTATGTTTTAAATGAAACCAGACAGAACATTGTGGATTCTCCAGCCTTAAAGATATGCAACACTTGACTGGCCCTGAGCAACCTGGTATAACTTTGAGGTTAGGACCAGATGACTGTCAGCTGCCCGTTCCAACCCAAGTTACTCTCTAGCTTTGTGAACCTCAGGAGACCAGGTTTTGCAAATGACTGTTCAACTGAGCAATATTGTGTACGTTCATATGGATTCGAAGGATTAGGACTAGAATAAGCAGTAGAGCTGGAGGGTCAAATTCTGTCATCCTTATGGACATTTGTTACATTAATTACCTTTTCATTTAAGACTGCAGGCAAGCAATCAGATGTGGTCTTGTATCTGCCCAGCTCACTAAGCCTTTGAATTAATTTTGTCTCTTTGCATGTTGAAATTACAAATATATATGGTGCGTGGTGGTAGAGTAGTAAAAGCCTCTTATGACCGGTCCTAAAGCCGTGAGTCTGAGCCTTCTTCCCTACTTATGCTGCAAGAAATACTGGGTGTAAAAGGGAGAGAGAGCCAAAGTCTCTGGGACATGATGGTGACTTTTTTGCTTCTTTGGTGATGCAGAGAAGAAGCCATAGCTTCGTCTGTTGGCACAAAGAAGAGCACTTGCTCCATAATGTGTGATGGAGATCTGATATCTGTCACCCAACTTGGGGCTACATCCAGGCCTGTGCTTTAGAGGCCTGTCCTTTAGGTACCTGTTATTACAGAAGCTACAGTGTCTCGGATGTAGAGGGTTGTTGAAGTTTTTAGCCGTTAGACAAATATTTCTCTGTCTGAGACTTGAGAACTCCAGCATCCATTCCTTTGTGGGATTTTCCAGGTTGCAAAATGGTTTCAAAGTTTTCAGTCTTTGAAAACAGGACAGAGAATGCATGTGTTGTGTTTTTTTCATTTGTTTATTCAAGATGGACAGGCTGCCCAGCTGGTTAAAGAAGTAACTACTAAGGACGAGAATGTGACTGCCCATTGTTGTGCTGGCAGGAGAAGTCAGCAGAAATCAGGAGGCAGCAATAAATGTATCTTTCTACATACAGGAGCTTATCTGTTTTTTGTGCCTTCTGTTCGTGAAGAAGTATGTTTTAATTGCTAAGAACTACAACAACCTAGAAATAGTGAAGTTTTAGAACAAATATACTGAAAACTAAGTGTCTTGATGATTTCAGGTGCCCCATTTCCTTGAACAGATCAACAGAAGCTCCAGAGCAATAGTAAACATACTGCTATCTATCTTGCAGTAAATTTCCCCATTTCTTATCTCCTGACCAGCAACTGACTAAGACACAGGAAAGGGAAGGAAAACATCTGAACTGTTTATATGCCAGTGAAGGTGGTGCTGTGTTATCTCTCTCCTTTTGCAAGATCATGTTTACTACCATCAAGTTATGCCCCCTAGGTCCTGCCAAAGCATGCATTATCTTGGGGGAAGACGAGGAGAGCCAAAACAGGTAGAACAAGTAAAATAGCATGAGATGGAAGTGAAAAAATGTTCCACCACAGACCAGGCAGCACTGGTGCCATGCTGTGCATACAGGAGTCAGGAAAGAGCTTTCTTGCAGTAACTTCACTCTCCAAAACCTTTCTCTTTCCCTCTTCTGGTACTTCTATATGGCAGTTCCTCACAGGTCTGTTTCCTCTCTTGCTTCAGTGACAAAGGGAATAATTCATTCCAGAGAGAAACTGTAACTTGACATAGACATTGCTTCTCTTAGCACGATAGTTTTTTCTACTTAAAAAAATAAGGGCCTATAAAGCTCTACAAACATACCACAAAGACAACTAGAAAACTCCTTCCCATTTCCCATTCCCATGTGTTCTCTGTGGCAGTGCTGTGCCTCAGTGGGGTGTAGATTTTGCAGGTATCCAGCTGCCTTCCAAACTGCTTATCAACTCCCGTTTCAGAGCCTCTAGGTAAATCATGGTTTGTGCTGAAACTGTTAGATCTGACTAGTTGGAGTTGCATGCATGAGGAATTATGAGTCATGATGGTTCCTTCCTGGCAGAAGATTGGTCTCAATATTGTATCTTAGCCCCAAATTAGGACAGACTCTCATTCCTTATCTCTCTGTAATCAATGAAACGGGCCTAATAGAAGAGTCATGGAGTATCTCAGGTGGGAAGGGACCCGTAAGGGTGATAGAGCCCAACTTCCTGCTCCTCACAGGACTACTTAAAACTAAACAATTTGACTAAGAGCATCACCCAGATGTGACTTGAACTCTGACAGGATTGGTGCCGTCACTACTTCCCTGGGAAGTCTGTTCCAGCGAGTGACCACCCTCTCCGTGGAGAACCTTTTCCTAATGTCTAATCTGAACTTCCCCTGATGCAGCTTTATTCCATTTCCTTGTGTCCTATTGCTGGTCACCAGGGAGAGGAGACAGCACCTTCCCCTCTGCTGCCCCACTTGAAGAAGTTGTAGACTGTGATGAGGTAACCCCTCAAGCCTTCTCTTCTCCAGACTGAACAACCCAAGTGACCTCAGCCGCTCCTTCTAAGTCTTGCCCTCCAAGGCTTTCACCATCTTGGTTGCCCTCCTCTGGACACACTCTCGTAATCTGATGTCCTTCTTGTATTGAGGTGCCCAAAACTATACACGGTACTCAAGGTGGAGCCGCACCAGTGCAGTGTAGAGTGGAACCACCACTTCCTTCAACCGTCTGGTGATGCTGTGCTCGATGCATCCCAGGACACAGCTGGCCCTTCTGGCTCCCAGGTCACACTCGTGACTCATATTGAACTTGACACCAACCCAAGCCCTTGGTTTACTTTCTGCGGGGCTCCTGTCCAGCCTCTTGTCCCCAAAATTCTATGTCTAACCAGGATCACCTCATCCCAGGTGCACTTCAAATACTCCAAATGAACCGCATTTGCTCAAACATGTTTTTATTATGATTAAACGAGGAAAAGAGTGCATCCACAAGACCCATTGCATATGGAAACATGGAAGACAATTTGAAAAGTACGTGCCATATTTGTTCATGACGATTGAGCCAAAAAGGTTTAAGGTGAAATATGAATGACAAATTTCTGTAATGCATCTTTAGGAAATGAGTAAGAGCCTTGCAGTATCAGGAGCACAAAGAAAAAGTAATTGTCATGTCAGAGTGGGAATGGTTGGTGACAGTTTAGAAATTAATCTAGGAGCTTTCAAGTGACTAATTCCACGACAAAGGTTGACCATAGAGAAACCTGTGTTATTTAGAAGTCTGCATTTTTTTCCCGTAAACTATTTGCAGATAAATGGGATTGTGGTTTTTTTCAGTATGATGATGCAGCACTATTACCAATTTGTACCAGGAACATCTCTGTTTATGCTCATGCTTTCTTTGGGTCCAATTTTCGTTCCCTTAACTCTTCATCCATGAGTAAATAATATTACTCTGCATAAAAGAAAGGCAAAGGGCCTCTGTTTTCATGACATAATTTATCTGACTAAATTTTTTTTTCTTTAAGTAAAACCTTCTGGTTTTAGTAAATATGGATGAAAGAGAAAGTATACGTTTCTTTTTACCCTTGATACTGCAGTGCTTTGGGTCTTGCAGTAAGGGACAGAAATTCTTTTAGCTTTCTCCTCTTTAAGGGGAAACACATCTTCCAAAGAAGAGGATGCTGTTGGTTGGATTGTGCTTGACCAAGAAGAGGAAAGGATGGTCAGCCCTAAACTCTTCATAGACACCTGCAGCCTCTGTTCCAGATCCTATTGAGCCTACCACCTCAGTGCCTGCTTCATAGATTTCCATAAATGCTTCATGAACAGCTTCAGACATCTTCAGGGTCTCTGCTGAAGAGATGCCAGAGAGATTGGCTGATGAGCTGAACAGGTCGGTCATACCCAAGGCCATTAAGACAGATGTGAGGTTATATTTTTCTTCCATCTTCATGCGGGGGAGATACACTTTCATTTTCCTTTCTTCCATCACATTAGAAGTGGTCCACTCCATGAGTTTTTCAAAGCTGAGCGAGTTCTCAAGCTGCAAGGGAAAAAACAAATGGGATGAAACACAACTCCCCCTGTGACAATGCATTACCAGTGATGAGTTTTTTTCTCTTTTAAACTGATTGCTCTTGGCATAGCATTTTTTCTAGGTACATACAGACTCATCTGTTTAGGAGAGGAAACCAAATTATGACTCTTTCTTCTCTGCTCTGTCCTGCTATCTGGTTCTTTAATAGGGTTACTGCCAATTAATTTTCTTAATGAGATGGCTAATCAGCAAATTTAATCTAAAGCTTTTTCCTGTTCACCTTCTTTCCTTGAGAAATATATTTCAAAAATCATTCTGTGCTTTTGAGTTGGAAGCTCTCTCTATTTTTAAGCCCTCTAAGTAACCAGGTGCTTATGCTAACCAATTGCTAATACCCCAACTATAGTTATTAATGAGGAAATTTAGCTGTGTTTAAATGCCTCATCATCTTTATAGTTTAGATTGAGTTAGCATACAAACATTCAATGAACTCTCATTTATTACATAGCTTTCCCATTCAGACTAGCTACTGTCCTGCTAATGACAATATCCCATGCCTGTATTCTGTTCATATCAACAATAGTATTGTCATGTACATTTTATTTTCTGAAATTGCTTCAGTTTTTCTAGTACTCCTCATATTCAGTTTTTCGATAGTTTAATTTTTGAAGGTGTGAAGGAAACACATTGAGCACTGCCAAACCAAACAATGTTTACAACTAGTAAAGCTAACATGAATTTCCCAGGAAGCTCCTTAGCATGCAGGAATGGAGATATAAAACCTTTGGAGTTCAGGCTGCTGGATTAGCATCTGCTTAGCTGGGAAGAATCTGTTTTGCAGTTACCAAAGTCTAAACCACTAAAGTAGTTCCGTAATCAATCCGTGCTCTGCACAAACTATTGCAGGGCCACTGAGATAGTTGTGTGCTTCTATGCAACAATCCCATGTTGCCAGTGTTCAGATCTGTGCTGGTGAAGTGTCTTTGGATAACTTTATTGTGAAGGGCTTTGCAGCACCTAATTTCACTGTGTTTATGGTTTCCTGAAACCCAGCTTCCAGGGCCATACCTGCTCCAGGCCAGAGACATCATCAGGCAATATGATCAACATGCAGAACTCCCCACTGGCATATGGAAGCTCCAGGATTTTAATTTTCTCAGAAGCCATCACTGCCACTTTAAATGAACCAATCTGATACATCATCTGCACAGGTTTTCTTTCTTGCTGCAAAACCAAAAAAGATTATATGGTTTTCACGAAGATTATTCTTAGAGTGTAGAAATGTCTATTTATGATTGAAACTATGGATTGTACTTGTTCAAGGAAGACTATAACAACTTGTCTACTCTTTTCATAAATTCTAGAGGATGACAACTTGAAGGTGATATATGCCCATGTACCTCAGTCATTCTGAAAGGAACTGTCTGGGTGTCTTCATCCTTAAAAGCTTGCTCCCACATTCCTTTGAAGTAAATGGCATTGACAAGGACCATTTCAGTCTGGGAATCCACAGAGCCAGGTTGAAGGATATTTTTGATCATTCCTTTAAGAATGCATAGGAAAAGAGAACACATGTATATAACACATCTGTACAACACTTCTTACTTGGCAATCACAATGTTAAATGAAGGGTAAAGAATGTGTGGGGTGAAGGGTATATGGCAGGGATAGATTTTTTTGCTTTTGCAGCTGTAATCTTCTACTTTCAAGGTAAATTTGCTCACTGTTGTTGGCAATAGCTGTTGATTCCTCTTTGTAAAGAATTGTAGTGAGAAAGATACGACCCAGAGATGTACTTGTTACAAAATGAGTAAACCTGGATGTTTTGTGATAGTGGGAAGAATCATTGGAACCTTTTATCCCAGAATGGTCTCCAACCCTAACAGGAAGCATAAATAGTTCTTGCTTCAAAGTTGAAACGTGATGTCTATATAAAGAAGACAGCAGGAAGAAAACCAGGGTTTTAATCTGCTTTCTTCCTATACTTTGTTCTTGTTTATTCCGCAGTTCTCATGCGCATAGCAAGCTCCTCCCTTAGTCCTTTCCCACCAGTAGCTTAATCATAGACTGTTTTTCTCTTTCAAAGTATGACACCACAGCAGAGGTTGTATGATTGTGAATATTTTCATTTCAGTTCAAATTAAGCTTTTTTAAATCTGTGTTTGCTGTTCAGAAAACGTGTTTCAAGCATGAGGGGAGGGAAAGGAATGTTTTGAAGGGGCCAGGAAGAGACTGGAAGAATGGAGGAACCACATGGAGATGCAGTTGGGTAAAAATCCCATTCGTGGTATATCTCTTCCTATGCATTTCATAAACCTCTCTACCATTCTTTAACTCTGTGCCCTTTAGCTGTTAAGATTTCTCAGGTACTTTCTACTGCATGCCCACTCAAGAGGCACACAACCCTGGGAAGCTTAGGGGCAAAACGCACTCATCAAAGGATGTTCAGATTCTCAGCATTAGCGTCAAACCAATTTCCAGGGTATACAAAGGATATACTAGTGCTGTTCCTTTCATGAGAACAGGAGTTATGACATACCCACAAAGCCCCTGCAGATATAGAGAGTCCTCTAAAAGGGATGTGTCTGAGGGGAAATAATAGTTAAGTGATAGTCCTGTATCTGGGAACTGAACTATTATTCAGGAGAAAGAACAAAGGGAGAGGTTTTGGGGGTTTTGTTTCCTGACTTAAGCATTCTCATATGTTGTTCAGACATGGTGTCAGAAAGGAAAAAACCTATGCAGATACTTGCTCTTACCATCTGTCTGACTTTCAACCCAGGAATTGATGGCTTCTCTGGCTTGATCTGCAGCTGTTTGGAAGTTGATAGTTTCCAAGCCTCCTTTATACAATTCTTTCACACACTGTAAGTATTCCTGTAAAGGAGGAGTATGCAGTTTTCAGACCAGAATGTCAAAGCATTTTGCAAATGTGAAATGCAAGGCTGAAATTAACAGATATGAATAATCTCCCTATTGAGGCTAATCAGTAAGCAATAATTCTAATTCATAAACATTTTAAGATTTGACATTTGTTGCTTCAAACAAGAGCATATGCTCACATTTTTCTTTTAATATTTCCAGAACTAAGTTTGATCCAAAATTACATTCATAGCATCATAGAATTGTCTAGGTTGGAAGGGACCTTTTGGGTCTTCTAGCCCAACCATCAATCTAATGCTAACAAAAACCATCACTCAACGATGTCGCTAAACACTACATCTACCCATCTTTTAAGTATCTCCAGGGGTGACGATTCCACCACTTCCCTGGGAAACCTGTTCCAGTTCATTTCAGTTGAAGTACAATGGGTTTTTTTGTTTTGCCCACTTCTTAACTTTTTATTTTGCAATGGTATTTTCTTTTAGTTTCAAATTAAATGTTACTTTCAATGGGAAAAACTTGGAATATTTTTGAAAACCTGATGTTATTTTCAGGTTTGTTTTACAAGTTGAGAAAACATTTGGAGGTAACTCTTTCCAACAAAAGTTACCTTTATTAATTATACCGTGACATAATTGGATCACAATTGTGCTTTGTACAAACATCTTTTTAGCTAGGGTCATTTTTTTCTCAAGACTGTAGAGATTTAGGGCTGTGATACAGAGAAGTCATGAATCCTGTTTTCTATATGGAAGAAGATTTGTTTAGCAGAACCTAGACTTCTGACAGTGCCTTTGCATTACAGAAGGATACAACTTTGACACAGAAATACATACAGGTCTTAGAGTAACTCACCGGTAGGATTGGGTATGTCTCTTCAGCGTACAGCCTACTGGCAAAGCTGACTGAGTAATTGTCACTTGGTTTGGTGATTTGGGTGAACAAGTCTTTAAGTGAAGTGTGGACGCTTACAGATGTGCCGCACTGAGAGGTTGACATGAATACAAATAAAAAGATTTATGATGTTATTCTAGTTTTAGTACTTAGTAGTTTTTCATGCTATATGAGAAGAGTAGTTCAGACACTTCAGTGTACAAAACTCTTGTTCATCCTGTATGTCTTGTTGCTTTAACTACACTGATGTAGTAATTTGCTAATATATACAATTCTATGCTTTTTTCCTACTGTAATTGCTTCATACCTCTCTCAGGAGGACTCTTAATTACCATCTATAATAATCTAGCTCCAGCAGATCAGATAGACTTTCCTCCGTTCCCAACCAGTCCCATTTAACCAGGAACATCCAGCTGCCTTGCCTAAGCATACAAATATCTGTAATTCTCCTTATTTGCCTGATACTATGGTGCTGAGTTTCATCTTATGATTGTTCTGAATCCTCTGTTACCTCTGTTCCCTATTCTTTCGAACAAAGTGTTCCCCCAACTACTGGATGCAGAGAACTAGCTGCTCACTGGAGAGGGCTTGGGACTGCTAAGAGACTGCTTTATCTGCTACATTTTGCTCCCAGGAGAAAGTGACACAGAAAAGAGAAGAAATTGTTTCTGTACCTGAGATTCAGTAGTCTCTCCAAATCCTGAGATTTTATCAAAGTGAAAAACCTGTAATTGAAAATAGCAGTAGTTGAAATAAGAGGTATGGCCAAAAAAAAGTTATGCAACTAAGATTAACACACGGTATTTGAAGTAAACCTATTGGCTGAGAAGCTGGATGACTCAAAAGCTGCAATCCATCTGTACCATCTGTGAATAGCTGTGCCTACTGTTGCTGGCTTAGATGATCTCTTTTTCTGTTGAACATCTAGAAATCAGCTTCAGTGTGTGCTTGTTCTTCCAGGTAACAAGACAGCCACTCTCTTTGAAAGAAGTGAGAGCTGTAGGAAACTCATGTGAAACATTTTGCAGTCTGGAGACATGTATTTGCTCTTCCCCTGGAGATTTTGTCTGTTTTCCTTACTCTAGGCAAAGGACAACTGGAATGTGGTGTTCTCTTTGAGAATGCTACCGCTAATAATGATAAAATTAAAATTTATTCCAGTTTCAGGGCTGATGCATTTGTTTAATATTATGGGAGTTTGAGGTGTCTGCAGCTTTTGATAACTCTGGATGTACATTTATTTGCCTCTGAGCTATACAAGGGACAGTATCATATAATTAAGTGCTCTGTCTCTGATGAGCAGCAGGAAGGTTTAAATCCTTAACTGGAGCCTCACCTTATCGATCTGAGCCCTGGTGTTTTCTCTTGCACCTAGGTAGACCAGGGACAGAGCTGAAATGATGGTCAGGGGGGAGTAGAAGATGTTCTCGTTGACATGCTGGACTTTCAGCTCCTTGAATACATCAAAACAAAATTCCGTGCTTGCTGCACCGATGGAGCCCATTGTGAAACCTGTAATGTCTAGAGCAAACAGCAGAAGTACAATGGCAATGTCATGATGGAATAGTGTAAAACACAGCACAATGCACTTTAATAGTAGTTTTTAGGCAATGTAATATAAACAAGTACTTTTGAAGTCATTACATAGTAACATGCCTATTTCTATGCTCAACTCTCATGCATGTTAGAAACTCTATATTCATAAGTCTGTTTCTTTCTGAATTTGTATTCAGTTGTCTTTTTGGCACTAAAGTTTCTCAGAGGTCTTAAATCTGTATGTGATTTCTGTTTACCTTTTCAAAGTAGTCAAACAACAGTTGCCTGTACTTATTTTCATTCAGTGAAGGCTAGAATTCCTTGGTACTTTGTAGTACCTTGGATGAAAACAAGAAAATATGATCTGTCTTTGATATACATTCAAAGCAGGAAATTTAAAGTGCAAATTTCAGTGGATGTGCTCTAGATTTGGACAGATGTAAGTAAGAAGAGAAGCTGGCTGACTGTGTTTATTTTCTAAAAATAAATAAGTGCAGTAAAATATTTACTTGTCGCACAGTACTTACTGTCAGTAGATCTTCAAAAGCTTTACTCTTGTTTTAGTAATGGAAGCAAGGATAGGCAATAGGATTTGCCTAAGGTCACCTAGTCTAGGAGACAGACTAATGCACAAAATTCATATTCCACCTTCTGTGCTCTCGGACATAGTTTGCTTTGCTTAAATATATATATATATATGCACTTCACTATAACCTTTCTGAGAAATTAAATTTTGTTAGTGACATTCAGGTTAATAGAAATGCAGACATGATAAAATGGCAATGTCTGCCATAATACAGCACAACTAAATGAATATTTGTTTGTTACATAGACTAGTAGAAGCTTTATATTTGTGTCTGTCTGAGGCTGCCATAAAGTGCTGGATAGTACAAGTCCTCTGTACCTGCTGTGTTTATATACAGCACAGCTTATGAGGTCAGCATGAACATCGTTTCCTTCCTGTGTATTATAGAAACTGTGAAAGTTTGTTGTCTTCCAAAATCCATCCCCTTATGTAATTGTTTAAAGCTAGGATCTCAAATTTCTCTTCAGAACATTAAACTCCATCAAGGTTTTTAGTGGCCATGCTCGTGAGTATACACATACACTTGCACACATGTTTCTCTCACTTTCTGTGTACAAGTATTTATAGACTATTGTAAAAATATAAGTATATACACCCACACACATCTTTATCTTGTATAGTGTTGACCAACTGCATTTTGGGGATGTAACTGTTAAAGAAATTTTACACTAAAATAAACCTAGTAAATTGACTGAATGCCATAGTTCTGGTCTCAGTGCACTCTGTTGAACCGGAGGTCAATCAAGCAGACTTACTCTTTGGCTGCCAAAATCAAACTTTAAAGTAATTGAATGATAGGATAAGCATCTCTGAAATAAAATCATATTTTAAGTACAATGCAATATTTTAGGCACAAAGAATAAACTTTTTTTAAAAGTCTCCTGAAAACAAATACTCGACTTAACACATAATAAAATAGTGCAGAACAGATAGACACAGGTGAGAAGATTTGTTGATAATATCATGTAAATATTCTGTCCTTAAAGATACTAAACACAACACAGTAATTGCTCTCTTTTTAAGTTTAGGCATAAGCAAGAAATAATAAAGTGCAAAGCTAAATTTTCCTAAGGAAATGCTTACCTTTAGAGCTTCAGCACCAAAGGCAATACAGCTTTCCAGCTGTACATAGACAGACTGGCTGAGCCCTCGGGTATTTATACAGCCTGAATCATGACCCACCCGCTGCTGCCCTTCAGAAGTTTGAGCTTTGACACCATAAAAATAATTTAATGGGATTAGGTCAGATTTTAGTTTCAATGGGTCCATGTTTGATTGAAGGGTGAGCAAATGTTAGTTTTTTATTCTGTATAACACAGTGTTTTCCATAAATATATCAGGACTGTTGGGTGGCAGAAAAGACTGGGAAATAATGTTCACGTTCCTTTAAACCTCATTTGCAACTAGATACTGGGATGTTAGTAAAACTAAAAAATGTTAAAACCTTAGCAATGGAAAACATAATTAGAAGTTATTAGTCAATCTGACAGTAATTAGTCAATTCTTTATTATGGTTGTAGTAACAGACCAGAACTGTCTTTCAGTCGATCCTTTTTGAATGTACAAAATGCAGCTGAGCCATTCTGCAGAGCAGGTAAGTGAAAACAGGATTTGGCCCATTATTCGACAAACAAAACTGGGGAAATAAAGAACAGTGCATGTGAGAAAACCACTTGGGATGAAAGTCAAAAGCTGGCACAATTTCTTTGAAAAGTTGGGATATTTAAAAAAGATCTTTTGATGAGTGTGAAGGTTTTATAGCAAATAGCAAAACATAGCCCCAGATAAAGAGGAAAGTAGTAAATTCTAAATGTGTTTGACGTATGCACTTCCAAGGCATCTCTCAAATCTTGCATGGGAAATGGAATGGCCTGGCAGCTGACAGAGGAACTGTGAAATCCAGCTAAAGGAGTGTTCATGGTCTGTAGGACAATCATAATATACAATAGCAAATATATTTCTGTTAATAAAGCATTTCAGCTATAAAAGCTATTGTTCAGTATTGAAATAATAGAATGGACAAACAGCAAAGAAACCATTCTGACCTCTATAAACACTATGTGATTTTAAAAAGGGGCGGTGGGGGATGGAATCCCAAAGTCAGTATGACATAATTCCTTAGAACATCTGTGGACGTGACTGTTGTCTCTGTTAAGGAGAAGACATAGGCTGTCTGTACTACTGTCAAAAGTTTAGACAGTGCTGTTTTATTTGCCTCAGTCTGCTTCCTTTTGTGAAAATAATTGTGCCACAGTAATCTACCTTCTCCTTGCCGAGTTGTCACCAAGTCGATCCAAGGACTTAAGCAAGACAAGATTGTAGCGAAAGTGTTATTTATTGTTAGACCTCTACTCCACAAGTGTCAGTTTGGTTTGGTATGGTTTGGTATGGTCAGAGAGATATATATCTATACTTAAGCACAGAATAATTCTTCTTGCTTTTTTTTTTTTTTTAAAGTCTGGCCTACTGCTTTTGTTTCAGACTTTTAGAAAGCTTAAAAAGCTCATCTGTTTTTCTGATTATAGAAGTGCTTCTCAGAAAACATTATCCCTACCTGTAAAATATGTATTAGTATGTTGATGGAGAAAGGGGAATGGAGAATGAGTTTCAGATGTGTCAGTAGTCAAAAATCTCCACCATCTGGTCAATCAAACGTCAGTAATGAGTTTTGAACATGTGTTCTACTTAGCTCTTCGTATTCATTTGTTAATACACAGATGGATGTAGACCAGGTGGTCCTGCCACACTGAAACATCCTGGTGAAATAACAAGGAAAAGAAAGACAGTTTTGCTTCTCACTGAGGCAATGAACAGTGCTGGGGAAGACATCCAGCCAAAGAGGGATACTTCTAGATACAGTAAGGCATTAAGACAGTGCTGCCGTAGCTGAGAAGACTGGGCAGCTCAGCTACTACCTCAAATCTTTGCTCACTCTCCCCTGCATTCAAAGGGAGAGTAGCTGTAAGGGTGAGCAAGCCTTGTGAAACTAGGAGAATATGATGCTTTTTGAATGGGAACTCTGGGAGAAGCTCTGTCCTTGGCTGAGAAGGCAGGTGTAGGATCCTGACTAATTTCTGTCTCATTAAAGTTTCCACTACAGGAAAGGGGCGAGTTACCCACTGCAACCAAAATTGTCAGCCATTTTGCCTGAGCAGACAGGGAATCAGGTCACTCAGGGTTTCCAAAGTAACCCTCACATATACAATTAAGATTTTCTTTTTCTTTTTCTTTTTCTTTTTCTTTTTTTTTTTTAATACTTATGTTTTTATGAATATGATTCAGTGTGTCGCCTTCTTTGGATGTTCTGAGTAAATACTTTTATTAACAATTCACCATAACTGGTCTTCAGAGTGGTGAATAACAACAGGGTGTTTCTTCCCCACGAATTTGGTGTACCAGTGAGCCAAGGCACTGAACACTTAAACAAGTACCCACATTCCCTCTCTTGTGTCACAAATTAAATCACCCATTTAATTGGTGTAGCCCAGGAGGTGAGGTGGTATCACAGGCATCAGGAAAGGCAGAAGTGCTTTCTAGTGCTAGGTAGCCAGAATTTGGCATGTAATAAAATCCTGTGAGGTGTGCCTGGACCCTGAGAGTCATAGAGGGTGTATCACACCTAGCTTTGCTTTTAAGCTTCATGTCCACAAAATAATGTTTGTCATGAGTCCTTCAAAACTGAAGGTGAAAATGCTGAAGAAAACATGGCGAAGTGAGCATGTGCTGCTGATGCTATACTGTACTACACTACACTAGGAGGAGCTGCGGACTCCCTCGACGGTGGAGAAGCCTTACAGAAAGATCTGGATAGAACAGAGATCTGAGCAATCACCAGCTATATGAAATTTAACAGGAGCAAGTACTGGATTCTCCACCCAGGACAGGGTAATCCTGGTTCTACGTACTCATTTGGAGTATTTGAAGTGCACCTGGGATGAGGTGATCCTGGTTAGACATAGAATTCTGGGGACAAGAGGCTGGACAGGAGCCCCGCAG